>OZ023263.1:90712455-90972455 GCA_964006375.1 Tillus elongatus | reverse complement strand
ATATATATATATATATATATATATATATATATATATATATATATATATATAAATAACATACTTGCCCTTTAATTAAATTTCATCGGCTGCTCAGCTTCTGACTCCATTCTCAATAGTCGGTTCTAATTTTAAGAGGGTGTTATATACAATTAATTCTTATATATATATATATATATATATATATATATATATATATATATATATATATATATATATATATATAAATTTACCCCAAATAAATACGTCAACAATTTTAAATAATAACAAATATATTTATTAGTATTGGAAAATTCTAGAATTTTTTTCTTAACGGATCCTCTACTGTTTAAATCTACTAACAGTTTAATTTAATTAAGTGACACGATTTTCAATTGTTTTATTTTTAACACAATGGCCAAAATTTATTCTTTCAATTCCTAATTCGATACACTATCCGCCCTCTATGATTTCGCTTGTGAAATACTATGGGAATTTGGTTTAAATTTCAGTTTATATTTATATGAATTCTGTTATTACCATAACATTTATTGCTTAATAAAAAATGGATCGTTTGTCTCGATTAATATTTAGAAGAATCTTGCTTTAATTGTGATTTAAAATAACTATGTGAATTTGGGGTAACTTGCGTCTTGACGATTGCTGTTACAGGTAAGGTTTTGTTCACGCATAAATTCCCTTAAAAATTCATAAAAATGACGCTCATTATTAGGCGTTCTTCAAACAACAACTTCTAAAAAAACGGACAACGGATATCGTCTAAAAATAATCTCGAAGCTTATTTCCTGTTCCTGTATTAAATCCATAGTAAGCTGCCTGGAAATTATTTCCACCATTCATTGTTCTTGTCTTTTGTCCTGAGCTGCTTATACTTTGCCAACCAGTGTAGCAGGAAAAATTATCGTTTCATCTGTTGACCGGTATGTATAATGTAGATACCCGCCAAATTCAAATCCTGCACTCTAATAACATTCACAAAAGAAAAGTTCCTAAATATAGACATGACATTTGATAACCTAACTTATTTTAAACATAAACAATGATTTAAATTTAACACCAGAAACACTTTTAAATGTTCAATCTTGCTTTGGAAGTCTTTTTAAAACCACTGTTGTCTCTTAGATTTTTAATATTTCACTTCTTATTAATATACAGAGTGTTATTTCAATACATTTATTTAAATGATGTAAGTAAAATCCTTTGACAACAATTCGTTGGTTTAAAATTAACTTGTTTTTAAACTTCAAGCTATACATACACCTTTAGATATGTAGCTTAATTACTCTTTACTAATATCGCTTCAAATTATTATAGGTTATAAATTAAAACTTTCAACAATGATTTAAGTGAGATATTACTTTTTCAGATTTTATATCTCATTTACCCAGCACTAAATAACAGTAACAAAGAATATATCTGGTGATAATATGTTGTTATTTATGTTTTAATTTGGCTAATGTCGTGTAGTATAGATATTTTATATTGGCATGGTTTTGGATATTTATTGGCAGGGATACAATTTACAAAAGAGTACATACACATTTCGTGCAAACGGTAAGTATCGTTTTTACTGCTGATCTGTGGTCAAATTTCAGCAATACTATTGCTAAAACCTTTTTATCATAGCAATATATATATATATATATATATATATATATATATATATATATATATATATATATATATATATGTATATATATATATATATATATATATATATATATATATATATATATATATATATATATATATATATATATATATATATAGGGGTGACATAAGAAAAAAGTGAAATGCATAGTACCACGCGATAGAGGACATCAAAGAAGCAAAAAGCTTCCTGTACACTCATGTGAAAAACCCGTTTGTTTTCGAGCTACAGTGTAAAAATTTTTGCGAGAGATAAAATTTCCCACGTGTTGACCATCTTGCATCGCAATAAAATAGTGACGCTGAATGTAGTGCGCCCATGTCGTTTCAAAGTGCAGAAAATATTCTTGACTTTAGTGATCTCATTTTTATGTATAATTTACTATGGTTACCACTGTCGTTAGTACGATATTCAGACCTAGACTGCAAGTGCTCCTATATTTTAGGATCTTCCAGACATTGTACGAGCATCATCGGTGCATATTTCGACACAAGTTTTTCACTCTATGTTTGCCTCGTTTAGAAAATCATTTAAGATAGAAAATAATACAAGTGCTGTTGCTTTAAGTTCTATTTGTTCTATTTGCAGAATAGTAGTTCTTCTACGGCGAACATACCATCAGAAAATCGAACATAACATAAGAAATTAACTGAGCATTTTAATTGCTGCCTGTTGCCCCATCAAGCTGAATTGAAAAAAAACATTTATCACGCAACTTCCGAAAATCTGATGCTGTGTACTGCACATCTCAGCTGTATCACCAATTCGACGCCCCACAGCTTGACAATCGCTGCCTTAGATTGCAAAGGTCAGTTTTATACATATACATATACATATACATATACATATACATATACATATACATATACATATACATATACATATACATATACATATACATATACATATACATATACATATACATATACATATACATATACATATACATATACATATACATATACATATACATATACATATACATATACATATACATATACATATACATATATATATATATATATATATATATATATATATATATATATATACATATATATATATATATATATATATATATATATATATATATATATATATATATATATATACATTACATCAGTTTTCGAAAAAATGTGTTAATAATTTCTATGAAAATTCGCTACCATAACGCACTTGTGCGTCCAGATTTTTTTAAGCTCACCAGAATTTTGTCATTGATGACTGTTAATATAGATTCTATAACAATAATGCAATGACCGCTTTCAAAGCTTATGATGACACCATCAATCTTACTTAAGCACGAATATCAAATACTCTTATATAATTATAAAGATATTTAGTTCATTTATTAATGTTGATGTGACTCCAGGCCCCAAAAGAGCATACAGTTCACTGCGGGTCAACACTCACAAATTAATACACATTGGTAATTTGATTTATAGTGATTTGTTTATTGGACAGTTAGTTTACAAACCAGCATAGGTGCTTGAACTTTCTTTGCGTAAAATGTTCTAAAGCAGATATAGATTTTAATTAATAGTTTGGGAGGAACTTATGGATGATTTATGACTAAAAACCAGGAAGTATTGGAATTCACATGAAGCTAAAAATACCACTCTCGTCTAAAAATATGTTGAAGCGTAATCAAAATAAATATGCCTTGAATTTTAATGGTTTGTTGATTAGGAAATATGGTTTATTATGTTTTATTCATTCGTAATCCATTTTTGTAAATGATTTATGTATTAATTGTGACATGATTATAATTTACAAACACAATTCAATAGCCACAAAAATCGGTGCCAGAAAATAATTCAAGATTTCAGCCCAGTTAATTCTTTTTCACTTTAGAAAAACTGATAAATAGGAAACCTGTTGCATTTTTTTAGTGTTTCGATTTGTTTAGATAAACTAACCCTAGAGTACTGAGGTGGATATATAACCATACGTACTAACATGTGGTCTGTGAAACCGCACATCTATTCTTAGCAGAATTTTGAATATAGCGAGTGCTAAATTCATTAATACTGGTATTAATAATATCTGAGGATGCTTTTTGTGCTTCATCGCTGGAAAGAGAAAAATACTTCCAAAAAGGTTCTCAATTAATTTTATTGCGTGAAACCAGCAATGTTCACATTTAAAATAAGAAAAATATATATTCCAAAGTTTTTATCAAGAACAATGTTTAGGCAATGAAATTTTTTTTTCTAAATATTCAGAATATATAAAATAAAAAAATACACTTATTTTTACAAACATATAACGCATAATTTTTTAAATTCTCCCTCTTGATTACGGAGCATAATGTTACCAAATTATTTTTGAAAACTGCAAAGAAATTACTGTTTTACAAGAATTACCATTGTTTCTTTTGAATGCTGGTGGGCATGTAAGACGTAGCGCCAAAGTTTCTTCCTCATCTACTTGATTATCGCTATCGGGAATTTGGAGAAAATTAAAAATTATCATTCGAAGTAGTCTTGGTATCCGTTGATATTCTAGGTCCAACCTTTGCTTCAAATGAGGTCTCACGAGCTCGAAGGCAAAACGCTTTACGAAATTGTACTTGGTAGTGTCGTCACCCATATCAGTCTTCGCCATAGCCAATTAAAAGATAACAAATGCGTTTACTGAAACAATGTCTACAATTTTGAAACCTATTACGATAGGCTGTAATGAAATTTTTTATAAGAGATGCCTCTGCATTGGGCGCAAGTGTAATGAAATTTTATAACCTATAGCCCACGTTAATTTATATTAAATTGGCTGCTCAATCAGTGCATAAGCTTTAACAAATAAAGTACAGGGAATGGGTGTTAGCACTTATGGTTGGGGGTGTAAGACATACAAATAAAATTCAAAATACGATAAAATAGATTTATTCACAATTATGACAGTAACATAATGAAGTTGCTCCATTTAAACAAATCCAAATAAATGAAAGAAAAATGATTTATTGTTAATTCAACTTTGAATATTGACTAGATGGATTGTGGAGCAGAACAATTGGATTTTAACGAAAAGATGTTACAGATAAGTAGTGTACTTAGCTTTGATGCCTTGGATTGCTGTTCTAGGACAACACGTTTGATCCAATCAGGCCTGGATGTTAGGGGGCGATGTGTTGATATCCTATTGCAGGGGTAACTGGGGTAGGCTTCCTTGTTATGGCAGCTTGGCAAAGTGTTCGAAATTAAACTCTCCTATTCGGGGAAAACGATGATGTTCGCCACGTTGGTTCCTTTGAAGTGAGACCCAGGGGTTCTTCTCTATGGGGAGGTGCCTCACTGGAGGTGGAATCCAGAAGAAGAGTTTTAATGCAGGTATGACTGCTGATGACGGGTCCCGTCGAACGGGTCCCCTCATAACGGGGTGATCTAAAATTTCAGGTGAATTAGGGCTAGCTAAGTTCCTTATCAACTAAATATGGCAAGTGGTAGCTCGTTCCGTGTAAGTACAAAAGTTATCTGCATATAAACAGTCAATACAATTTAATCGGCTTTCGGAGAAGCACAACTAGTACAAAATAGTAGCAAATAATCATTTAATAATAATTTTAGAACGCTACCACAAGCCATCATAGAACAATGTAATAGCATTTACAGTGACCAAAGAAATTGAACGTAAATTAGTGCAGCGAAATAACAGGCAATCTACATTACCACAGTTCAGGAAGTTTAAGCAATTGTAAAATAGGCGAGCATTATATCACTATTCTTAGCTACGTCGGCATGCTGTTTTTCTCTGGAGTATTTAACTACATATAGGCATCTTGTTAGGATGAATTTTTGCAAGAAACAGAGAGCGTGTCACATGTGTGAATCCGTTATAAAGATTTTCTTAACTGGACATGTCATGGAGAGGTCGCGTCCATCGAGTTGTAATGCGGTAGAGTAACCGACCGCCGAGTTTGACGTCACTAGAGGGACTCAGACTCTGACGTCACTAAAGGGACTGATCCAGAAGCTTATGGTAGAAAAATGAAAGGCGTTAACGCGTGTGACATGTCACGTTTATGTTAAATACATGCAACATGTTACAAGGCCATCTTTTTGTTTTGCGGCTACAAGAGTATTTTGCACCATATTCATCTACGGTGTCAACACTCCATTTAGTGTTATTCTAGAAACCAGTAATTTCGGGTTTGTTGCTTTCTTTATCTAGACTCTTATGGCGATGCATAGATGAGATCAATACCAAAGCTTTGTTAGGCTCAGTCACTTATGATATCAATGTTTCATCTGACGTAAATTCATAAATCGTTGAGCCCACAGGCCTAGTTTTGTAAAGCAGAAAATCTTTGGGTATTTTCTTTTTATTCTTCCTCAAGGTCCTCAGATAGGTTAGCTTCTCATTTTTAAATACGTTCACAAGTTTACTTGAGGAGAAACAGTTATCTGCGGTGATGTGAAATTCCTGTATAGGCATGCTCAAACGTACAGCTGACTGTGTCGGCTTACTAATTTTCTTTCCTTCCTGAGACAGTCCAATGCCGTCCGTATTTTTTCCAGCATAAATATAAGCATTATGCAAGTAACATGTACGGCAATCTATCATAACCATTACTTTAATGGCGTATCTACCAGGCTTACTTGGTAAATACATCTTAAAGGAGCATCGCCCTTGGAATCTTACTAACATTTTATCAATGCAGCAGGTTCCTAAAGAATACATTTTTTGGCAATTGCTGATTAACATAACGAAGAAATGGCTGCGGCTGGATTTGACAAATTCATAATTATGCGATCGTATAAATTAAAATCTCAATGGATATAAAGCAATTAGAACCCGTTCCTTAGGCATGGTTGCCAGAAATAGTTCTCGGCCTGATCCATCGGTGGCAAAAATAGATCGCACGTTCTACTCGTTCGATCTGAAAATTGCAGTGAAAAGCAGCAGTCCTACAAAGGGCTTGAATTCCACGTTGCTCTTATGTTTTAAATTTTCCTTTATTGGGAATATCATAACGAGATCTCAGGGAATATATTTTCTTGTTGGTCCAGGGTAAAGCCTCTATCATCCCCTTTATAAATAAGTAATTCCAGATAGTTAAGGGTTTAGGATCGCCACCAATAAATTGTCGCGCTACTGGAAGTCTCATTCCAAGATTATGCCTGGGTTCTTATTTTTTCACTTTCTTCTTCTGTTCTTGAGAAGTCCATTGAAATCGATGATTGCCTTATTAAAAAAAATAATTCCTCACTGAGTCGATATAACTTTCTGGTTTTCTTCTTAAATTTTCTGTTCGTGTTCAAATTTTCATAGCTGCTCACCGCCACCGGCTTCATTTTCATCGTTTGTTGTTTGATTTCCTTCACTTGCTGTTTGACCTTCAATGCCTTTTTCCTGCTTAATATCTGTTTTGTTTCTTTTAGATTCAATGCGGTCATCATTTGAATCAGCGACTTCCGAGCCTGTGTCGTGATCGGTTTGTATAGGGAAATCTTCTGGTACGTCACCTAGTCACTATCGGCGTCGACGTACCATCTAAGATCGGTTTTTTTTCAAAGTTTAAAATAGCGCGCAGAACAAAGTTATGACGCGCATTCTGGTCTATGGGGAGAATTATTTGTTTATATTTAGCTGTATTTCCTTTGTTTTTAATTCATGCCAAACTGTGACGAAACAAAACATCACGTAAAACTAAGTGAGATGTAAGACACGCTTTTTACGCGTGTCGCCATCTCGTTGCAGAACCAAGTAGTATGCTGTCACGGCAGCTCCAAATAACACAGAATGTTAAAAAATAGAGACTGTAAACAATCAACTAACAATTTAGTAAATTGTCCGCCCTGGCCCATTTCTCCCGCAATATAGGGGCAAGGTATGTAAGGCTAGATGTATTCTCATCACACTTAGAACCGTAGACCGATTTCGCTCTAATTAGAGCTCGTCAGTACTAATTGCAGCGAAAATACACCTATAAAGTAATACGGCTATGGTAGCCAGCCTCGCAAAACTAGCAAAGATAGTTTTGCGAGGCTGGCTACCATAGCGTACTTACAGTGTGACTACAAGTGTGACTACTAAACTGACTACCAACTCAACAAAATTTACTTACACAAAAATGCCCCATATGAATTAGTTATTGTAGAACGGGCATTATGACCAAGGATTTTTCAGATGGGTCTCTTTAACTATGAATGCATCGATCTTTTCGGCGCAAATTGTAAGTTGAAGTGTCCCAACCATATAAACGATTCGAGATTGGGAATTCTGATGAAGTAAATGTAAGATGGGGCATGTTTCTCACTGTAACACAGTTGTCATATGGTTAGGGCAAAATAAATAGTTGACTATCTCAGCTTTGAATACAGATATGGCGTTGTAACCAAGCTTAATAGATATAAAACGTTGCATACGATTAAAGCAAGCTCTTAACTGAAAACGGCAAATTTTGCAAATGGCGCTTTTTAACTAAGCAGTACATCTCACAATGTTCTAGGAAGCTGGCTACCATAGCCGTATATTACTTTATAGGCGTGTTCTTGCTGTAATTAGTATACTGTACTGATGAGCTCTAATTAGAGCGAAACCGGTCTGCGGTTCTAATTATGGTGAGAATACATCTATCCTTACATACATTGTCTCTATATTAGCGTAGGAATCGGCCAGTGCTGACAATTTACAAAACTGTTCGTTGGTTGTACAAACTGGTTTGAAGATATTTGAGGATTTTATTCAACTTGGAGTAGCACATTTAGTTTTGTTTCATCTTCTGTAGCAGTTTTCGTCCTGCCAGGTCTAGGACAATTTTTGACATTTCCAGTCTCTCTATATCTCTCGATAGTTTTAAAAACGGTTGATCTGGTAAGAATGTGTTGAGGATTCAATTTATTAAATATGCGTGTAACTTCTTTATACGTTCTTTCCTTGCCGCCAAAGTCCCGTAAAATTAGGATTTGTATGCGTTCTGTATTACTAAGATATGCCATTTTATAAAGTGATTGACATTAACTAATTTTGACAGGTCACTAATATTTACAAAGCATAGCCAGCTTCGTGAGAATACGCACTTTTAATCTAGAGTTCGAAAGGATTCATAAAATCATATAATATACAGAGTATTCCATTTTAAAAATCAACCATTGCAACCGCTACGCTTTTCAAGACCACCCTGTATACTTTGGGTCACCTTGAAAAGACGCTCCTGCGGCAACCCTATAACATCCGTGAAAATATTTTTATTTGTTGTTTTCCGTGCATAAGATATTTATGTGTTACTATAAGTTTTATGGATACATGGAATGCAATAATTAACACATTCTGGTGTTGGCACTTCAGGCTTAAAAAACTTTGCCACTTAAAATCCAGATCCACGGTGTTTTCTTTTTAAGAAGATTTGTATTTTAATCTAAAATTACCTCTCTCAAAAGAAATGATAATCATATCTTGCAGATAGACATTTGGTCTGTTGTTTTAAATTTTACATTTTGAAGTGCAGTCTTTCCAATCAAAACATTTTTCTTTATACATAGGGGAAACATCGACATATCCAGAATTTGGATCTTACACGCGGTTTTGGAGGTCAATCAAAATCTAGACTTTATTCCTTCCCTTCAGTGATCTATTAACTTTATAATAAAATTGGTTCGCAGACATAAATGTGTAGCTTGGTTTATAGCAATTTCAAAAGTAAATGGTTCAATTTAGCTTTCGGACTATTAACTATGTAAACACAAAAGGATAAAAATGACCAGGTTTTGTTCCAGACAGAACAATTGTCCAGCCAGAAGATTATTTTTTGTCTATTGTTGTTTTCTAAAAGAGATGCATGAAAAGTAGAAATTATATCTTGTTTTTTACGCTCCGAAACACATTTATGCCAAATAACAACTGAAGGTTTTTTCAAAACAAGTTTTTGCCTATTGGTGCGAAATCCTCGTTCAATGCTATTATTCTGGGCTTAAGAAGTATTTCTTTAAACATACGTGCACGAGTGATTATTATAACCCTAAACAAAAACGAGATTTTAAAAGTCCTTTAAGAATTATAGTAGACAAATACCTTCTGAAGGTCAGCTGATGCAAAAACTTGTTCTTTTGCTGTCCTGGCAGCCATACCATCTTCTTGGTACTCTTCTCTAGCTGCAGTATATTTTTTATTATGTATTTCATATGACCAACATGATTCACAAAAAGTTCCATCATCATGATTTTTTTTTCTGTTTTACGAAGTTTGTGTTTGTCACATGAAAAACACATCCAAGTTTTGCAAAAAATATACTCAGCTTATTGACCCGACACCTGACCTGACCTGACACCTCATAACTTATTCTAAAATCCTTATGTTTTTCTTTAAAATGAGTCTACAATTTCATTATTGAAATATCGCCAGGCTTAAATGATAGTATATGCTCTACGACAGTAGATTCATAAATTTTATTTTTAGTTGGATTTCGCCCTCTTCGATCAAATTCCACTGCTAGAGACGAAGGTACTTTAGCTGTTTTTCTTTCTGTCTTGAAGATTTTATTATTTTCAGGTGGATATCCCAAAATGGCAAGAAAAAAAAATTGCAAACTCTCACTTCAGTTCGTTCCCAATTTCTCAATAATATTGGAATGTAGTATTGCAAGCTGAATTTGGACCACCAGTACTTTTTTTTTTGTTAAACCGATTCATAGCGCGCAGAACAAAGTTATGACGCGCATTCTGGCCTATCGAGAGAATTCTTTGTTTATATTTAGCTGTATTTCCTTTGTTTTTAATTCACGCCAAACTGTGACGAAACAAAACATCATGTAAAACTAAGTGAGATGTAAGACACGCTTTTTACGCGTTTTGCCATCTCGTTGTAGCTCCAAATAACATACAATGTTAAAAAATAGAGACTGTAAACAACAAATTAACAATTTAGTAAATTGTCCGCCCTGGCCCATTTCTTCCGCAATATAGGGGCAAAGTATGTAAGGCTAGATGTGTTCTCATCACACTTAGAACCGTAGATCGATTTCGCTCTAATTAGAGCTCGTTAGTACGGCATACTAATTGCAGCGAAAATACACCTATAAACTAATATGGCTATGGTAGCCAGCCTCGCAAAACTAGCAAAAATTGTTTTGCGAGGCTGGGTACCATAGCCGTATTACTTTATAAATGTATTTTCTCTGCAATTAGTATTCCGTACTGACGAGCTCTAATTAGAGTGAAACCAGTCTACGGTTCTAATTGTGGTGAGAATATATCTAGCCTTAAAAACATCACGTACTTACAGTGTTGAAGATTACCGCCTCATCTATAAGTGTGACTACTAAAGTGACTACCAACTCAACAAAATCTACTTACATAAAAAGGCACTATATGAATTAGTTATTGTAACAGGCATTATAACCAAGGATTTTTCAGATGGGTCTCTTTAACCATGAATACATCGATCTTTTCGGTGCAAATTGTATTTTGAAGTGTCCCAAGCATATAAACGATTGCAGATCGGAAATTGTAATGATTCCAATGTTAGATGGGACATGTTTCTCACTATAACAAAGTTGTCATGTAGTTAGGGTAAAACAAATGGTTGATTATCTAAGTTTTGAATACAGATAGGGCGTTGTAACAAAACTTAATAGATATAAAACGTTGCATACGATTAAAGCAAGGTCTTAACTGAAAATGGCAAATTTTGCAAATAGCACTTTTTATGTAAGACTAGATGCATTCTCGCAACAATTAGAACCGTAGACCGGTTTCGCTCTCATTAGAGCTCTTCAGTACGGCATACTAATTGCAGCAAAAATGCATCAAAAATAACACGGCTATCGTATAGCCAGTCTCAAAACACTAAGTGAGTGGTGAACGTGTCGCCACCTAGTTCGGAACCAAGTACTATGTTGTCACGCCCGCTCCAAATAACACAGAGTATTAAAAATAGAGACGGTATACAACTAACTAACAATTTAAAAAATTGTTAGCCCTGGCCCATTTCTACCCCAATATAGGGACAAAGTGTGTAAGACTAGATGCATTCTCGCAACAATTAGAACCGTAGACCGGTTTCGCTCTCATTAGAGCTCTTCAGTACGGCATACTAATTGCAGCAAAAATGCATCAAAAATAACACGGCTATCGTATAGCCAGTCTCAAAACACTAAGTGAGTGGTGAACGTGTCGCCACCTAGTTCGGAACCAAGTACTATGTTGTCACGCCCGCTCCAAATAACACAGAGTATTAAAAATAGAGACGGTATACAACTAACTAACAATTTAAAAAATTGTTAGCCCTGGCCCATTTCTACCCCAATATAGGGACAAAGTGTGTAAGACTAGATGCATTCTCGCAACAATTAGAACCGTAGACCGGTTTCGCTCTCATTAGAGCTCTTCAGTACGGCATACTAATTGCAGCAAAAATGCATCAAAAATAACACGGCTATCGTATAGCCAGTCTCAAAACACTAAGTGAGTGGTGAACGTGTCGCCACCTAGTTCGGAACCAAGTACTATGTTGTCACGCCCGCTCCAAATAACACAGAGTATTAAAAATAGAGACGGTATACAACTAACTAACAATTTAAAAAATTGTTAGCCCTGGCCCATTTCTACCCCAATATAGGGACAAAGTGTGTAAGACTAGATGCATTCTCGCAACAATTAGAACCGTAGACCGGTTTCGCTCTCATTAGAGCTCTTCAGTACGGCATACTAATTGCAGCAAAAATGCATCAAAAATAACACGGCTATCGTATAGCCAGTCTCAAAACACTAAGTGAGTGGTGAACGTGTCGCCACCTAGTTCGGAACCAAGTACTATGTTGTCACGCCCGCTCCAAATAACACAGAGTATTAAAAATAGAGACGGTATACAACTAACTAACAATTTAAAAAATTGTTAGCCCTGGCCCATTTCTACCCCAATATAGGGACAAAGTGTGTAAGACTAGATGCATTCTCGCAACAATTAGAACCGTAGACCGGTTTCGCTCTCATTAGAGCTCTTCAGTACGGCATACTAATTGCAGCAAAAATGCATCAAAAATAACACGGCTATCGTATAGCCAGTCTCAAAACACTAAGTGAGTGGTGAACGTGTCGCCACCTAGTTCGGAACCAAGTACTATGTTGTCACGCCCGCTCCAAATAACACAGAGTATTAAAAATAGAGACGGTATACAACTAACTAACAATTTAAAAAATTGTTAGCCCTGGCCCATTTCTACCCCAATATAGGGACAAAGTGTGTAAGACTAGATGCATTCTCGCAACAATTAGAACCGTAGACCGGTTTCGCTCTCATTAGAGCTCTTCAGTACGGCATACTAATTGCAGCAAAAATGCATCAAAAATAACACGGCTATCGTATAGCCAGTCTCAAAACACTAAGTGAGTGGTGAACGTGGCGACACGTTCACCACTCACTTAGTGTTTTGAGACTGGCTATACGATAGCCGTGTTATTTTTGATGCATTTTTGCTGCAATTAGTATGCCGTGCTGAAGAGCTCTAATGAGAGCGAAACCGGTCTACGGTTCTAATTGTTGCGAGAATGCATCTAGTCTTACACACTTTGTCCCTATATTGGGGTAGAAATGGGCCAGGGCTAACAATTTTTTAAATTGTTAGTTAGTTGTATACCGTCTCTATTTTTAATACTCTGTGTTATTTGGAGCGGGCGTGACAACATAGTACTTGGTTCCGAACTAGGTGGCGACACGTTCACCACTCACTTAGTGTTTTGAGACTGGCTATACGATAGCCGTGTTATTTTTGATGCATTTTTGCTGCAATTAGTATGCCGTACTGAAGAGCTCTAATGAGAGCGAAACCGGTCTACGGTTCTAATTGTTGCGAGAATGCATCTAGTCTTACACACTTTGTCCCTATATTGGGGTAGAAATGGGCCAGGGCTAACAATTTTTTAAATTGTTAGTTAGTTGTATACCGTCTCTATTTTTAATACTCTGTGTTATTTGGAGCGGGCGTGACAACATAGTACTTGGTTCCGAACTAGGTGGCGACACGTTCACCACTCACTTAGTGTTTTGAGACTGGCTATACGATAGCCGTGTTATTTTTGATGCATTTTTGCTGCAATTAGTATGCCGTACTGAAGAGCTCTAATGAGAGCGAAACCGGTCTACGGTTCTAATTGTTGCGAGAATGCATCTAGTCTTACACACTTTGTCCCTATATTGGGGTAGAAATGGGCCAGGGCTAACAATTTTTTAAATTGTTAGTTAGTTGTATACCGTCTCTATTTTTAATACTCTGTGTTATTTGGAGCGGGCGTGACAACATAGTACTTGGTTCCGAACTAGGTGGCGACACGTTCACCACTCACTTAGTGTTTTGAGACTGGCTATACGATAGCCGTGTTATTTTTGATGCATTTTTGCTGCAATTAGTATGCCGTACTGAAGAGCTCTAATGAGAGCGAAACCGGTCTACGGTTCTAATTGTTGCGAGAATGCATCTAGTCTTACACACTTTGTCCCTATATTGGGGTAGAAATGGGCCAGGGCTAACAATTTTTTAAATTGTTAGTTAGTTGTATACCGTCTCTATTTTTAATACTCTGTGTTATTTGGAGCGGGCGTGACAACATAGTACTTGGTTCCGAACTAGGTGGCGACACGTTCACCACTCACTTAGCACTTTTTAACTAAGCAGGGCAGTACAACGGAAATTTTTCCCAAAACTATAAAAAAAATTGTTGAACACGCCATATTTTTGAAATCATTGGTATAACTTGAATGTGACTTTACATGTGGCTATAAGTGGTGTAAATAAACCTATGTTGAGAATTTTATGTAACTTGGGTAACAAAATTTGAAGTTATTTCAAATTAAACATAAAATCTGAAATTATTAAATTAATAATTAACACTTTGAGCTTACTGTTTTACTGCAGCAACAAAAGAAAACAGCGGTGATCCAATTAGTCAACTTTATATCTGTAATGAACCAACGGATTTATCATCCTCATCAAATGAAGTATGGAATAACCGTTGGCTTAGCTGATGTATAGCGTGTCATAAAATATGAAGCATTAATCAAGCATTGTGGGATTGGCACTCCTTTTGTCATAAATCCATCGCGGTTTATGATTTTCTATCGACACTCTCGTCCCATCAGACACCGAATTGATTACCTGAGCCATAAACGTGCCGACAGATGCATCTCAGCTTTTCAATTTGTCAAAGATGAATCATCATTCTTCCCTCAATATTTTCCATGTTCTCCATGGCAAGTGCCGATATTATGGTCGTCATAACTTCTCATTTAGTTTGAAAGATAAATATTATTTTCCTGGAATACTCTTAACAGATTCTAGATTATGTATTATACTACGGATTAGAAAACATTAAATAATACCTTATTACATGAAACTTGAATACAAGATAATTCTCCCAGACAAATTTTAATTTACCTTTCCAGATAAATTGTCATTTAAATACCATACGCGTTTCAACTGTCAAGTAGCCATCTTCAGAGGAAATCTATAAGTGATAAAGGGCTTAACAGAAACAATATTGTAAGGCTGTATTCTCACGATAATTAGAACTGCAGACCAGTTTCGCTCTAATTAGAGCTCCTCAGTACTGTATACTAATTACAGCACGAACACACCTATAAGTAATACAGATATGGTAACCAGCCTCCTAGAACATTTAGAGATGTACAACAGGATCGCCATCTCGGTGGGGACCGGGTAGTATGTTGTCAAGACAGCTCCAAATAACACAAAATGTTATAAAATAGAGACTGTGTACAACCAACTAACAATTTTGTAAATTGTCAGCACTGGCCCGTTTCTTCCCCAATATAGGGACAATCTATGTAAGGCTAGATGCATTCTCACCATAATTATAACCGCAGACCGGTTCCACTCTAAGTAGAGCGCATCAGTACAGTATACTAATTACAGCAAGACCACACCTATGAAGTAATATGGCTATGGTAGCCAGCCTCGTAGAACATTGTGAGATGTACGACAGGGTGAGGAACGAAGTAGTATGTTGTGACGACAGCACCAAATAACACAAAATGTTATAAAATAGACTGTCTACAACCAACTACTACCTGGTTTCGCACCGAGGTGGCGACCCTGTCGTACATCTCACAATGTTCTAGGAAACTGGCTACCATAACCGTATTACTTTATATGTGTGTTTTTGCTATAATTATTATACCGTACTGATGAGCTCTAATTAGAGCGAAACCGGTCTGCGGTCCTAATTATGGTGATAATACATCTAGCCTTACATACATTTTCCCTATATTAGGGAAGCAACGGACCAATGCTGACAATTTTCAAAATTGTTCGTTGGTTGTACACAATCCCTATTTTACAAAATTTTGTATTATTTGGAGCTGTCGCGACAACATACTACCTGGTATCGGACCGAGATGGCGACCCTGTCGTACATCTCACAATGTTCTAGAAACAGTCTTTCGGGTAGGCATTGTACAGCGTCTAAGGTGTAAAAAAAGAAGTCATTGCAAACATCATCAAAATCAATATTTAAGTCCGACAAAAAAAAGCCGTAAAGCTCTTATCAAAGCTAAAAAAACTTGCAACTGCAATACAGCACTAAATTAGTAAAACAGAAAATTACACAGAATTAACAGACAGCCGAGTTTCTCAAAGCTCGATTAAATATTTAATGTGAGGTTAGGTAATCATTAACTAATAGAAATAATGACAGCTTCGAAATATTTGGTTGCCGTGGCAAAAACTCAAATCATAGTCTGTGGTTGATCGTTTGGAAAAATTATTAATTAATCGTGAATATTTAATAGAAGTTTGTGACACTGGATATGAAAGGACCAGTTACTAGCGGACCATACAGCTAAGAAGAACTTTCGGTAAACTAAGTCTTGATTTTTATTTGTAGGTCTGACGCCACCCAAATTATGCGGTATGAATCCACATATTTTTTAGAATTGCAGTAAATCTCATATTCTGCCCTGAGCAGTAACACAAGATTTTTATTTATAACATTATAAATGCTGAAGGTCGCCGGAACACTGAAGAACTGAAGGATACTGGATAAGGAGCCACTCACAGATCATAGGCATATAAATTTTGAGGTAGATAATGCTGGCGCTGAGCGAGCTGATAAGAGGAAGCCCATCGCCGACCTGAACTAATTTAGGCTCGAACTGCAAAGTTCAGACACCCTGCCAGCGGCTGATCCAATCCTAATAATGAAGATAATAGGCGAAACCTATAAAAACTGTATGATACGAAGAGGAGCTACCAGTGACTGCCTGCTACCACATTGGTGAAACTCCAAGATAGAAGGACTGAGAATGAAGTGTACAAGAACAAGGAGAATGCTGACGAGAAACCGAAAGAGGCCGAGGCCTGACGATAACGAAAAAGAACAGGAAAACCTCATGGAGGAACTGAAAACACTCAGAAAACAACTGAACGAAATGATCAGTGACGAAAAGAAGAAAAACTGGAGACAGCTACTGCAGGATCTCGACAATAACATATTGGGTAATAGATATAAAATCGAATGAAACATCTGACAAACGTCAACCCGCCTTTCCGCTTGAGCGCGAATAGAAGGATGGAGATAGTGGGCCAACTCCTTCCCTGTCGCACATACTACCGGAGCCGCAACCCCCCAATTGAGAATGTTACCTTGTTTACTGCTGAAGAACTAAGTAACACAGGGAAAAGAATGAAAACAAGAAAGTCCCCTGGACCTGACGGGATTCCTCCCGAATTAATAAAAGAGCTGATACGAACTGCTCCGAAATTTCTGCTGGATATGCTGAATACCCTGCTAGTCAGACGGGAGTTCTATATACAGTGGAAAGTGGCATAGGTGGTCCTCTTGGCAAAGAGCGGAAAAGACATGCAAGACGCGTCGGCGTACAGGCCCATATGCTTAATCGACGTAATTACAAAACTATACAAAAGTGTTATCTTGAAAAGGTTGATTCTAGAACTGGAGGGCGGGGAGAGTCTCCCCAAATCCCAGTTTTGGTTTAGAAGGGGCAGATCAACAATAAACGCGACAGAGGATGTTGTAGAGGCTGCTCAGAATGCATCGTCCAAGGTGTGCGCCCTCATTACCGTTGACGTAGCAAATGCATTCAACACCGCTACCTGAAGTATTATCGTTCAAGAACTGAGGAGGAGGGGAATATCACAGTACCTGGTAAAAATGCTATCCAACTACTTTAAGGAGAGAAGGCCTCAAATTACAAGCAAAAAGATTCTTATATGGAGCGGAGATATGGCACACAATGGTTGAAACCCAGAAATACGCGAATCTGTTGGAGAAAGCCCAGAGAAAGATATTTCTAAGAGTGGCGCGCGGATACATGACGGCGTCCCCGGCGGCACTTACAGTGGTGGCAGACGTGCCGCCTGTTGATCTTCTAATACATGAGCGGAGGGAGGAAAACGAGGAAGAAGCAAATGGCAAGACCGATGGAAGACGTCAACTAAGGGCCGATGGACAGCGATGCTGATCCCCAATATTGAAACATGGAAAAGCCGAGGACATGGGGAACTGACTACTTCCTGACCCAGGTGCTGACAGGCCACGGCTACTTCAGGGCATACCTACAGCGATTCAACTTGACAGAAGACCCAAGATGTCCATACTGTCTAGAATATGATGACGCGGAGCACACAATTTTCTATTTCCAGAGGTGTGGTAAAATAAGGTTCAGGTGCCAGATAAACATCGGGGAACTACTCACCACTGGCAACCTAATCGCAGTGATGCTCAGATCAATGCGGAACTGGAAGGAAGCAACGACGATGGTGCGACAGATCATGGAAACAAAGAGACGAGAAGGGAGGCTGCAGGACCGAGCGAACGGGAGAGAATGGGGGGTTTTAGCCGGTAGGAGTCCGGCACTACCCAGCGCAGCAGATCCAATACGTGCCTGGGTGTCCATGATGGATTTCCTCTCACACAAAAAAAAACATTATAAATGCTATTTTATGTAAAAGTTAATAACAAGATACATTGCTAAAATTTAAAAAACTTATGCGGCTAATCAGTGGAAAACATGAGATTTAATGCAATTCTGAAAATATGTGGGTTAATACATTATAAGGTGGGTGGCGCCAGACCTACAAGTAAAAATCAGGACTGGGTTAACTTTATTAATAAATAATGCTTTTATATGAGCCAAAATGACTGTAATGCATTGTGATAGATGCAAGCAGTTATAATTAAAATGAATATATTTAAATAGAGGCTACATATTAGCAATGTACTTAACTATAGTGTGTATGCCAGGGAGTGCTCCTTTGACTAACTGGGTATGACAGGCCCTGAGGCTACTCAGGGCTAGCGAAACATCTGGATATATTCTTGTATTGACATTGTAAAAACCACTCAGGGTTGACCAAGACTCTGGATATATTTCTGAATTGATGAGATGTTTCCCCTATAGGTGCTTCCTCATGGCATGGTGTTGATGGGGCCCAACATAAGACGATTGTACTCTTAAAAAATAGTGCTATCAGACCAGTGGTGCTCTCAACATGATGGTCTTGATGGGGCTCAACACAAAACGGGATAGCTAAAAATAGTTGATTCTGTGTCAGTAAACTGTCGTATTTGAGGTTATCCGTTCGCGATCAGCATGCAGGGGCATTTCGTTAAGAAACAAAGTTAATGTGCATTCTTTTTTTTCAATTATTAGTTATGAAATTGTACGAAAATACCTCCACAAGCTATCACAAGATAAGAAAAGAAGCATCAAAGAAAGTAATCACATTTGAAATAAGCACTTATGGATTGTCACAAAGCAAAAACAGCATCTAAGATAGCAAAGTCTTTAATCTAACTCACATCATATGGACGTGCTGCATTTTTCTTTTAGCTAGTTATAGTTATTGCTAACATTCTTATTGTTGCCAAAATTTTGTTGAAAAGAGAGTGTGCTGAGGGCTACACGAGTTTATAGAGAATTATGTTATCTGACAAACGAAAATGAAGTATAGATTGGATCCCGAAACCAGCTACCGACTGTCTCTTTCAAGATGTTCACGAACAACGCCAGAGAATATTTGTATTTCTATTAATTTAAGGCGTTATATTATAAAGTTCATTGAGTAGGAAAATAATAAATTTCATTGACTAAGAGAATAATGTAATAATGTACCAGTTAACGTTATAATGGAAATATATGTTGTAAAACGTGTAATACGTTACAAGTGAAGGTACGATGTCCCCAAGCCCAGCAAGGACAATTTTAAAACTTGCGGCAGATAACACCATTGAGATTACGGTAAGGTTTTTTAAGACTGTATAGGGAATAAAGCTTTATATTATACTTTAATATAACCAAATCCTAACTGCCTAACGGGTGCTTGTTAGTATGTTGTCACAGTCTCTATTTATAACATTTCGTGTTTAATAGAGCTGCCGTGACAACTTACTGCCTGGTTCTGCACCGAGATGGCACCCTGTCATACATCTCACATCTAAGAGCTTTTTTCTACCTTAGCCGAAATACTTTACGTATATTCTCGCTGTAATTAGTATACCGCAATGACGCGCTCTAATGAGGGACAAACCGGTATGCGTTTCTAATTATGGTGAGAATACATCTAGCCTTACATGTCACATATCAAGGGTTGGTTGTGGGGGATACAAACATACCATTTTTAAACATTTAAAAATGCATAGCTTATAAGATATTAAATAAATTAGACGAAAATCGACCATCACCACCCGCCACCCCCTTACCATCGAAACTACTGAACTTAAAGTTTTGAAAAAAACATAGGACTTCACCCATAGTTTACAGGAAAAATAAAACGAAAAACGTGTTTTGATTTTGTGGGTAGACTTAGTCCAGAAATACAATGCATGTCTGCCTTCATCGGCCTCCGTAAAGCGGCTGTTTTCTTTTACAGAAATTATAAACGCTCCTTGAAGACATGTAGTATCTGACAAACATTTTTAACATTTGGTACTTCTGAAAGCTAACTCAAAATATAAGTAGACTTAAATAGAAAAAGCACAATCGAATTTTTTATGTTATTTATATATTATGCCTCTTTCGTTATGTTCTTGTTTTTTAGTGAATTTTCTTGAAAACAAATCACCAATGAGGAGAACCCGACTTTAGGATTTAAAAAAAAGAGCGCTAATTAGGCCACCTAGAGCACATATCCGGGGTCAGTTTATATATATATATATATATATATATATATATATATATATATATATATATATATATATATATATATATATATATATATATATATATATAATTATATGCATTCTTTTTTCAAATTTTTGTGAAATAAACAGTACCTAAATATTTAAGAGGATGATGAAAAAAATGTTTTTGGATTTTCTTTACAAAAATTGTTTGCAAATTTTCGTAAAATTTTTTTTGGACAGTTTCGGAAAAAGCTTTTTTTTTACTAATTATACCTTGGCAGGGGGTAAATAGCTTGAACAGGTTCTGTGGCCTGGAAAATCTGACTAGTTTTTTCGGGAACATTTAAAGTGTATTTTAGAAAATTTGTGTACTTTCTCAAACAATAAAGTTTTTATGATGAAATATGGTTCATTGCTTCTACTATATATGTTATACTGGTAACCAAATTTGGTGCCTGCTTTCATTAAAAAAGACATATTGGCCAATAAAAACAGTTTTATGAAATTTAGCCACCATAACGCAGTTTGTGTTACTTCTTTTGTCGGAAAAAAAGCTGCATCTGTTGTCGAACCCCGTACTTTTAGTTTCAATACATTTTTATATAGTTTGCTTTTGCACATTAAATATTGTTTTAGCACCGAGCCGTGTATTTAACAGTCTTCTGCTAGTTAATAGCTGCTGCCATGTAAATCGGTTTTATTCGTTTAATGTATTAAGGTTATAAAACCTCGAGTTTGCCGTTTTCCTTTTTGTTACCAGCATTGCCGCGATAATAATTTAAATACGATAACTAACTCTTCTGGCGGATTATTCCATTATAACTTCCAGCTTGCATCTTATAAAACATGCCTCTTTTAATCGAAACTAATAGAAACGTTCATGTTTATGATTACTGGATCGATTAAAAAGCATTTTCAGTAGCCTGTAAGTCGTAAATATTAACAAGCTATCGCAGTTATGTAGCCAGAGAGATTATACGAATATTCTCTGACATATCCTTAGACTTGGGTTAATGCCAGCAATAACTGATAACGTAGCATCCAGTCAGTGTCAATTTAAATCAAACATATCTATCATTTTATACGGACGAGTGGATCTAGTTTGGTGCATTTTAAGCGAACTTCCTTGAAGAAAATTTTCGTCTTTAGGGACGTAACGGATTTCGAATTAACGATTTTTTTTATGGGTACGAATTATATGTTAGACTTTATATATATATATATATATATATATATATATATATATATATATATATATATATATATATATATATATATATCCCTCAGGACTATTGCGCGGCTTTCCCGCCCCGATAGCACTGCAACCTTTGGCTTATTGTGCATGCCCTGGGTCTTTTTACTCCACCCATTCCAAAATCACTGTGCCTTGAACTAGTCTGCACAGCGATTGGTTGGGTGAAGTTTTATAATGCTCTGTCTCCGGTCTAGACTGACCGTAGATCAGTTGTCTTTTGCGGTCCAGAGCTTTACATTCGCAAAAGATGTGCTGGGCTGATTCCTCCCCCTCGCCCCAGAGTCTGCATGCGAGGTCCCCCCCGAACCGCCTCATTTTATGCATGTGTTTCTTGACGGCCATGTGTCCCGTCAAGAGACCATGTTTCTGAGCTGTCCTCTGCTAAGATGTAGCAGCTCCACAACTCTCTTTGAACTGGGTTCGTCAATTATTGACTTCCCATGTTTGAGCCCTGGACAGTCTGCCCAGTACACCTTGTGTTGGTTTCTGACCCAGGACTTTGTCACGCCCAGAGCCGGTTCTGGTCCCATAAATGGTTCTGCTGACCCTCTCTTCGCGAGACTGTCAGCTTCTCCATTGTCTTTGGCCCCCGAGTGACCCGGCACCCAGATGAGAGTGACATCATTCTGCCCAGCCAGGTCGCTCCTCTCGTCTCAGCACTCACTCACCAGGCAGGAATTTACCAGTGGGCTACTTAGAGCCTTAAGGGCTGCCTCGCTGTCTGTGGCTATGAGGATCCGCTTGTTGGTGTAGCCCCTCCTCTTGTTCTTCCGCACACAGTCCAGGATGGCGTACATTTCGGCCTGAAAGACCGTTACATGGGCTCCGAAGGAAATACTGTGATTTACCCTCGGTCCCTCCGAATAAACACCTGCCCCCGTCCCACGCTCCCCGCCGGATTCGTCCGCGAACCAGACGACAGCGCCCCGTGATATGCCCGTCCTGTCCTCCCGCCGTCCCTCGCGGTTTTGCAGTGGACCCTGAATCCTGGGTTGATGTTCAGTCTACCATTGCAGGCTAGTCTGTATAGTCCTAGCCTGGCCTCACCCATAATAACTAAGTAAAGAGGGGGGGGGGGATCCAGCAACACATTTATGGCGGCTGTTGGGGTTAAACACATGGCCCCTGTGATGACTAGGCAAGCCATCCTTTGGATCTTGCCTAGTTTTTGTTTGGCACTGGATTGTTTCACCTTAGGCCACCAGACCAGTGCCGCGAATGTTAACGATGGTCTGACCACCCTTGTGTACAGCCAGTGGGCCATACTAGGTCTTAGTCCCCACGTTTTTCCATATAGCCGCCCAGTGACGGCTAAGGTAATGACTGCCTTACGCAGAATTTTTTCAACGTGACCATTCCAGGTTAGCTTAGAGTCCAATACGACCCCAAGATATTTTACCTCCCTGGCCATTGGAATGTTCCTACCGTATAGATTGAGAGTTCTGTGGCTTCCCGCCTCCTCTTCTTCGTAAACGGTATGACGGTTGCTTTCTCGGAGCTCATCCCAAGCCATTGATCAACCGTCCAATAGCTCTGTACCTCATACCCCTCCGAAAGCCTCCCCAGCAGGCCGTCCACGACTAGGCACCAGAGCAAGGAGACAGAACGCTCCCCTGCAGACACCGCGCCGCGACCCCGCGAGCAGAGTCCCTCCCGCGAGTGAGGTGAACACCGCCGTGTCCCTGAGCATGGAACCGATCTACCTAAGTTTCAGCTTCAACCGTGATTGTCCTTCATTTTACAATTTTTTTTCCAGATAATTCATTTTAAATAAACTCTTTCTCTGATACTTTGGCGGTAGTTTTAGTTACGTTTATGGTTTAACAGTTATAATTTTTAACTAATTTTCGTACACAAAATTCATTAATGAGGAGACCGTGACTTTTGAATTTCTTTTTTTTTTTATTCAAATGAGTACACACTAGGCCACCGAGAATACATATCCGGGCTTAGTTTAAGTTTTTGTCTGTTTACGTATATACAGGGTGTTGCGTTTCTAGGGTAAAGCTCAATAAAATTGTTATTATATAAGATACGAGACAAAGTTGTATACGTTAATTTTATAAAATTATTTTGACAATCACTGGGTAGCCCAAAATTTCGTTGGTGATACCTACGAGTTGTTTTTTTCGAACACCCTTATATAATATTATTGCATTTTTTGATTTTTTATCGAAATATGATGCATGTTTGTAAGAAAAATATCGAGATGCGGTAAGTGCGGTTCGGTAGCGAATTTTCATTAAATGCTTCAAATTTAAATAACTCAATTTGCTATTAACCCAAGGTTTGTTGGCTAGGAAACCAGTTCTTTCTGAAACATTTTAAGAATATTTTCAGAAAATTTTTGTACATCTTGAAACGAAAAGTCATTTTGACAAAATATGGTACATTGTTTCTACTATATAGGTTATACCGGTAACCAGATCGATGCCTGCTTGCATTAGAAAGACATATTTGCTATTAAAAACATTTTTATGAATATTGACTTGCTACGTCCAGACTGTTTGTTTTGTTAACACGGGAGTGCGCAGATAACGAGATGGCATTGGAGGGTTATATATTCATCATCCAGACGCTAAGTTTAACATAACTAAATGAGACTAGACTGTTCAGGTAAGTAATTTGCCCTTTCAATTGCAAAACTTATGAAAATTCGCTAACATGACACACTTGCTACGTCCGGACTTTCTGATTTTATGTAAATATAATTAGCCCATGATATTTTAAAAGCTTGCTCGTGTTAAAAATAAATAACTCTGTCTCAGTTAGGTTATTACGTGATTTTTACACCCGAGATCCGCTAGAACATTCACAACCCTTTATGAGTAACCATTTTATACATACTGTCATAAGCAGCGATTTGACAAGAAACTACGTCGAAAGCAAATTGTTTTATCAAGAAAAAACATCTTACATGCACAAAGGGAGAGGGCAGCTAGTAACATAGTCTTCAGAAAGTGGTTTTGGTATCGAGTGATGTGGTATAGCGAGCATAAGTTTGAGAGGGGCTGCAGACTTAGTGGATTAATGCACCCCATACAACTACAAAGATACACAACACCTTGTTCAGATTGGGAAACTAAAGATCTGAAACCGTGTAGATTATTTATACAATATTCTCCACGAACTACTAATTTTTCTTATTCTCTACGAAAATAAGAAGGGATTTTCTTTAATACCCTGAATTGTGTGATAAGACTTTCAGTAGCTTATAGTGACATGAGAAAACTAAGAAGTAAGCTATTTTAGGCGCTTTTAGTGAATTTTTATTTAAAAAAATTCGCTAATAGAGAGATATCGATGGTTGGACTTTGCAAAAATTTTTGCAAATGAGCGCGAACTAGGACCCCTAGAACCCATATCCGGGGTCAGTTTAAATTTTTATATGTTATATATATATATATATATATATATATATATATATATATATATATATATATATATATATATATATATATATATATATATATATATATATATATATATATATATATATATATATGTGTATCCGTCTGATAACTCAAACAATAATTAACCGATTTCGCTGAAACTTGGCAAGTGGCTTTCTTTTATTAATGGCTTGGATGAGTTCGTTATCCAGAAAAATCGGACGGGGTTTTCCGGGAAAATTTTGAGTTTTCTTTCGAAAAAAATTTTTTTCTCCGAAAACAACAAAGCTGTTTTAATGAAATTTACTATATATGTTGCCTTAGGAGATATCTTACTACGTACTGAAATTCGATTTTCTAAGTTTATAAAAAATTGAGTTATTCAAATTTTTTTTTCTCCGAAAATTACAAAGTTATTTTAATGAAATTTGGTAGGTATCTTGCGTTATGAGAGGCCTTATAACACACCAAAATTAAACTCTCTAAGTTAATCGAAAATTAAGTTATTTAAATTTGAAGCATTTAATATTTAACCTGAAGTTTTTACCACAGAAATCGTAGAAACGACTTTCACGTCTCTAGTATCAGGATCACATGAGAGGATAGGCAGTGGCAGTGTTTAAAACTAATGTTGTACATGCTAGTTTGTTATTCTGCAGATGATGTTTTCAATTTGTTTTCAATATATGGGGAATGTAACAGAATAGTTGAGACAACAGTTCGAACATTTAACAATACATTCCTTTATTTGGCTCCAATGAATAGAATAAAATTCAGCAGAATTAAAAGTAAGTCGTCAAGTCATTGAATAATACTGACACGACGCGTTGTTAAACGTTTCAAAATTGAAGAGAATGAAATGAATGAAATTATAGTTCTTGCTTATTTTGAAGCATGTCTACAAAGTTCGTTAAGAAGTAGGTCTCAAAATTTGGGTTTATCTATCTGGGCAATACACAGAATATTGAGAAAGCACAATATGCATAATTGGTGAATTTTTATTTAAAAAAATTCACTAATAGAGAGGTATCGATGGTGAGACTTTGCAAAAATTCTTTTACTTCTCAGCAGACTAATATGCGTTTCGATAAAAAAATAATTTCAAGAATTGAACAAAGAAAGTTTGTCGTTTATGTATAAAATGTTTGAGTAGAATGTATGAATTATATTGTATGATTACCAAGGTCATTTTTAAATTACTTTGAACTACACAGTGTGTAACAAAAATTTCGGGACGCAGCGAATGCTTTTTTGTAGCAAATTTTCATAAGACTTATACAGGATGGTGAACTGAAAACGAAACAGACCGATTTGCGTCCAGAGAATTTTTTTTTAAGAAACGCTGAAATACTTCAATTTTAATATTGATGGGGACATGTTTCGACATAAAACTCAACTTTGTCACATCAACCCCTCAGGGGTGGTGATAACAACCCTTATATTTTAAATAGGGAACATGGGTCAAGTGTTGCATCATTTGGAAGCTCTTCCTTTTCTGAATTCAGCACACTAACTTTTTTGAAAGTTTTATCAATTCGTTTAAAAATTATTCACAGTTGAAATTACAAGAACGTATTTCATTCATTGTGATAATAAATGCTCTAATTAGTCAATTTTTCGTTAAAAAAAACTAAAAAACTAAACCAGACGTTCAAAAATGTTTATTTAGTGAAGTAATTTTTCAAATTGTTGACCACCAGCTTAGATACAAAAGTACAAATTTTGTTCATGTGATCAATAGCACCTCTACGCCCTATCCGTTGTGAAAAATGCGAAGGAGCTCCATCTTGTTGGAACACTAATTAATTTTCTTGATAGTGATCATCATTTTCAACAATGTCAATTAGTAGAGGGTAAACGATATCTTCTAGTAACTCCAAATACGCTTCGCCCCTCAAATTGCCATCAAGAAAAATTGGTCCGATTAAACGGTCTCCAAAAATGCCAGTCCAGAAATTCAATTTTGTGGAGTTTGAGTGTGGACTTCGTGAAAATTTCTTGGATTATTATCTGCCCAATAACGACAATTATGATGATTGACTGTAGATTTTAATAAAAACGTACACTCGTCTGAAGAACAGATATTGAACAGAAAGTTCCCGTTATCAGCTATTCGTGCAGTCATAACTTCACAAAACTCCAGTCGCCGATCAAAATCATCTTCATTCAGTTGTTATAGAAGATGAATTTTATACGGGTGAAATTTATGATGCTTCAATATTCGCTGAATAGTTCTTCTTTTGATGTTTGAAACAGTGGCCAATTTTCTCGTGCTCAAAGTTGTGTCTGCAGCAATTTGTCCTAAAACTTCAATCTCAGTAGTCTCATTTCTAACCGGAAATTCACGTTCAGGATCCCGTGTTTTGTTGGCTACTGAAACACTTTGTCGAAACTTTGCAACTAACTCCAAAATGTATTTTCTGTTAACATGTCTGTTCGGATGTCGTTCATTAAACAAATTTGCGGTACGGTTGGCACAGTCATCGTTTTTGAAAAAAAGAGTAACTATTTCAACTCTGTCTTCTACAGAATACACCATTGTGAAATTAATTTTCGGTAGTACTATCAAGTATCAAACCGAGCGATAAACTGAAATAATAAACCGCATTGCTCTTATTCTGATAAGAAATGTTCTGATAGTCAATTTTTTGTTTACAAACCAACAAAACATTGACTATCAGCACATTTCTTATCGGAATGAGTGAAATGCGTTCTTGCATCTTGCTGCAACCTTCCAAAAAGATTAGTGTGCTGAATTCAGAAAAGAAAGAGCTTTCAAATGATGTAAGACTCGACCCATGTTCCCTATTTAAAATATAAGGGTTCTTATCACCACCCTTAAGGGGTTAATGTGATAAAGTTGAGTTTTATGTCAAAACATGTCCCCCTCAATATTAAAGTTGACGTGTTTCAGCGTTTCTTAAAAAAAAATTCTCTGGACGCAAATCGGTCTGTTTCGTTTTCAATGCGCCACCCTATATAATACATAATGTATTGCCACCTAGAAATACAATTCCTACGTCGGTGGAAGTTAAAATAGAATAACTTTAGAAAAAAATGGGTAAAATCAAAATGAAGATTCGCTAAAAGAAAATTATGTGCTTCATAATATTTTAATTATACAAAGTTGTAGTACAGTTAAAATATTTACAAATCACGTTACAAAAATAAAGGCAAAACAATAAATAAAGAGCGGGCAAGCCTCAGTGGACAATCCGTCTAATGTCAGGTTGTGTTGCCTGTTCCGATGTGGATTCCAGTCCCAGACAAGGCAAAATAAATGTATTCTGTTTGAGAGCTGATTCAAATATTACCGTCCCATCTCATACTGTTCAGTCAGACACCGTACCAATATCCCAAAAAGCAATCCTTCTAAGAGCCTCACAAAGAGGGCCATACTAAAACGGTTTTTTTTAATATTTGAAAAGGGTTCATCCTGAAAAATGCAATTTTGGAGAGTGGACCCTTTAATTACAAATTAACCAATTGTATAAAAATGTCTGGTACGAAAACTTTCAATTTTTTACACAGGCGTTACCGTCGTACCTGTAAATGTCTTACCATAACACTACTGAATTTTTTTAATGCTTTTCTATAATACAACCAGTTACTAATACAACCAGTTACTATAACATTTTGTGTGTCGACAAATCTACATGACCCGGGCTTTAATGCGATTTGTAAATTCTTCTACTGCAATATTCGTTTTTAAACAATGATAGCTTCAAATTTCCACACAGATTTTAGTGAATTTTCTTTAAAAAAATGCACAAATGAGGAGATCCCGACTTTTGAATTTTAAAAAAAATATTCTTTAAATGAGCGCGAACTAGGCCATCTAGAATCCATATCCGGGTTTACGTTCTGTTTACATATATACAGGATGACGCATTTCTAAGGTAAAGCTCAATATAATTGTTATTATGCAAGATATACGACAAAAACTTCTATACGTTACTTTTTTTTTTTTTTTAATTTCACTATTATTTTGGCTGCGGAGTCAGTGTCCATTCGCCCAGTTTTCCATCACTGTGAGTGTAGGTCCAAATCAGCGTAAATTCAGTGCCATATCACTTTTGCCAACTATTTTGTTACTTACAAGTTATTATAGATAATCTCTTGCACCCTCTCACTCCTCTTTTTATCCCTTTCAATCCACTTTCACTCCTCTCTCATTCCTTAATCCTAAGAGTAATTACATACACTCATCTATATATACCTATATATACACCCACATGTATATATCATTCTGTTATCAGTTGGCACTATTTTTCTGCTACACATTCTTTATTTTATTTATTCATTTATTTTGTTCAATATTTTAACTTTCTTCTATTTTTAATTTTTTTTTTTCCAACAATGTTTGGGATATACAATGGACACATAGCTTCATGCTCTGCGGCCGATCAGAGCAACTTTAAAACGTGCACAGGTGGGCCTTAGGTAAAAGTCAGGTAATACATATAGGTTGGGAAACAATAGGTCAACTTAATCTACGTTGTATACGAGATTTACATCAAATGTTTTTACATATATCTTTCACGTGTTTAAATACATCTAAATAAATGTCAAAGTCTCTAGTGCTAAGGAGTTGCGACAAATTGAAAGGCTTTGGAACACTACTATTCCTATATAATTTATTTACAAATTGACTGATTTTGCTTTTCTTAAGTGTGCATTCTAACAGAACATGTTCCAAGTCCCCGAATTCGCCACAATCACAAAAAGGGTTTTCTTTCATACCTATTTTATATAGATGACTCGGGAACAATGCATGATTGAAGCGTAATCTACACATAGTTTTTGTGAACATTTTACTATTATAAGGGCAATCGCAAAACCAAGGTTTTCTTGGAGGTTCTTCTACAATACTCTTATAAGCACGACCCTTGTTGCTATTCTGGTACTCCCCCTTCCAAAGTTGTCTTATTAGAGTTTTATATCTTTGAATCTCATCCCGGTGAGGTATCATGTATTGTGTGTTCTCTATGTTATCTGACGCCGTTCTGGCCATATTATCTGCTGATTCATTACCACTTAATCCACTGTGACCTCTGACCCATATAAAACAGATTTTTCTATTTGCTTGTTTTGCTTGTACATACAGTTTTACGATCTCTACTATTAAATAATTTGGTTGCTTTGTGGTGATACTGAAATTTTCTATAGCCTGTAGAGCGCCTTTACTATCGCTAAGAATAATTACTTTTTCTATGTTACAATATTCGGCGTACTTCATTGCTTCCAGTATAGCAACACATTCTGCTGAAAATATAGACATTTCTGTCCTTAATTTAATTTGTTTCCCCGCTTTTCTCTGTGGATCATAATATGCACAACCAACTGATCCTTGATTTTTGGACCCATCTGTGTATAATAAATACGATCCTGCTTGTATTCTGTTCAGGTCTTCTTTTAACATTTGGTCTCTAAACTGGATTGGGTACTGGGAGTATTCAATCATATGCTCTATCTTAATTTTATCTAGGATGTGCCATTTAACTTGTAACACTGGATTTACCTGTACCGAATGTATCAATGGTTTTCTTTCTAAAAATTTGGCAAATTCATCCACAATAAGAGGTGTTTTCTTTTTCTTCCAATATTCCTCAGTTAGGTCTAGAATGTACAGTTGAAATAAGTTATCATTGATATAGCTACATTTGTTATGCATTTTAATTATAAATCTGTTTGCCAGAAGCTTTCTTCTCATTTCAATTGGTGTTTCTGATACCTCCGCTAACATCCTAACAATGGGTGTGCTTTTTAGAGCTCCTAAGCATGTTCTTATGCATTTGTTCTGCACTTTATTTATTTTATTTAGATGGTTTTTTCCAGCTTGGTCGTAAAATATTGCGCCGTAGTCCAGTATGGGTCTGATATAATTTTTATAAATTAGCACACTTGTTTCGAGATCCGCTCCCCAGTTATTATGGCATACCATTCTTAATATATTGATACGCTTTTCAGATTTGTTTAACGCAAGTTCCAAATGTTCCTTCCACAGCAATTTTCTGTCTAATATGATACCAAGATATTTTACTGAGTTTTCAATGGGGTAGATGTCTTCGTTTATTACTATACTGTCTGGAATTGTTTGCTTTCTATTAAAGAAACAAATTTTAGTTTTGGATTTAGTCATTTCCATTGCGTTCTCATTTGTCCACTTTCGGAAAGAAAAAACAGCTTCTTTTAATTTCTGTGAACCTTGTTTAATGTCCGCGGAGTTAACATATAGACAGATGTCATCGGCAAACTGTAAGACTCTTGCCTCTTTCACGTATTTGTTGATATCTGAAGAGTATATTAGAAAAAGAAGTAGTGACAAGGCACTTCCCTGTGGTATTCCAAAGTTTGTACCTCTTTGTCCAATAAGAGTGTTGCCAACTTTGTACTTTATTGTTCGATCCTGGTATAATTTAATAATTCTCCTGGACATAGTTGATGGTACGCCTATCTTGTTCATTTTATGATATAGTATATTGAGGTTAACTTTATCATAAGCACTTTCGAGGTCTGTGAAAAACGCTATCGTAGAGTTTTTTCTTGAAAATGATATGTATATTTCAGAAACCAGTGCTGCAATAGCTTCCGTCGTCGAGGAACCTTTTCGAAAGCCGAACTGATTTTGTGGTAGTTTGTGTTCTTGTTCTAACCATGCTTCCAGTCGATTTTTTATCATGCGTTCCAAAGTTTTTAGAACACATGACCCTAGCATTATTTCTCTATATGAACTAGGAGCTTGTGGATCCCTATTTTGTTTTAAGAGAAGAACAGATATGTACGTTTTCCAATCACTAGGAAACTCCTCTGTTATCCATATGTTATTGAGGATTGTTAAAAGTTCAATTTTGCTGGAGAGTGGTAATTTGTAAAGCATGACATAGTATATATCATCTCCTCCAGGAGCGGTATTCTTCCTACCTTTTAGAGCCATTTCAAATTCACTCATTGAAAACTTCGTAACCAAAAAATGGTTTTCATCTTCAGTTTTAAATTGAATATTTTCGGCTACTTGTTGCGGCACAAGATGATCCATAATTTCTTCAAATTTCTGTTCAGTGACATTTGGATATTTATTTTGTGTCTGGGTATTTTTTAACCTTTTTATGCTGTCCCACACTTTTTTTGCTGGTGTGTCCTTGTTGATGGTCTCACAGAATTTCTTCCAACATATTTTCTTACTTTCCAGGATGGTCCGTTTTGCGAAGGCTGCTGTTCGTTTGTAATTTAAGTAGTTGGTATCGGTTGGAGATTGCAGCAGTAAATCCATGGCTTGTTTCTGGTCTTGTATTGCCCTTTTACAATTATCATTCCACCATTGTTTCCTAAACGACTTATTGGGACCTATACTCTTTTTTGGAATAGCTGCTTCTGAAACTTCGTTAATGTTGTTTATAATTTCGTAATAGGAAATATTACTATTTTCCCTGCTTTTATTTTCCATTAGGTAAGAGAATAGCTCCCAATCAGCTTGCTTTATGTTCCACGATGTTTTGTCATCTAAGTGAAAATGATTAGTTGCATTTTGTACATGATTAATGTCATATAAATATGAAAATGATACAACAAAATGGTCGGAACCTAAAGTTACATTTTGCACATTCCAGTTAAACTTATGTGCGATTTCTGGTGACACTATAGTGAGATCTATAACTGACTTGGTCCTACTATTGGGTCTCTTTAGTAAAGTTTCCGTACCGTCATTTAAAAAAATTAAATTGCCGTCTTCTATCGATCCTAACAACTCTTCCCCACTTGTATCTGTATCCGAACAACCCCAAGCTATATTGTGAGCATTTAAATCTCCCCCTATCACAAATGGTTTAGGAAGGTTGTCAAAAAACCTATTCCACTGTTGAGAACTTATTCTTTTTCCTGGTTGTAAATAAACTGAAAAAAGGTTTATACTTCTGCCATCCTTCATTATTAGTTTTATTCCTACACATTCAAGATTATGTAGGGAAATACTTAACACCTGATAATTTAATTTATTTGATATTAGGATGGCTACTCCACCGTATCCATCCTGTCTATCTTTTCTGACTAAATCATATCCACTAAACCTAATTTTGCTGTTGTTTTTCAACCAAGTTTCACTTAGTAAAGCCACGCTAGTGTCATTATCGAACAGATATTTTTCTAGGATACCCTTATTAGAAATTAATGACCTACAATTCCATTGTATAAAATTTGTATTAGCCATTGATATTTGATAACGTGCCTATACTAGCTTTCAACCGTTCACCGATATCTATATTGCCTGGTAAATTTCCAAATATATCTTGTAATGTTTGTGTTATTTTGATACATATTTCATCAATAATATCTTTAAATACTACATTGCCACTATTATATAAGGGAGGATAAGGGTTTGTTATTGGGCTTTGTGGTGATATAGGTCGTTGTGATCTTGGATACTGGAAATTTTTTTGTGTTTTGTAGCTTGTCGCGTTATGATATGTCGACTCCCGTTTTCTGGGGTAATTATTTTGCCCCATTGCCTGACTTCTAGCGCTTGTCGGTCTGTCGTTCGTCATTGTCGTTTGTAGGTTATTCTGTGTTGGTCTTCTCGGAATGTTCTCTTTACACCCTTTGATGGCTGCCACATAGCTTGTGTTATATTTTTGGACAGCCTCCCGGTATGAAATGTTTTCGTTCCCCATCATTTTTTTCAAGTCTTTTTGCTTTGAAAACTCCGGGCACACCGCTGTATCTGTCGCTTTATGCTCCCCCTTACAATTCACACAGACAGGTAACTCTTGAGTTTTGCACTCAGAGTTTTTATGTTCTTGCCCACAGTATTGACATCTTTCCCTGCCTTTGCATTGGTTGCTTATATGTCCATAACGAAGACATTTTAAGCATTGTACCACCCTTTTTATAAATGGAGTGATTTCATAAATTATCTTCTCAATAACTACTTTTTCTGGAAGTCTGTTGCCTTTAAATGTCACCAAAACCGAATATGTTGGTTCGAATTTTGTGACCCCCTGTATATTAACGTTGCGATTTAAACGTTTCACCTCGTCAACTATAAAGAATTCTCCTAATCTAGGTTTTATTAACTCCTTTAATTCACTGTCGCTGATTTCCTTATCAACTGACCTTATAACGCCTTGCCTACAAGTAAGATATCTAGGTATAAATGCCTCATATCCGTTTTCTGAGAGTGCTTTGCTATTTACCATTGTGTTAGCGCTTTGTGCTGAATCCAGTTCGATCCTGATTCTGTTTTGACCCGTGCTTACGACACTTTTTATATTATTACTAATTTCTGGAATAAGCCTATTAATTATTCTGATTGTCGATATTTTATGTGCCCTCCCAATATTCCCTTCTTTATTTTGAATGAATACATAGTAGGGCCCTATATTTTCCCCGTTATAATTGACATTATTTATTCTATTATTTACTCCAATATTTAAATGTTGATTGTTTCTATTTTCTGTGACCAGTTTGTTTACATTTTGACCCGATAACGTACCTTGTTTATTTACCGTAGTTGACTTATCAGTCGGAATGTATTCAGATATACTTTCCCTTGATACTGGTAAATTTAATTTCAACGATTCATTTTGTGAACGAAAATTATAATTTGTTTTAATTACCTGACTATTTCCTTCTTTCACTTGCTCAAATTCTTTGGATAATAACAACTTAAGTGGCTTAAGTGTACTTACCCCAACTTTTCCTGCTTTTCCACGTTTTCTGTGTTTGTCTTTCTTTTTTAAACTTTTTACCTGTCCTTTTTCATCCTCCGAATCATCACCCATATCCGTTGCATCATCCGTCTCCATTATTTCCGTCCTCTCTGAGTCAGGTAGCTTCTCTTTGTCAGGGGGTTCAGCCTCCTTATTTGACATTTTTAGCTTGTAAAACTAACCAAACACTGTCGATCACTTCAAATCACGCACCGAGAGATGTATACCTGACGCCTGTTCGAAGCGAACTCTGTATACGTTACTTATATGGTGTCTTAAGCTGTATCTTATCAAATTATTTTGTCAAACACAGGCTGCCTCATAAGTCGTTGGTGTTACCTACATTTTATTGAACATTCCTTATTGCATTTTTGGATTTTTCATCGAAATATGATGCATGTTTGTAAAAAAATCGAGACGCAGTAAGTGCGTTTTAGTCACGAATTGTCATTATATGCTTCAAAATTCAATGCCTCAATTTTCTGTTAACCAAAGGTTAGTCGGCTGCGAAACGAGTTTTCTCGGAAACATTTTAAGTTTATTTTCGGAAAATTTTTGTACATTTTCAAACAAGTAATTTTGATAAAATATGGTACATTGTTTCTAATATATATGTTATACTGGTAACCAAATTGATGCCTGCTTGCATTAAAGAGACATATTTGCTATTAAAAACATTTTTATGGAAATTTACTTCCTAAACGCACTTGCTGCGTCCCAACTTTTTAAAATTGCTCCAACTGACTTCCAGTTCTGTACTTGTGAAAACTCAACTGGTGACACATATTTTTTTGCAAACCAGAAATATATGGAACTCTCCCGTGTTTTCATACGGCAGCTGCTCAGGTTAAGCTGTGAGCTTGCCCTCAACTTATTTTCGCTCTTGTCGCTTAACTTAACCAAAGACCTATTTCAGATCTACTGGTAAGATTTGTCAGTTAGTGCATCATAAAAATATAGTACTACTTTTTTTAGTTGTTGCCTCAATTTATTATTATTCTGTTGCCAAAGATATTCACAATAGCTATTTTTACACACACACACACGCACACACATTTGCTTTCTTCCCCCATTAACATCAAAGAGGGTATCCGTCAAGGATGCCCTCTGTCCGGTCCACTATTCACTATTGCTATAGAGCCCTTCCTTGCTATTCTGAGAACCCGCCTTATAGGTCTTAAACTTCCCATTCCTAGATCAGACGTCAACGTTGTAATTTCAGACAAAACTGATTTAGATAAGATACTAGATTGCTATCACATTTATTCATCCAATTCTGGTTCTCTGCTAAACCTACAAAAATCTGGCGGACACTGGCTTGGTGCGTACAGGGGTGTAACAGAAAGTCCACTGGGAATTTCTTGGTCCTCCAACGGTGTTAAGATCCTTGGCATTACATTTAGCAACAACGAAGATAGGGCAGACGAAGGCAAGCTTGATAAAATGTTTGACGAGATAAAAATGTCAGCTGAAAAATGGAAAAGAGTAATCCCTACTCTTTCGTGGCGAGGCAGAGTTCTACTGATTAATCAATTTCTCGCCCCTAAACTATGATACACATTGCAGATTTTTCCAACACCATCTAACTTTATAAAGAAATTACAGAAACTTCTAATTGATATTTTTTGGTCTGGCAGAAAGCACTGGGTTACAGAGCAACATCTTTGTCTCCCAGTTTGCTATGGAGGGTTGGATCTAGTCCATCTTGAGTCCAAAATCAAACTATTTCGAATTCTTTTTGCACTTAGGTTTTTAACCTGCCTAGAGGACTCTAAATGGAAACTGATGACAGAGTCATTGCTAAAAACCTATAGATCAGCTGGACTATCGTGGCAGCTGTACTTTGTTAATTATTCAACTTACCATTTATTTCCAACTTCAGTCTTTCTAAAAGAGGTATTGGAATCAACGTCTTTGTTAAAGTTAACGAGAAAAAATGATCCATTGTCTATATCAGAGCTTAAAGAATTACCACTAACAAAGTCTAGTCTAAATCTGGGAAATTTCAATTACTCCAATCTTTGGTTTAGCTTGGGTTATTAAACCGTTAATGATTTTTTTGCAGGACCTGAATGGAAATCGTTTGAAGATTCACAAATCCCAGATTATAATATAACACTGAAGAGTAACTTGAGAATCAATTATAATCATTTGAGGTCAACAGTCAATAAGTTTCTCAATTCGGTAGTTAGCACGCTGGGGCCATCTAGCCCACATTTTGAAGTAACTTATGAAAGTCATGATGGTAAAAGAGTGACGTGTGATGTTCAGAGCAAACATACATTACTGCATGATCTTGTATTGGAGTTTTACTCTTTGGGCACTCCACGCAAGGGTGCATGGACAGATGATCCAATTAACAGGTCATCAATCTTAGCAAGGCCCACGATTGGCCATGATGCCGTCGTGGCCTTTAGATTTGCAAAAAATAAACTGTCAGATCCTGTATTTTTGTACAAGGCGTGTGTAAAAGTACAGCCACCTCGTGGCACATGATTATTACATGCTCCGAAGTAATTCCCCTATGGAACTTTGTCAACTCACTTGTTCAAAGGATATTACCCAGACCATTGCGTATTAATGACGTATATGGGGGTATACCTTTAAGTTATGGCCTTGTTGCAGCAGTTTGCGATTTTCTGTGCAACTTAGCCAAAAGCACAGTATATAATGATATGACAGCCTTCTTCAAGGATAATGTGCAACACCAATCATATGTTCACATCTACAAAAACAGGCTTAAATCTCGCATACTGAAGGGATACATTTGGTATATGGCTAGGGATAATTATGACACGTTTAAAGCTAGAATGGGTTTCAATGATGTTCTCTGCAGGGTTCACGACATGGATTTAGTATTTGATTTCTAGTGATAATTTATTTAATTCATTTAATTAATTTATTTATTTATTTGTTTATTCATTGTTGTTGAGTCGGTTGAATATTACTTTGATTTGTTCTTGGCATAGATTCAGGTTAAAGTTCTTTATCCCGAACCGTTAAACAAAATAATAATAATAATAATAATAATAATAATAATAATAATAATAATAATAATAATAATAATAATAATAATAATAATAATAATAATAATAATAATAATAATAATAATAATAATAATAACACACACACACGCACGCACGTACGCAAACCCCCCACCCCCTCACGCACACACAACACTTATAAGTTGAGTATTGTTCAATATCCATTATCATTTATAACGACAGCGACAATGCCGCGAGATCAAATATTAACATTTTTAACATTGCAATTGCAAAGAACAATGTCTGTAGTAAAATAAAAACTCTTTATTTTGTAGAAACTAGACAATGAATGAATTCTAAAGTAGTCGTTGTATTTTCCGGCTGTACAACAGTTTATTCCTGCTGAAATTCGCCTGTCGCATACCAATTAGAAGAGAAGAATGTATCGCAGGATACTTTATAATGCTATTTGCAAATCTAAATTGCAACAGTCTGCTGTAACAAGTTGTTTCTGCGACGATATATTATATCGGTTCATTCCTAACAGGTTTCTTACTTCATACAACAAGTGTGGGTAAAATAATCTCTCTGAACATTTAAATAAATTAAATACGATATAGCTTTGTAAAAAATTTTGTTGAGTAATCTGATTCAATTTTAAAAGAAGAATATTACGGTAAAACACGTTTAAGTCGATTTTCTGTAATTCGAAGTTTTCTTTAAATCGAACATTTTGCTATTTCAGTACATATCCTAGTAAAATTATATGCATTTGGCTATTCCTAACTCAAAATTTTCCGATTCAATATTTGGAGAATTTTCTTAGAAACTTATATCACAGGCCATCTCACTTCTCTGGACCACAATAGAAAGATTTGAGTTCTCTGCCTCTAGTGTCAAATTATCTAGGTGTCGAACGGTTCGTTACGAATTTTTGTTCTTTTTTATCTAAGCTTTGGAATGTCCTCCCAGCAGACATATTTCCGAAGACATGTAACCTAACTATTTAAGAAGCGAGTAAACACCCAATTTGTGACACAACAATCAAGTTCATGATGTCGTGGGACACATAAGTAGCTTTACCATTCATGAACTCTATCATAAAAAAAAAACTCTTTAAATAAAACCGTATTTAGTGGGAAGTGATGTTATTTTCGATATATATATATATATATATATATATATATATATATATATATATATATATATATATATATATATATATATATATATATATATATATATATATTTGGAATATTGCACTACACTGTAATCACTTTTAAATATACACTTTATTTGTTTGCTGTACGTTTGTGATTACTTATTGGTTTGCGTGGACTGCGGTTTCGAACCGCCCCGGTTCATCATCAGCACGCTTCTGACTGTTATCGCTCCTGTGTGGTCTACGTCTGAGATTGTACGTGGCGCCTGCGCCGTGAACTTCTATTGGTCGGTTTACTGTTCTCTGATTGGTTGTGCCTTCGGACTGTTTCGTGTGTATCGCTCCTATCTTGACCACTGTGGTTTGATAATGTGTCTACTTGTATGGCCTTTATTAAGTTTTGTTTAAATGTTTGTACTTTGATTTGTTCTGACATTAATTGTTTCTTATTGTTTGTTTGTTGAATGTAGTATTGTTCACAGATTTCCATTTTTAACATGTTTCGTTAGTTATATTTGAGTGATGTCTGGTTTTTGCTGTTTTGTGTTGCGAATGTGTGTAGCTACGTTTGATTTGTAGCTAGGTATGTAGATTTTATCTAATGCTGTTATATGTTCCTTGAATCTTGTTTTTATTGATTTTTTTGTCATTCCTATATATTTTGATTGCATTTGTTACATTCTATTTTATATATTCCGTTTAATTCATACACAATATCCTCGAAAAAATAAACCAAGTCGACAAAAACATAAAATTTACAATATAAAAAGAATCAAACAACACCATAATCTTCCTAGACTTAACACTAATCAGAAAAGAAAACCAGATTGAATACAAAATATACAGAAAACCTACATAAACAGATATCTAAACACTCACTACACCCACACACACAAAAAATGGCCGCATGAAGATACTTAATAAACAGAATGCTAAATGTACCACTCCATAACGACGAAAGAAAAAAGGAGTACAACATCATAATACAAATAGCAGAAAGAAATGGATACAACAAGACAATCTAGTAAAACAAATCAAAAACAAACAAATCAACAAAACCGAAAACAAAACACCATAAACAAACACAAAAATAACACAAACACTCAAACAATATGACTTAAAAATGAGCTACAAAACCAATAACAAAATAATAAACAAAATAAATAAAAAAAACAAGAAACCAACCCACATGAATTAAACGGAATATATCAAATAGAATGTAACACATGCAATAAAAAATATATAGAAATGACAAAAAAATCAATAGAAACAAGAATAAAGGAACATATAACAGCATTAGATAAAATCATCAAACGTAGCTACACACATTCACAACACAAAACACCAAAAACCAAACATCACCCAATTACAACTAATGAAACATGTTAAATACCACAAAAAAATGGAAATCTGGGAACAATACTACATTCAACAAACAAACAATAAGAAACAATTAATGTCAGAACAAATCCAAGTACAAACATTTAAACAAAACTTAATAAAGGCCATACAAATACACAAATTATCAAACCACAGTGATCCAGACAGGAGACCGATACACACGACACAGTCCACCAGTCCGAAGGCACAACCAATCAGAGAACAGTATACCGACCGATAGAAGCTCACGGCGCACAGTCAGTAGCGTGGTGATGATGAACCGGGACGGTTCTAAACTGCAGTCCACGCAAACCAATAGGAAATCACAAACGTACAGCAAACAAATAAAGTATATATATATATATATATATATATATATATATATATATATATATATATATATATATATATATATATATATATATATATATATATATATATATATGTAGCTCAGCAATAACTCAAAGGTGACTTTGAATGTAGCTAGAAATGGTGTAAATAAACCACTGTTGTGAATTTGAAGTAATTTGGTTTACAAAACTTGAAGCTTTTTTCAAATTAAAAAAAAATCTGAAAGGCATGAGTTGAAACCACTTGAGTGGTTGACAAAGACGGACTAGTAAGCTGCCATAAGTAGATTGATAAACACCACAGAGCCAAATAATACATATAACCACAGCATCAGAGCACTACCCTAACTAGCGATCAGCGAATCTCTGGCACTAAAATCCCGAACACTCGAACACTGTTGTCAATGGCAACACTCAACACCATACCACTGCCACAGCCGTAGGCATTCCTATGCTCTGACCATGCCATTACGCGAAAGTGCAGATAACATGACATTAAAAATGATGTGATTGTAAAAAGTATTGCTTTTTAAGTGGGAGATTCAATTAAGTGGGAGATTCAATACATTTTTAAAATACACTATATTTTTAGTTTGATGAACGGTCCCAATTAAAGTTTTAGACTGAAAATGTAGCATGGAAAGATCAAGCTTTAATCACGCGAATAATACCGTCCTGTGTGTGTGTTTTTTTTTACGTCGGTATATTTCCGCGACTATGGCCAATCACCTACGCCAGGGAGCAGTTTCACCTCACTATCCTGGAAATTTTGCCGAACCCCTGCCTTTCTGTAAGGAGGGTAGGGATCTTTAACGTGTCCAACATCGCATGGACACGGGACCGACGGCTTTACGCCCCCTCCGAAGGGCGGAACGTGCAGACACTCAACTTGCTCAAATACTATGCCAGAACCTCGGTTGATGTTAATTTTACAGTTTGTACTGAAAAAGTGAAAGGAGTACCCTGGGATCGAACCCAGTATCCTTCGGTTCAGAGGCACACGTTCTTACCCCTGAACCACCGAGGTTCTAATACCGTGCTAATAAGTAGCTCTATTAGCCGGGTGGTAACCGTCTTCGACTCATAACTAAACTTGACGGCGAGTGCGTGTTCCATTCCGGCACGATCCACGTTAACGTTTTGTTTTATTTCTTTACATTAACTTTAATATTTTGCAGAAACAATATTGGTCCAAACGTATGAAACTTGGGCAATATTGTTTCTGCATTTTCTGTATCATTTTTCTTCAGAACGCCTGGATAGCTTTGTCACCTTTAAGTCTATAGTTATAAATTTTAACAGACATTTTTTACTGTTGATTAAGAACAAGATAATTTGTTTTTACAAACCTTTTTTATTGTTGGAAAAATGTCTACCACCTCATTTGGTAGATACTTTCTATTTAGTTAATTTTAATTAAGAAAATTAACTAATAGAACGTTATCGATGGTAAGATTTTTGGAAAATTTATTTACATGAGCGCAAATTAGGGCCCCTAGAACTTAAATCCAAAGTCAGTTGCAAAGTTTATATATGTATATATATATATATATATATATATATATATATATATATATATATATATATATATATGTATATATATATATATATATATATATATATATATATATATATATATATATATATATATATATATATATATATATATATATATATATATATATATGGATCCAACCGATAACTGAAAAAATACTTCACCAATCGAAACCAACTTTAGCAATTCTCTTCATTTTCTAATAGCTTGGATGAGTTCGTTAGACAGTTTTGACACTCAAGTACTCAAGTAGAATAAGAAATGCGAAAAACCCTAAAAACGCAATATCTTTTAAATTACTAAAACTATGAAACTAAAACTTTACATGCTTGTAGATATCTTATATGTGGTCCTCTCTACCAAATTTGAACTCAATCGGTTCAGTAAACTTTGAGTTATAACCAAATAAAAAATATTTTTTTACGATATAACCTTAAATTACGCTGCTATTGCAAACAAATGCTCCAAATTGAACTTCAAACGAACAGGTTACAAAAATATGTCACAATGAACAATCGGCGGGGTTGCCATTTGCCAAAACTCTCAAGATAACCAACTCAAGATATCAAAAAAATATGTAGTAATAAATAAAAAATTTAATGAAAGTGATTCAATTTTTTAAAGGCAATCTAGAACTACGTTTTATTATGTATACATATTGAGCTTCCAATTCTTTGGGGTATTTAAAAGCCATCTCGTTCTCCTAATTAATTCGACAACACCAATTACCTATTTGTCATTTGTTCTTTTGCCAACTGACAGCAGGGGGAGTCGAATACGAGATTATCTTCTTCTTATTTTCATTCATCTTTTTCTTCGCCTCCTTCTTCTTTGTTTACATATGTCGTAAGCAAAAAAGAAGAAGAAGAAAAACTCGAAATCGACTCCGCTATCGCTAATACCTTAGAATCTTAGAATAAGGTACTTATTGTTTACTTTTAGCTTTTACTTACGCTTGATGTCGTATATGGAAAATTTGAGATAAATGAAACTGCATAATATCATGCAGTAGTTTAAAGTATACCTATAAACAGATGTTCAGCGTAACTTATTAAAATTTTGTATTGTTTATATTTATTTATTTCATTTTCAAAAAGTATGGATACAGCAGTAGTAAATAAGTGTGGAAAAGAGTTTAGGTGCAGAAAGTGTGTTATGGTAGAGAATTTTCGTAAAAATATTCTAAATTGTGATAATTCAATTTCCTATTAAACTAGAATCTTTAGTTTTAATACATTATAAAACCTATACAAAATAAGCGTGGGTACTAAACTTAAAAAATAACGCAATGAGCTTCACAGGTTACGACAAATTTGTTTTAGAAAGCCATTTTCGTTATTTTGTTTGCATAAACTGGTTCGATTGAGTTGGCTAAAACGGATCATCCAAGCGACTATAAATAAAAAATTCCTGCCAGTTTATAATTTGGCAGGTACATTCGTTTTGTAAATAAAAATTAAATTTTCGAGAAATTTGCAGATTAGCACATGGAGACTTTTTAGAAAAAAAATCAGAAACATGCTTAGATGTCCTTTTGGATGCGCAAACCACAAGAAATATTTTTGCAAACAGCCCGCAAGAAAGTTACGGGACCAGGAGTGTATAGGGGTGTTGGGCGGGGTAGAAGATTAAAAAAGGAAATGTGAGCGGAAAGTGCGAAAAAAACTAGCGTGGTTGGACCTCTATAGGCTGTCTTTATCTCATTTTGCAGCTATACCTCCTTATAATTCTGTTTATCCCGCCCAGAACGCCTATATTCACCGCAGGTCCCGTAAATTTCTTGCGGCTTGTTCCCAAGAAACTTTTCTTGTTTACATTGTTTTTGTATATGCATTGAGGGTGGTTGTAGGCATGCAGAATGGAAAGAGGAACCCCTGCGACAAGGCAGCTAACCAAGATTTTTAATTTATGTTTAAACTGTTACCCCATTTCATTTGTTTAAAATATTTTTCCAAAAATAAAATTTAGGTTGCCTTGTTTGTTAGTCCTACATAGAGAGCTACAATATTTCATCATTTTCAAAAAGTGTGGATACAGCAACAGTAAATAAGTGTTGAAAAAGGTCTGGAGGCAGCAAATACATTATGGTAGCGAATTTTTGTGAAAATATTTGAAATCCGATAACTCAATCTCCTATTAAGCTATAATCTTCAATCTTGAACCATACTAACACCTATGTAGACGCAGCGTGGGTACTAAATTAAATAAAAATAACATAATGAGCTTCGCGGATATACAAGTTGATTTTAAAAAACCTTTTCTGTTGTTTTGTTTGCGAAAACTACTTCGATTGGGTTAACTAAAAGAAACTCATTCAAGCAATTAAAAGGAAAAATACCTGCCATACTTATGATTTGGCAGGTACAATCCCTTTGTAATTTTTTTTTTCTAGAAAACTTTGGTGACTTTAATGATATTTGTAACACAATTTTTTTAAATAGACTTGCAGGACTTACATATATCTCTATCAAATTATAATCTTCTAGCTCCATAGGAAATAGAAACCCCTTCAGATAATCGCTAACTGACAGCTCTAAAACCGGTCTACCAGGTTCATTCAAATTTAAAGATTTAGTTTTAATAATATCCTTACTAATAGTGTACAATTCTTATGAAAATTCACCACTATAATGCACTTACTGCGTCCCGAACATTTTCTAAACATGGATTAAGTTTCCTTTAAGAAAGCTTTCGTAGCTGCAATAAAATTATTTGTAATGCAAGTTCATTTTAAAGATATTATTACTTTACCTAGATAGGCAGGTATAACAAACTTTAATTTTCTAGCTTTCATCAAAATAAAGAAGTGGCTATGTCTCATCACAAAATTTTTTATACGAAGATCCGCTAACTAAACTACGAAAGAAAAACACACACCTTTGGAAAAAAATTACATTATTAACTATTTATTACTTCTATCTGCTTCCCAACCACAGACGAATAGCACAGAAGAAAATAGAATGTTACGTGGAATAACGAAGGTGTTGTTTTTCGCAGTAACCATGCCATCTCCTGGGAAATCTGTCCGTATTAGTTTTTCGGCCTGGTTGTATCGGGTATAAATGTGTGGCTGACTTTCATCCAACCAAGATTAGCGGAATTCTGAAGATTTATTGCGTCATCACTCGGTAATAGTGGATTATTTTAATGCTAGGTTCCCTGAAAACATAAATAAGCATCAGCACTGCTATAAGCAATAAATTGTACGTATCTGGTTTATTACGGATCTAATTTGTTTTGACAGATTTATTTTCAAAATGTAAATAGGAAACTATCACGGTTTGAAAGAAATATTGTCAACTCTTCTAATTAAAATGAGTTAATTTTGATTTAACAAATAGTTTAAAAAATATAAACTGGTTAACGTAGTTGTGGAGCAGATTGCTATTGCTACAAGAAAACTAAATAAGAAAGTTATTATCTAGCGAGAAAATATAATTTTCCTTCTCAAAAAACGTGAGAACATAAAATAAAGTTATCAGATAAATGCGTTATGGTAGTGAATATTAATTAAAAAATTGACCCATGAAAAATTCTAAGCGAAACAGTTCAGAATTAAGAGAAATATTCTGGAGTTGCAAGTGGGTTATGGTAGCGAGCTTTCAGAAAAATGATCTACGTGCTCTTTTTTGCAAAATTTATATATATATATATATATATATATATATATATATATATATATATATATATATATATATATATATATATATATATATATATATATATATATATATATACATACAGGGTGACCCATTGAAAACGAAACAGACCGATATGCGTCCAGAGATTTTTTTTTAAGAAACGCTGAAACACGTTAATTTTAATGTTGAGGGGGACATGTTTTGACATAAAACTCAACTTTGTCACATTAACCCCTTAAGGGTGATGATAACAACCCTTATGTTTTAAATAGGGAACATGGGTCGAGTGTTGCATCATTTGAAAGCTCTTTCTTTTCTGAATTCAGAACACTATTTTTTTGGAAGTTTTATCAACTCGTATAAAAATTATTCACAGTTGGAGTTGCAAGAACGTATTTCAATTATTGTGATAAGAAATCCACTAATTAGTCAATTTTTCGTTAAAAAACTAAAAAACAAAACCAAACGTTCAAAAATGTTGATTCAGTTAAGTAAGTGTTGAAATTGTTGACCACCAGCTTCCATACAAAAGTACAATCTTTGTTCAAAACTAGCTCTGACATTCTGGAGCAGTGGTGGAGTTATTAGACGGCATTCTTCAACAATGCGTCGTCGTAATTCTTCCAGAGATGCCGGTCCTGTTGCAAAAATTCTACTCTTTAAATCCGGTGATCGGAAGGGGGGGGGGGTCACTTAATAGCACCTCTACGCCCAATCCATTGCGCTGAAAACTCTCTGTCCAAAAACTCCCTAACACGTTGTGAAAAATGCGGAGGAGCTCCATCTTGTTGAAACATTTATTGATTTTCTTAATAGCGATCATCATTTTCAACAATGTCAATCAGTAGAGGGTAAACGATATCTTCTAATAACTCCAAATACGTTTCGCCACTAAATTTCCATCAAGAAAAATTGATCCGATTAAACAGTCTTCAAAAATGCCAGTCCAGACATTCAATTTCTGTGGAGTTTGAGTGTGGACTTTATTTTGGATTATTATCTGCCCAATAACGACAATGATGACGATTGACTGTAGAGTTTAATAAACACGTACACTCGTCTGAAAAACAGATATTGAACAGAAAGTTCCCGTTATCACCTATTCGTGCAGTCATAACTTCTCAAAACTCCAGCCGCCGATCAAAATCATCTTCATTCAGTTGTTGTACAAGATGAATTTTATACGGATGAAATTTATGACGCTTCAATATTCGCTGAATAGTTCTTTTGATGTTTGAAACAGTGACCAATTTTCTCGTGCTCAAAGTTGGGTCTGCAACAATTTGTCCTAAAGCTTCAATCTCAGTAGTCTCATTTCTAACCGGAAATTCACGTTCGGAATCCCGTTTTTTGTCGAAACTTTGCAACTAACTCCAAAAAATATTTTCTGTTATCATGTCTGTTCGGATGTCGTTCATTAAACAAATTTGCGATACGGTTGGCACAGTCATCGTTTTTGAAAAAAAGAGTAATTATTTAAACTCTTTCTTCTACAGAATACACCATTGTGAAATTAATTTTCGGTAGTACTATCAAGTATCAAACCGACCGGTAAACTGAAATAATAAACCGCATTTCTCTCATTGCGATAAGAAATGTTCTGATAGTCAATTTTTTGTTTACAAACCAACAAAACATTGACTATCAGCACATTTCTTATTGGAATGAGTGAAATGCGTTTTAGTGAATTTTCTTTAAAAAAAATCACTAATGAGGAGATCCCGACTTTTGAATTTTGAAAAAATTTCTTCAAATGAGCGCTAATTAGGCCCCCCAGAACACATATCCGGGGTCAGTTTCAATTTTTATATGTTTATATATATATATATATATATATATATATATATATATATATATATATATATATATATATATATATATATATATATATATATATATATATATATATATATATATATATATATATATATATATATCACACCGATAACTCAAAAAAATAATGGTCCGATTTTAATTTAATTTGGTGAATAAATTCCTTTTGCAAATGGCTTGGATAAGTTCGTTATATAGGAAAATCCGCCCAGGTTTTCCCGGAAAATTTTGTGTTTCCTTTCAAAAAAAAATAAAACTCCGGAATTAACAAAGTAAGTGCAAGTGGTACACGGGTTTATATCCTTATAGGTAAGTTACTTACCAAAATTTAGCTATGTAGGTCAAAAGACAAAAAAGTTATAGGCATTTAAAGAAAAATAAATTGGGGTTTTCCTCAAAACGTCAAAGTTGCGATTTAAAATGTCAAAATCGGCAACATTTAGGCAAATAACTGGAATCTAATACGGGCTATAGAAATCAAATGTCTCAATAAGAATGTTTTACAAACCCTGAAGTCTTAGTTTCAACCGTCATTGTCCTTCATTTTACTAAAATATTTCCAGAAAATTCATTTCCAATAGACCCTTTCTCTGATGCTTGGCAGTAGTCTTAGCTATAGAGTTTATTGTTTAATGGTATATAATTTTTGTCGAATTTTCGTAAAAAAATCAATAAAGCTCAATATATCCGCTATTATACAATATATGAAAAAAAATTGTATATATTAATTATAGGGTGTCTTGAGCTTCATCTTAAAAAAAATTTCACAGGCTGGCCCATAAGTCGTTGGTGATACAAATTTTCTTTTTTTTTAATCAAACACGCATTTTTGCATTTTCCATCGAAATATAATACATGTTTGTAAGAAAAGAAATTCTGGATGCAGCAAGTGCGTTATGGTATCGAATTGTGATCAAGTGCTGCATATTTGAATAGCCCAATTTGCTATTAACCTATAAAGTTGACCAAGAAACGAGTTTTTCCGGGAACACTTTAAGTTTGCTTGTGGAAATTTTTGTACATTTTCACACAATAAAGTTATTTTTATGAAACGTGGCACATTGTTTTTACTATATAGGTTATACTGGTAACCAAAATTGATGCCTGCTTTCTTAAAAAGAAAACACACATATTTGCAATAAAAACGTTTTTATGAAAATTCACTACCATAACGCACTTGCTGCATCCATAGTTTTTGCATCTTCAACTGTGAATAATTTTTAAACGAGTTATTAAAACTTCCAAAAAATTAGTGTGCTGAATTCAGAAAAGAAAGAGCTTTCAAATTATGTAACACCCGACCCATGTTCCCTATTTAAAATATAAGGGTTGTTATCACCACCCTTAAGGGGTTGATGTGACAAAGTTGAGTTTTATGTCAAAACATGTCCCCCTCAATATTAAAATTGAGATGTTTCGGCGTTTCTTAAAAAAATAATTCTCTGGACGCAAATCGGTCTGTTTCATTTTAAATGCGCCACCCTATATATATATATATATATATATATATATATATATATATATATATATATATATATATATATATATATATATATATAAATTTATATATAACACATAAAAACTGAAACTGACTTAAGCCTTAGTTCAAAACAAAGTCTGTTGCTCTTACTTATTTTTAATTTTCTACAGTTACGTAAGCACACCATTTTTTATATTTTTAAAGCAGACACTGGTTTCGACACATTTTAACAATACTACACTGAATATAGTAAGTAGTTATTATTATACCTTAAACTCAGTTCATACATTAGGTGAAATGTCTCAGTTCTCACTTGTCACTGAGGAGGTATTAATAGCAGAATTGTAAACATCAAATCTAAAGCATTTGGGTGATGGTTTGAATATAGTGCTCGCGCAGTTCTGTTGCCCTTATTTGGTGTCCTATATAACACAAGTAGTTCATTATTGTCTGATACTCTGAGACACTGTCTTTCCAACGGCTTGGAAGCTGGCGGATGTTACTCCAGTATCAAAGCAGAGTGAGCCAACGGAGAGATCTCATCTACTTTCAGTGAACGTTTTACTGGTGTTGTTTAAGTTTATCGAGAAGGTAACGATGGTTCAGATAAGTCAGTTACTACCCTCCTTACAGAAAGGTAGGGATCGGCAAAATTTTCAGGATAGTGAGGTGAAACTGCTTCCTGTTGTCGGTGCTTGGCCATAGTCGCTGAAATAGGCCTACGGTAAAGAAACAAAACACACACATATAAACGGAGAGCCAGAGGTGAAAAAATTCTCTGAATTTACAAAAGCTGATTTTTTAATAGTTAATTAGGTACGCTGTGCACGTACACATATTCAGGTCAGTCAAGCGAATCTTAGAACAGGTGCCACAGGTGCGCCTACAAAGATGTCGTTTTTACCGGGGTAATAAAATGAATTTACAAAAGCTGATAATTGTTATACAGATTCTATATTGTATAACAATAAAAGTTATGTCAGTCAGTTCGAATGTGTGTATGAAAAATAAATAATGTGCAATTTATTTACAAAGTTTGGACACTTCAGTGGGTATATATTGATCTGTTAAACATTAAAAAAGCCTGGACGCAGCAAGTGCGTTATGATAGTGAATTTTCATTTAAAAAAATTAAATAGCAAATATGTGTTTCAGTGAATTTTCGTAGAAAAAATTCACTAATGGGGAGATCCCAACTTTTGAATTTTGAAAAAAATGTTGCTAATGAGCGCGAACTAGGACCCTTAGAACCCATATCCGGGGTCTGTTTCAATTCTTATATGTATATATATATATATATATATATATATATATATATATATATATATATATATATATATATATATATATATATATATATATATATATATATATATATATATATATAAATGTGTGTGTGTGTGTGTATCACACCGATAACTCAAAAAATAATGGACCAATTTTGATAAAATTTGGCATGTACCTTACTTTTGTACATGGCTTGGCTAAGTTCGTTAGTCAGGAAAATCGGACAAGGTTTTTCGGGAAAATTTTGAGTTTTCTTTCGAAAAAAAATTTTATCTCAAAAAATAAAAATTCTATGATAACTAAATTTGGTAGCTAGGTTTACAATATAAAATGTAAACTATACACCAAAATTTAGATTTTCATGTTACAAGAAAAAAAAGTTATAATAAAATATTTTGTGCCAGATCAGTTCTATGAAAATTCACTAACATAACACACTTGCTGCGTCCAGGCGTTTTTTTTTAAAGAAAACAGACATTGAATTTGGTTACCAGTACAACATATATATTAGAAATAATGTACCATATTTCATCAAAATAAGTTTATTGTTTGAAAATGTACAAAAAAATTTCGAAAATAAACTTAAAATGTTCCGAAAAAACTAGTTTCCTGGCCAACGAACCTTTTAGGTTAATAGCAAATTGAGCTATTCAAATTTCAGGCATTCAATAAAAACTCGCTACGATAACGCACTTGCTGAGTCCCGAATTTATTTTCTTACAAACCTGCATTATAATTTCGTGGTCGAAATTCCATACATTTAAGGTCAGCTCAGAACTGACACTGATAGGGGGAATCCGTCTGTCTAATTAAAAGAAATCATTGTTTATTCTATTTCAACTAAGCAGATTTTCCAGGTTAACGAACTTATCCAAGCCACTTGCAAAAGGAAGGTAGTCACCAAATTTGATCAAAATCAGCCCATTATTTATTTAGTTATTGGTGTGATATATATATATATATATATATATATATATATATATATATATATATATATATATATATATATATATATATATATATATATATATATATACATATAAAAATTGAAACCGACCCCGGATATATGTTCTCGGGGGCCTAATTAGTGCTAATTTGAAGGAATTTTGTTAAAGAAAATTCACTAAAAATAGTCAGTCAACTGTTTTGTAGAACAGTAAACAGTTAACTGACTATTTTTTTAATGTTTAACAGATCAATATATACCCACAACAAAATTTCCAAGCTTTGTAAATAAATTGCACATTACTTATTTTTCATACACATTCGAACTGACTGAACGGCTCGGTTTCCGTATACAGCTGACTGACTGACATAACTTTTATTGTTATACAATATAGAATCTGTATAACAATTATCACCGTGCACAGCGTACCTAATTAACTATCAAAAAATCAGCTTTTGTAAATTCAGAGAATTTTTTCACCTCTGGCTGTTAGACTAATATTGTTGATGTGTCACCTTCAGTTGCACTGTTCCAACGGAAAAACAAGTGCGTTATGGTAGTGAATTTTTACTAATTGCTTCAAATTTAAATAACTCAATTTTCTATAAACTTAGAGAGTATAATTTTAATACGTAGTAAGGCAAGATATCCACAAAATTTCATTAAAATAACTTTGTAATTTTCTCTAAACTTAGAAAGTTTAATTTTGGTACGTAGTAAGATCTCTCCTTAGGCAACATATATAGTAAATTTCATTAAAACAGCTTTGTTACTTTCGGAGAAAAAAAAAATTTCGAAAGAAAACTCAAAAATTTTCCGGGAAACCCCGTCCGATTTTTCTGGATAACGAACTCATCCAAGCCATTAATAAAAGAAAGGCACTTGCCAAGCTTCATCGAAATCGGTTAATTATTTTTTGAGTTATGAGACGGATGGATATATATATATATATATATATATATATATATATATATATATATATATATATATATATATATATATATATATATATATATATATATATATATATATATATATATATATATATATATATATATAAACATAAAAATTAAACCTATTTACAAATGAACTTTAATAAGATATTATGCTGTGACAATACCTCTCTCAAGCAGTGGCGATTTCTCCTAGTGAGCTAGGTGTGCGCCGCACACCCTAAAATATAATCAAAATGTGCACAGTTATATATGTTTTATTTCTTTTTCCCTTAGTCTTAATACACTACATATTTGATGACAATCGATTTAATTTACTTATTTGATTTCATAAATAGTCGGTTAATAGTGACTTGGAATGAAGTAGATACCACGTTTCTAACATAGTCAGAGAATATGAGTAGATCAATAGCAACTGGGAATAAATTCGGTCAGTCCCCGACCCACGTGTTAAAAATAGTGAGGAAAATACCATTGATTTTAACACTGCAGTGAGCTATAAAAATTTGATTAACTCAGTTTTCTATAATCTTAGAAAGTTTAGTTTTGGTAGGTAGTAAGGTATTTCCTAGGACAAGATATCCACCAAATTTCATTAAAATAACTTTGTAATTTTTGGAGAAAAAAAATTGTTTCAAAAGAAAATTCAAAATTTGAATAACTCAATTTTCTATAAACTGAGAAAGTTGAATTTTAGTACTTAGTAAGGCTTCTCCAAAGGAAACATATATAGTAAATTTCATTAAACCAGCTTTGTTATTTTCGGAGAAAAAATTGTTTTTTGAAAGAAAACTCAATTTTCCCGGAAAAACCCGTCCGATTTTCCTGCCTAACGAACTCATCCAAGTCATTAATAAAATAAAGGCACTTGCCGAGTTTCATTGGAATCGGTTAATTATTTTTTGAGTTATCAGACGGATACATATATATATATATATATATATATATATATATATATATATATATATATATATATATATATATATATATATATATATATATATATATATATATATATATATACAACCGCAAACACGTGTTTCAGGCTTATGCGTGTTTGCGGTTGTCTTCTTGCGACTTTGCCCTTAAACCTTTCTCCTTGTATAGTACAGAAATGCCGTGTTATTAATCCTGTTATAGTTTATATATATATATATATATATATATATATATATATATATATATATATATATATATATATATATATATATATATATATATATATATATATATATATATATATATATATATATATATATATATATATATATATATATATATATATATATATATATTGTTACAAAGCACTTCAATAGACGTAGGTGCGGTGTTGCCACATCTCCAGAATTTCCCCAACATCTGGGAATTTTTGCACAATCTGGCAACACCGCCTCCCCACCCCCCTGGGGGTGCCTGGGGTGACCCCCCTCAGGCGAAGTCTCAACCCTCTAGGACCAGAAATAACGAAGTTACCAACTTGTACCCCGTCGGAACGGATAACTGAGGTCTGCACATTCCGAACACCCTGTATATACACCCTGTATACGCAGAGAACCCTTACACCCTGTATACGCAGAGAGATCTTATAGTTCGAGAAACACCTCTTGTGTAACATAGGAGTGGTGACCACATTTGGATCAACCTGTATATACATCCCCCTGTATACACACGGGGCCGATCTGTATTCACAGAACCTTCTAGTAAAAGAAGGTCCTGGAACGTTCTGGACTGGAAGGCTCTAGAAAGGAGGGGAAGGTACGGCGAGTATATAAAAGCGAAAGCAAGCCAGCCCGAGTTAGTTCAGTTCAGTAAGAGAATGTGGTAGTGACTTGAAGAAGCAGTGTAAAGTGTTAAGAGAGTAGTGACTGTAGTACCAGATTAGTGACTTTTGTTGAGAGTAGTAATTGTAAGGCCAGTAAAAGAAGTGTTTTGTGAGAGAGACATTCTAGAAATTTTATTGTATCCATATTTAGAGTGTAAATAAAGTTGTTTTGTTAAAATTAAAAGTCTCACTTATCCAGAACCCGGAGAAAACGCAACAATTTGGTGTCAGAAGTGTGGGATAAGTGAGTGAAGAAGTGAACAAATAATCTAGCTGTAAATGGTAAACACCAGATCGACTGACTACGACGAGATGGCTGAAATCAAAGAGTTGATGGACTTACTGAAAAGACAACGCGAAGAAGACGAGAGAAGGCGACAAGAAGATGAAAGAAGACGGCGCGAAGAAGACGAGAGAAGACGGCAAGATGAGGAACAGAGGCGACAAGAATATAAAGAAGAGCTCCGAAGTATGTTCCACAATATAAGAGTCGATGTAAAAGAAGAAATTGAACAGATCAACGAACAAATAGAAAATGTGGACAAGAAAGTAGAAAATGTGGACAAGAAAGTAGAAAATGTAACAGAGGATTTGAATAAACGATGGGAAGAAGTGGAAGGGTTGAAAGAACAAATGAAAATGATCATGAAAGGAACAGAATGCACACATAAAGAACTGACCGAACAGTTGATTGTCCAGACTGATAGAACTGAACCAAGAGGAGTTACTGGAATGGCCCCAGTTCAAAATCGTCCGGAAGAAGATATGCCAATCGTGCAGCGGCCTCATGGAACCTTGAAGCCGCCGACTTTTGACGGAGAAACATCGTGGCCCATGTACAGGAGGCAGTTTGAAGCGGCAGCTCTCAGTAATGGGTGGAGCGAACAACAGGCAGCAACTGCTCTAATTCTCTCGCTTCGAGGTAAAGCCCTAGAAATCCTCCAGAACATCCCGGAGTCGAAACAGCAAAACTACTTAACAGTGATACAGGCCCTAGATTTGAGATATGGTAACAAGTACATGAGCCAGGTCTACCAGACACAACTAAAGACAAGGGTCCAGAAGCCAAATGAGACTCTGCAAGAATTTAGTGCCGAAGTGGAGAAACTTGTGCGACTCGCATATCCCCAAGCCCCAGAAGAATTTGTCAACCAGATCACCGTCCAGACCTTCATCGATGGGGTACTTGACAACGAGATGCAACAATCTTTGAGGCTCGGAAGGTTTAAAACACTTACAGACTGCGTCATTTATGGTTTGGAATTTGAAGCAGCCAAGAATGCATCTCAACCTCGCCGAAACAGGCTGCGCGAAGTGAAGGAGACAGAGGACCATGCAGACACGACAGAGGAACTAAGGCGAGAAATCAAGTTGATGAAGGAAGCCATAAGCAAGCTCACTGCAACGGTTGGAGCACGTAGGACGAAAGCAGATTGGTCAGACATAGAATGCTACAAGTGTGGTAGGAAAGGACACATAAGTAGGCAGTGCTTACAAACCCAACAGGTGGCTCGCAGAAGACAAGAATATACCAACAGGGAGCGCCATCAGGGAAAACGACCTGACGCCAGTGTAGGTGGGCGACACGTGGCATGCGAGACCCAAGGCCCCAAGGTCAGGGTCTCCACTATCCGACGCTACCGCGAGAGCCTCGTTATACCTGGCAGCATAGACGGAAGACAATGCAGTTTCACCATCGATACTGGTGCTACTAGATCCGTTGTACGTCCAGACATGTTGCCAAACAGGTCGGCACTCACGACCAACAAACAGCCTGTGTTGGAGACGGCAAAAGGAGATAGGATACCTGTGCATGGAGAGGCCACTGTTTTCATTAGGCTGGGCAGTACTGAGCTACAGGTAAGGGCTGTCGTCGCAGAAATCGTCGACGAATTTATTCTGGGCCTGGATTTAATGGAAGATTTCGATGTCCTGTCAGTAGACTTCCAGAATAAGATCTTGAAAATCGGTAACGAAGAGTTGTATTTATCTCCAACAGCAGGCGAAGCTAATCCCGGGGTGAGACTTATTGTCGACGAGGATACACGGATTCCTGGTAACAGTGAGAAGATTGTCAGAGCCAGACTAGAGAAGAAACTTGATGGTATGTCTGCTCTCATAGCGGAGCCCCTGAAAGATAGACATGATGGTGCCCTCGTCGCACGATGCTTAGTAGACCCGAAGAGGACAATACCCATAAGAGTGGCTAACGTGCAAACTAACAGGGTCACATTGAAGAAAGGTGAGGTTATCGCCACTTGCGAGCCCATTGACCGAGTGACGTTGTCAAGAAAGGTGACACCCACGGCATTAGACAGAAGACTGCCAGTAGAAATGGTAGAGCGGTTCAAGAATTCTTGGGGCCAATTGAACGACATGGAGATGGAAATGGCCCTGAAGTTCGTATTGGAGGAGGCCGATATTTTCGCTCAAGATAAAATCACAGGTCGTACGAGTCTAGTGCAACACAGAATTAATACTGGCGACGCAAGACCAATTAGACAGCCGCCGAGAAGACTGCCTTTTGCCAAGCAATCAGAAATCAAGGCGATGGTTAACGAAATGCTGGAAGATGGTGTGATTGAGGAGTCTAATAGTCCTTGGTCATCCCCAGTAGTTTTGGTCACCAAGAAAGACGGCACTATGAGATTTTGCGTGGACTATAGGAAGCTGAATGATGTCACCAAGAAAGACAGTTATCCCCTGCCCCGGATCGACGACACTTTGAACACTTTGGCCGGATCAAAGTGGTTCTCTACATTAGACCTGAAAAGTGGCTACTGGCAAGTAGAACTCCATAAAGAGGATAAGGAGAAGACTGCTTTTTCAACCGGGAATGGGTTGTACCAATTCAAGGTCATGCCATTCGGCTTATGTAATGCTCCTGCCACCTTCGAGCGACTAATGGAGTTAGTGCTGAGAGGACTTACATGGGAAACATGCCTGGTGTATCTCGACGATGTCATGGTGATTGGAAGGACTTTCGATGAACACCTGTCGAATCTGAAGCAGGTTTTCTCCAGGCTGAGAGGTGCCAATCTGCAACTCAATCCCAAGAAATGCGTCCTCTTCCAGAAGAAAGTGAATTTCCTCGGACATGTCGTTTCTGAGAAAGGGATAGAAACTGATCCAGAGAAAATAAAGGCAGTAAGAGACTGGCCTGTGCCGAAGAACAAACATGAGGTCAGAAGTTTTCTGGGACTTTGCAGCTACTACCGACGCTTTGTGAAGTACTTCAGCAGCATTGCGAAACCTCTGCATAGCCTGACTGAAAATAAGGTTGAGTTCATCTGGTCACCAGATTGCCAAGAGTCTTTTAGAGAACTCAAACATCGTCTTCTCACTGCTCCTATACTGGCTTATCCTCAGGACGAAGGACTGTTCATACTGGACACCGATGCTTCCCAGTATGGCATTGGGGCAGTACTCTCGCAGCTCCAAGCCGGAGAAGATGTTGTGATAGGCTACTTCAGCAAAACGTTCGGAAAAGCAGAAAGGAATTACTGTGTAACCCGGAAAGAACTGCTGGCAGTTGTAAGATCCATCGAACATTTCCACAGCTTCCTGTACGGAAGAACATTCCGCGTGAGGTCGGATCACTCTGCTCTGCAATGGCTTCTGAACTTTAGAAATCCCGAAGGACAGATAGCCCGATGGATAGAGAAACTGCAGAGCTACGACTTCCGGATTGAACATCGAAGAGGAAGAAGTCACGCTAATGCAGACAGCCTGTCAAGAAGACCATGTTCAGTGCATGAATGTAAATTTTGCGAGCGACAAGAGAACAAAGAGATCGACAAAGTAACTCATCAGATCAAACAACTGGTGGCAGGACAGAAGAATAACACCGATCTAGACGTAAATCTTGAATACATCAGAGACGCACAGAAGACAGATCCAGACTTGAAAAGTATTAGAGAATGGCTCGAAAAGGGGAAAAGACCTGAGTGGCACGATGTGTCCCGGCTTGGGGCAGAGGTTAAAGGCTACTGGCTACAGTGGGACTCCTTGTGCCTAAAGAAAGACTTGATCACTCGAAAATGGGAAACTGTCGATGGTAGAGACTGTATATACCAGACTGTTGTGCCAAGTGAGTGCATAGACAGTGTTCTTCATGAGTTACACAATAGTAGAAGTGGAGGCCACTTTGGGGTCAACAGGACTCTCGCCAGAGTCAGGGACCGCTTCTATTGGATAAATTGCCGAAGAAGCGTGGAAGAATGGTGCAAACGGTGTGACCAGTGTGCTTCAAAGAAAGGACCAAAGACCCGATCCAGAGGAAAAATGATGCAGTACATCTCAGGTACACCGTGGGAGAGAGTTGCCGTAGACATCGCAGGACCTTTTCCCATCACAGAGTCTGGGAACAGATACATAATGGTGGCGATGGACTACTTCTCGAAATGGCCTGAAGTTGCGCCGATCCCCAACCAAGAGGCAACGACCGTAGCAGAAGCCCTGATGGAAAATGTCATATCACGGCATGGCGTACCCTTGGAGATTCACACCGACCAGGGCCGGAATTTCGAATCAGAGGTCTGGAAGAGCCTAATGGACTTGCTAGGCATAAAGAAAACGAGAACAACACCACTCCACCCTCAATCAGACGGCATGGTAGAACGGCATAACAGGACCATCAATCAGTATCTTGCTATGTTTGTCGACGAGAATCAGAGAACCTGGGACAAGCTGATACCTCTGTTCCTCCTGGCTTACAGAAGCTCTCAGCATGAATCTACCGGCTACACTCCATCCATGATGTTGACCGGCAGAGAGATGCGGTTACCAATCGACATGACGAGACCACCACCGAACGAGGACATAGCGGACCTAGCTACGTTACCTGAGTATGTCGCCGACCTAGAAGGAAAACTGCGCACTATACACAGATGTGTCAGAGATAGGCTCCTCTTAAGCAGTGACCGGATGAAGATGCGCTTGGATCGCAGAGCAACACCCCATACATTCAAGGAAGGTGATGCAGTGTGGCTGTACCAACCAACAAGGAAAAAGGGCCTCAGTCCCAAACTTCAGAAACCATGGGAAGGGCCATACTTGGTGACTAAGAAAATTAACGACCTAGTCTACAGAATCCAGCTGTCTCCAAGAACTAAACCCAAAGTTGTTCACATAGAGAGGTTGAGTCCCTATCGGGGCAACGAACCCCCAAGTTGGCGGCCGGTAAATACTGTTCGGGACGAACAGTCTTAAGGAGGGGGGCAGTGTTACAAAGCACTTCAATAGACGTAGGTGCGGTGTTGCCACATCTCCAGAATTTCCCCAACATCTGGGAATTTTTGCACAATCTGGCAACACCGCCTCCCCACCCCCCGGGGGTGCCTGGGGTGACCCCCTTCAGGCGAAGTCTCAACCCTCTAGGACCAGAAATAACGAAGTTACCAACTTGTACCCCGTCGGAACGGATAACTGAGGTCTGCACATTCCGAACACCCTGTATATACACCCTGTATACGCAGAGAACCCTTACACCCTGTATACGCAGAGAGATCTTATAGTTCGAGAAACACCTCTTGTGTAACATAGGAGTGGTGACCACATTTGGATCATCCTGTATATACATCCCCCTGTATACACACGGGGCCGATCTGTATTCACAGAACCTTCTAGTAAAAGAAGGTCCTGGAACGTTCTGGAATGGAAGGCTCTAGAAAGGAGGGGAAGGTACGGCGAGTATATAAAAGCGAAAGCAAGCCAGCCCGAGTTAGTTCAGTTCAGTAAGAGAATGTGGTAGTGACTTGAAGAAGCAGTGTAAAGTGTTAAGAGAGTAGTGACTGTAGTACCAGATTAGTGACTTTTGTTGAGAGTAGTAATTGTAAGGCCAGTAAAAGAAGTGTTTTGTGAGAGAGACATTCTAGAAATTTTATTGTATCCATATTTAGAGTGTAAATAAAGTTGTTTTGTTAAAATTAAAAGTCTCACTTATCCAGAACCCGGAGAAAACGCAACAATATGTATATATATATATATATATATATATATATATATATATATATATATATATATATATATATATATATATATATATATAAACATATAAAATAAAAATTCACTAAAAAAGTAGGTTATTACTTCAGAAGTTGCAGTAAGCAAAACTTTCATTTAATTGTGCATTTTGCATTTCCTCGCCCGACAGCAACATGAAGTAGCATCGAAGAAGGCTTTAGTGGAAGAACAGAGGCCGGCTTATTTTGTAGGCTGTCCGACTGAACTAGAGTCATGTTTGCCGATGTTTGCTTTTGCAATGGATGTTATTATTGTTATTGGTATTAATGTACAATACCTTGCTTGGTTTATTGTGATTATATATTTTGGTTGTACAGAAATTCTCATTGGCAAATCAACCGTTTATATTATTAATATTATTATTACCTGCACTTAGAAAAACAGATGTAAATCGTCCAGGTTGAAGCTCATGGGCAACTGTAAATTATAACCCAAAAACGCGATCGTTGTTTTTACGGTCTAAAAAACGATGCTGTTTAAAGCTTGCGGGAGTAAATAATGTTATTGATATTGACAGTTTAAGAGATACACATGTTTGATTTACAAACGCGTATTTATTACCTGCCAAAGGAGATGATCATATATACGAAGAGAAACAAATATTTGAACAGAACCTAGTTAACATGTAAATTACATCTTCCACACTGGACAAGATATATGTTATGTTACTTGACGTAAAAGCTTGCATATTCTGGACAGCGTAATATTGTGTGTAACGCTTACATGATTTAAAACCTAAACTTCTTATGCTATATTGAAGAGACCTAATATGGAAGAGTCTGTAATTAATTTTATAGTTCGCTGACTGAAGTTTGTGTTTACCGAAACGAGCAAGATGAATTGCTTTCGATGTTGAAATATTTACGAGATAACGACAGCTTTCGTTGGAAAAACAGGAATTGAGAAATTCAATGATGCAGCAGAATTTTTCATAGGTCACAATATTTAAGGAGAAATTCACTAAGTGGAGATTGGAACCTGTGATGAGCACTGATAAGTACACTTGGAGAACTCAAATCACCACAACACATTTTAAAAAGACCTGACGATCGTTTCACTAACCAAGTTAGCGCCATCAAAGGATGAAACATTCTAAATACTTTAAAAAACTAACATCAACTTATATACCGGATCTCAGGTAAAGAGATCGAACTGAGATGAGACACTAGTCGTAGGTATATTCCACAGTGTATTGTATTTTTATCACCGGACAAGGTCTTTGCGCTATCCCTACTGCTTTATCTAAAAAGTGTCCATCTGTAATAGTGACCCGTAATTGGCGCTGGTGAAGTGTTCATACATTTTTTGTTGTAAATATATTTCGCAATATATACGCTTTCGAACCCATTTAGCTGTCCTGGTTTTCTAAAAAATTTTTATTAATTTCAGATTATCTTTATCAACGTGATGATTATTATCCCAAATATGTCGGGCGACGGCAGGCTTATCTACAGTACCGTAACGTAATTGGGATATGTGTTCTTTGAATCTAATTCCAATCGATCTTTTTGTTTGTCCGACGTATTTAAGATTACAATCTTTACAACTTATTTCATAAATTTCCGACATTTTGTCCGCGTTATCCTTGTCTTTTGGGTTACCTAGCAAGTTTTTAAGGTATTTGTTGTTGAAAATGTTAGCTGTAAGTTGACTTTTTAAAAAATGCTGTCTAGACCCATCGTGATTCTAGGTTCAAATGGTAAGCAAACAAAGTTTTTTCCGATTTTTCTCTTCTGAACGTCGTTGATTCTGTCAACATTTTCTTTGTTTTCGGTTTGTTGATTAATTTTTCCACTAGGCAAGCAATGTGTCCGTTATATTCGGCCACGTTCTTCATATAATTTAATTCTTTGGTATATCTACTTTTGTTTAAAGGAAAACTAATTAACCGATTTACTAAAAAATTTAGACTGGCCATTTATTTGTGCGTACGTATGATGTGAGTCGTTCGGGATGTATAAAAACCCGCTACCAAAAATGATTTCGGACGTTAAAAATAATCTAAAAAGTTGTCACAATCTCATATCGAAAGACTTAGGAAGAAAGTTACAAGTTTCTAATCCGCAAGTTCCCAAGAAGTAAGATCTCCCAAAAATTCATAAACCGGGAAATTCAATTCACATTTGCAGAATAGAAGATTTTGTTGCCAAATTCAACAATAAATTTGATTCTATAAAATTTATCCACGAATTAGAAATTAATAATAAACTACCCTTTCTAGATGTACTTGTTATCAAGAATAAAGACACTTTATAATTCGATGTCTATAGAAAAGAAATCAGTACCTTAAGCTACATCCCGAACGACTCACATCATACGTACGCACAAAAAATGGCCAGTCTAAATTTTTTAGTAAATCGGTTAATTAGTTTTCCTTTAAACAAAAGTAGATATCTCAAAGAACTATATTAAGAACGTGACCGAATATAACGGATACACTGCTTGCCTAGTGGAAAAATTAATCAACAAACAAAAAACAAAGAAAATGATGACGGAATCAACGATGTTCAGAAGAGAAAAATCGGAAACAAACTTTATTTGCTTACCATTTGAACCTAGAATCACGAGGGGTCTAGACAGCATTTTAAAAAAAGTTAACTTACAGCTAACATTTTCAACAACAAATACCTTAAAAACCTTCTAGGTAACCCAAAAGACAAGGATAACGCGGACAAAATGCCGGGAATTTATGAAATAAGTTGTAAAGATTGTAATCTTAAATACGTCGGACAAACAAAAAGATCGATTGGAATTAGATTCAAAGAACACTTATCCCAATTACGTTACGGTACTGTAGATAAGTCTGCCGTCGCCCGACATATTTGGGATAATAATCATCACGTTGATAAAGATAATCTGAAAGTAATAAAAAATGTTAGAAATCCAGGACAGCTAAATGGGTTCGAAAGCGTATATATTGCGAAATATAGTTACAACAAAAAATGTCTGAACACTTCACCTTCACCAGCGCCAGTTACGAGTCACTTGATCGATTGCTTTGCTAAATAAAATTCCCACGTTTTCGGCACGTTCTACCTATCAACATAAGTATACAGTTATTGCCGCCAAAGAAAACGGTGTTAATTTAGCTGGCGTTGAACCTTCTCAAAACTATTACAGATGGACACTTTTTAGATAAAGCAGTAGGGATAGCGCAAAGACCTTGTCCGGCGATAAAAATACAATACACTGTGGAATTTGCCTACGACTAGTGTCTCATCTCAGTTCGATCTCTTTACCTGAGATCCGGTATATAAGTTGATGTTAGTTTTTTAAGTAGTTTAGAATGTTTCATCCTCTGATGACGCTAACTTAGTTAGTGAAACGATCGTCAGCTCTTTTTAAAATGTGTTGTGGTGATTTGGGTTCTCCAAGTATACATAAGGAGAAATTATTTAAAAATATGATTTCAAAGAATTTGGAAAGTCTGCTAAGAAAAATTCAGGACTCAGCACGTGCATTATAAGTAAATTTTCATAAGAATTGTACTGTACACTATTAGTTCGACATATTACTAAAATTAATACTTTAATTTTAAACAGACCCTGAAGATAGGTCCTAGAGGTCCTAACTCGCAGACATTTATCGAAAATCTTACCATCGATACCTCTATTATTATGCAATTTTTTTTATCTTGTGTCCCCTTTTTTAGAAAAACATTTAAATGCCTAAAACATTTTTTCTCATTTTTTTAACCTCGAGAATTTACACATACGGCCACGGACTTTTAGCAAATTTTCATTAAGAAAATTTACTAATATAGAAGTATCGATGGTCAAACTTTCGGAAAAGGTCTTCAAATTGGCGCGAATATGGGGGCCTCTGGAACCAATTTCCATGGTCAGTGAAAAAGTATCAGATATATATATATATATATATATATATATATATATATATATATATATATATATATATATATATATATATATATATATATATATATATATATATATATATATATATATATACCCAAGCAACAAACGAAGGCATGTTAACCAGCACTCGAGTCCAAATAACATAATCAAGTGGTGATTTAGTTATAATTAACCAAAGTGTTGGCTTGATTGTCATAATCGCTAGAAATTTGAGAATGCAGCTCCCAATTGGCCTATTTTTGACTATTAAAATTACTCCAAAGTCAGTAACTTACAAGTAACTAAATTAGTAAAAATGTGGTTCAATTTTACCTATAAATATACTTAAATATAATTTTGAGTTTAAATTCCACAAATGGTAATTTTTAGGTCGAAGTGTGTCCTAAATTAGACTGACTACTAAGTCCACATACCTAAAATACCTATTTTAAGGTAATTTTAGCCTAATATCAGCTTGCAATACGTCTCTGTGGTATAGTAAATTGGAGGTCTTCTTATGAAGTCCAGATTACATATATATTACCAATCTAACTGCAATACAACACAGGATATATTTTGGGCACTAAGATAACCTAAAATAGCTTTCTGATTGGCCGTATAGTCGTAATTACTGCAGAGGTTGTCTTCCAATTCAAATTGCTTACATCAAAGTTGAAAATACCCATAAAATTTTACTTCAAATAAAAATGCCCTCAAAGTTCAAATTGTAGAGCAGTGAAATGAATTTGTGAATGTTGAACGTGTTTCAGTTGATGAACTTAATTAACAAAAATTTTATTCTTCAATCACAGTCTCTGTGTAAATCCTAAAAACGTATGACAACTTCATCGGCTACTACTATATGGAATAAAAGCTGCTGATTTTAAATCAGCACATTTACCGCTTCAATATAATACATCCCTTTTTATGCCAATTGAATGAAGCATTGGCAACACGATCAGCTGTCATATGTTTAAGTTTATTTCGATACATGAAAATGTATGATTCATAATAAATTTAAACTAAATTCGTTTACCATGAAGTTGAAATTCCCATAATAGAACAAAAATTGTCTTCAAAGTTTGGTTAGTTTGCCTTGTCATTGGGAATTGTGACTTGTAGGTAAAAAAATAGAGCTAAATTAACTTTCAGGTCAATAATGTTACAACGGTAGACATATTAAACTATGTTTGCGGTATCCATCTTGATTGTATTGAAAAACTAAAACACCTTTTTTTGTTGAATCTAGTGTAATTATATTTTAACTCGAAAAAAACATAAAATAACGCTTGTATACAAGGAGAGTAGGATAGTTTTGTCTAGTTTATATCACCAATCCTCAAAATTACATTTCAAGAATTTTGAGTAGTTTATTATTTTACCTAATTTTACTTTTTATAGAGGCGCTTGAATTATATCAAAGTATCATAATCACGTTAACAGAAAAAAATGATCTGGCACAAAATATTTTATAACTTTTTTTTCTTGTAACATAGAAATCTAAATTTTGGTGTATAGTTTACTTTTTATATCGCAAACCTACCTACCAAATTTGGTTATCATAGATTTTTTATTTTTTAAGATAAATTTTTTTTTCAAATGAAAACTCAAAATTTTCCCGGAAAACCTCGTTAGATTTTTTTTAAAGCACAAACTTGTCAAAGCCATTTACAAAAGGAAGGTACGTGCCAAATTTTATCAAAATCGGCCTATTATTCTTTGAGATAAAAATTTTTTTCGAATGAAAACTCTAAATTTTCCCGGAAAACCTCGTTCGATTTTCCTGACTAACAAACTTGTCAAAGCTATTTACAAAAGAAAGGTACGTGCTAAATTTTATTAAAATCGGCTAATTACTTTTTGAGATAAGAATTTTTTTCGAATGAAAACTCAAAATTTTCCCGGAAAACCTCGTCAGATTTTCCTGACTAACGAACTTATCCAAGCTATTTACAAAAGAAAAGTACCTGCCAAATTTTATCAAAATCGGCCCATTATTTTTTGAGTTATCGCTGTGATACATATATATATATATATATATATATATATATATATATATATATATATATATATATATATATATATATATATATATATATATATATATATATATATATATATATATATATATATATATATATATATATATATATAAACATATAAAAATTTAAACTGACCCCGGATATGGGTTCTAGGGGTCCTAGATCGCGCTCATTTGAAGAAATTTTTTCAAAATTCAAAAGTCGAGATCTCCTCATTAGTGAATTTTTTCTAAGAAAATTCACTAAAACGTAACCGCTTTGGTTTTTTCCTTTTTACAGTGCGAATTACCTTTATCATTGACCCAAATATTTAAAGTATCTTTTTGGTCATTCAACATGTTGTCATTTTTTAACAAAGATGGACATACCTAGTTGCAAATATCTACTGTTTGCTAATACATACATAACCACAGATCTTACAGAATAATATCACATGTGCAGTTCGTTGTTAAGAATATCAGCGCACTTGCGCCCATATGTCGGATTCAAGTAAAAACGTTGGACGTATTTACCAATAAATTACGTCCATTTGCTCAATATATAATGAAAATGCCCTAAATACAACTAAAACGTGTTAGTCAAAATGCCTTGCTGGGCCTATTATCGACTTCTCTATTATTTTTGGTTTATTCCCCACATTGTTAAAATACACTTAAATTTTACTTGAAAATTATGGTCATCGACCTATTGTTAGGGCATTTTTAGGTCAATTTGACTTTAAATGTTGGTTGGGTATATATATATATATATATATATATATATATATATATATATATATATATATATATATATATATATATATATATATATATATATATATATATGTATGTATCAAACCGATAACTCAATGATTTGGACTAAATTTGGGAATTACCCTTATTTCGTTAATGGCTTGAATCAGTTTGTTTATCAGATATTAAGGCCCAATTTTTTTTAACAAACAATTAAAAAATATTTTTCAAACGCAATATCTCTCAAATTCTTTAAGCGATTGAAACGAAAATCTACAACTTAAAAGAACATAGAGAGAGAGGTGGTTGTGTACCAATTTTCAAGTCTGTTGATCAACGAAAAATAAAGCTTAAATTAATCCTCGGCATCACTTCAGAATCTGTAATGCAATATCTACAATGTTGGATAAAGACAGATGACGTTACCTGTACTGCGATGCTATTTAAATAAATGGTGGATAAAAATCTAAACAATGCAGCATTGTAAAATGTACGACAGGGACGCCTTCTCGGTGCGGAACCAGGTAGTATCTAGTTAACAGAAAATATTATAGATGGAGACTATGTACAATCAACTAACAATTTTGTATGTCAGCCCTGGCCCATGTCTTTCCTAATATCGCTCTCAAAAGCGCTAAATTTTAACATGCGACTGCAAGCGGCTTGATAGCTGGCTGGCGTTAGGCGACACCGCTAATCTTCAACAGCAGCAAGTATCAAGCGTATGATTTCTCTGCTTCGTCGCTTGCGCTTGTTATTTAGCCTTGTTGACATGGTACAACTGACTTTTGACTAGCCTAATTTAAAACATGGATACAAATATTGAAAATATATATTGGACGATGGTTATAAATGAAAATTGTGAGTTAATGACTTAAAACAATACAATTTTGCGTGATATAAAAAATAACTATGTCAGTAAATTATATTCTAAGAGGAGTGTTGCTAACACTTGGTTTTTAATGTTTCCTAATTGAGCCACGAAAACGGGACCCCATAGACATTATTATTATTATTGTGTAACCGGGGGAAATAACTAATGCATTATGAAGTGATAATAACAGTATGGGCATTTTAAAGCGTATTTCTATATTTCTCACATTGTATGTTTCAAACAGGTACAGTACCCGCTTAAAATTAGACACACCTACGTTTGTTAACCGTCCAAGCCTATCGAGCTTAATTTACAAGTTGCTTGCTTGCGGCGTCGCCCGGATTTCAGTGTTGACTTGGACAAAAGCTAGATTCATACACTCGCGTATTGCAAAATCTCAGCGAAACTTATTTCTACTGGTTTATTTAAAATAATATCGTAAAACTGTTTTTTTATTGGGTTTTATAACTGTATTTCACGAATTTTTGTGTTCACACAGTTAGACCCGATCTAAACGTCTCCTCTACTTTTAAGTTTGTATAGCCCCAATGCTAATTAAGGGCCCCACTTTATTATACTTACTTAGCTTGTGCATATATATATATATATATATATATATATATATATATATATATATATATATATATATATATATATATATATATATATATATATATATATGAGACATGCTTGGTTCTCGGGTTAAACCGCGTCCAGAATTTATGGAAACTCGACGTTTCGGCTCCTGTTTTGGAGCCATTTTCAAGAGGTAAAGGAAATATGTAAGGACACTCTAAGGCCTCAATCTGCCTACTCCTTAGAGTGATGGACAAAGGTGGGTAAAGGAAATATGTAAGGACACTCTAAGGCCTCAATCTGCCTACTACTTAGAGTGATGGACAAAGGTGGGTAAAGGAAATATGTAAGGACACTCTAAGGCCTCAATCTGCCTACTTCTTAGAGTGGTGGACAAAGGTAGGTAAAGGAAATATGTAAGGACACTCTAAGGCCTTAATCTGCCTACTCCTTAGAGCGGTGGATAAAGGTAGGTTGGGTTGTTGTAGGTCGATTACGGGGCCTCAATCTGCCTACTCCCCAAATTTCGCCGGGGATCGTCTGTGAGGTCTCAGTGTGTTCTCTCTGAGGCCTAGGGTTGAACACACTGAGACCTCACAGACGATCCCCGGCGAAATTTGGGGAGTAGGCAGATTGAGGCCCCGTAATCGACCTACAACAACCCAACCTACCTTTATCCACCGCTCTAAGGAGTAGGCAGATTAAGGCCTTAGAGTGTCCTTACATATTTCCTTTACCTACCTTTGTCCACCACTCTAAGGAGTAGGCAGATTGAGGCCTTAGAGTGTCCTTACATATTTCCTTTACCCACCTTTGTCCATCACTCTAAGTAGTAGGCAGATTGAGGCCTTAGAGTGTCCTTACATATTTCCTTTACCCACCTTTGTCCATCACTCTAAGGAGTAGGCAGATTGAGGCCTTAGAGTGTCCTTACATATTTCCTTTACCTCTTGAAAATGGCTCCAAAACAGGAGCCTAAACGTCGAGTTTCCATAAATTCTGGACGCGGTTTAACCCGAGAACCAAGCATGTCTCACATTAAAGACCGCGGAAATCTTTCTGAACATATATATATATATATATATATATATATATATATATATATATATATATATATATATATATATATATATATATATTTGTGTGTGTGTGTAATATAAAAATAAAAAAGAAGTGAAACAGCAAGTGAATTTATTTACCTTTGTGCTGTATTCGATATTATCTGAACAATACATTATAGGCGACGACGTGGAATGTAATTTCGGTAAAGAAACAGTTTACTGCACGGAGGGTTTTTAGAATTTTTTTCCGAAACATGCTTTGCACCTTGCTTGGATGCACAAGCCACAAGGCAAATTTGTTGCAAACAACCCCCAAGAAAGCTAAGAGACCAAGAATGAATAGAGGTGCTGGGCGTGGAGGATATATGAGCGGAAAATGCGAAAAAACCAATTAGTCGGACTTTGAAAACATGTGTTTTCCACATTTTGTAGCAATACCTCTTTTAAACCCTGTCTACCCCGCACAACACCCATATCCGCCCAGGTCCAGCAACTTTCTTGGGGTTGCTCCCAAGAAAAATTTTTTGTGCTTTATACTTTGAAGGTGGAGGTGAGGTAGCAGAAACCCTTTTCCTTCTGGGCGTTTTTCTTTCCCTTCTGCATGCATACAATCACCCTCAATGGGTGAACCACGGGATTTTTTTATGTTCAGCTTTCTAGTGTATTCTTTGTGGAGTATATTTCCTGTTTATCAATTGTTTTGTATGAGCTTTGTATCCAAGTAACTGTATAAATATTTATGTTAGAGATCATGCTTTTGCTTGCCCTTCTTTACCCTATTTTTTACTATTCCTAATTAAATAAACTAATATTTTATAACTTTTAAGGTAAGGCTAAATCACTACAATATATTATAACGAATTTTTTATTTGAAAATCTGCTAAAAACCATAAATTTAACTAAAACTACTTTCAAAGCATCACAAAGTGTCTATTTGAAATGAATTTTCTGGAAATCATTTATTAAAATGAAGGGTAATGGTGGTTTAAGCTGAAACTCAAGGGCCTCCAGAACTCTTTAAATAATCTGTATTTCTGTCAGGTTTTTTGCCTAAATGTTGCTAATTTTGACGTTTCAAATCGCGAGTTTTGACGTTTTGAGGAAAAGCCCATTTTTTTCTTAAAATGCCTCTAACTTTTTTGTCTTTAAACTTACAGACCTAAAGTACCAATTGTTTACCCTATATATATATATATATATATATATATATATATATATATATATATATATATATATATATATATATATATATATATATATATATATATATAATTGAAACCGACCCTGGATATAAGTTCTAGGGGGCCTAGTTCGCGCTCATTTAAAGACATTTTTTCTAAATTCAAAAGTCGGCATTAGTGATTTTTTTTTAAAAGAACATTCACTAAAACAAGCACTTGTGCAGCCATGCGAAAAGTCTACGACTGTGTTAAATATGGAACGGTTTCACTAAGTTAGGGCAAGAACAAGCAACCAGATATGCCATTCAAATTGAATTAAGTCTTAAAACTGTCATCTGCTCTTTGTCTAATTATTTTTAAACAAAAACTCGGTAAAAAATTCATCCGAATAACAACAATCTGATTATATCACGGTAAAGTGAAATGAGACTAAAAAAATTGAAAAAAGTAAAGTCACTAACTAAGATTCGAACTCGTCATGCAGGAGTCAATTGAATTTAATTATCTGGTCTAGATACATAACATAACATAACATTAACCTTTATTGATATCACTTACAAGAATATTTACAAAGTGTACTAAAATTAAGCTTTTGTTTACAATGTTCCAGCCTCGGGCTAGATCTAAGTTTTCTATTTCCAATTATTTTAATAATTATGCAGTAGAAGTACTGAATGTTTATATATACAGCAGTGGCGATTTCTCCTAGTGAGCTAGGTGTGCGCCGCACACCCTAAAATATAATTAAAATGTGCACAGTTAAATATGTTTTTTTTTTCCCTTAGTCTTAATACACTACATATTTTATGACAATCGATTTAATTTACTTATTTGATTTCATAAATAGTCGGTTAATAGTGACTTGGAATGACGTCGGCACCACGTCTTCATTCAGAGAATATGAGTAGGTCAATAGCAACTGGGAATGAATTCGGGTTAGGTGTGCGTTGATATTTCCGAACAACTTCACTCGACAGAGCTGTATTGGTATACAATACAGTCCCCCACCCATGTGTTTAAAATAGTAAGGAAATACCATTGGTTTTAACACTGCAGTGAGCGGTAAAAATACCGCTCAAGACAAATGAATGGAACGCCGGTCTAACAAACGTTGTGACAGCATTATTTACAAACATTACAACTTCCCCTGAATGGACCACAGTATTATGGAATCAAAGACTATAATACATTTTAGTAAATTTTCGTAGAAAAAATTCACTAATGGGGAGATCTCGACTTTTGAATTTTGAAAAATTGTTTGCAAATGAGCGCGAACTAGGACCCCTAAAACCCATATCCGGGGTCAGTTTCAATTTTTATATGTTTATATATATATATATATATATATATATATATATATATATATATATATATATATATATATATATATATATATATATATATATATATATATATATATATACATATACATAAAAATAATGTTTCTGTTGAAAAAGATGTAAAATTTAATTTGAGTCAAGTTTTAAAATATAGAAATTTTTGATTACAATGAAGAAACTGATTTCAAGTACCATCCATATTTCTAGAAATTGTAATGGTACATAATGAGGTGAGGTAATTTTGGAGATTATAAATCAGATGACAGAACTTTAGAACAATTGCCATTTAGATTAAAATTTGGTCAAAATTGCATCATTTGCAGCCACAAGTTTAGACTTATTTGTAAGATGCTTTGTACTATTTATATAACAATAAACTATAAACATATATATATATATATATATATATATATATATATATATATATATATATATATATATATATATATATATATATATATATATATATATATATATATATATATATATATATATATATATATATATATATATATATATATATATATATATACATAGGTATCACACCGATAACACAAAATATATTTTGATAAAATTTGGCATGTACCTTCCTTCTGTAAATGTATTGGATAATTTTGTTATTCAGGAAAATCGGACGAGGTTTTCCGGAAAAATTTTGAGTTTTTATTCGAAAAAAAGTTGTATCTCAAAAAATAAAAAAGATAAGATAACCAAATTTGGTAAGTAGGTTTACGATATAAAAATTAAACTATACACCAAAATTTAGATTTCTATGTTGGAAGATAAAAAAGTTATAATAAAATATTTTGTGCCAGATCATTTCTATGAAAATTCACTACCATAACGCACTTGCTGCATCCAGGCTTTTTACACATTTTATTATTTAGTACCATATTAACATTGAACTACTTTTAATGTTTTCAGTTTTCACCCCGTTCCGGACAGTGCTAACGCTAACACAAATTTGTGTGAAGAGAAGTGCTTGATAATAATTCCATGTTCTTTTCGTGTTTTAAAGTTTTACGTGACTTTATAATTTGTTAGTGTTGCAGTGGGAAATTAATTTATTTATCTACGTATTATTCCCATATGGGTACAATATATATATATATATATATATATATATATATATATATATATATATATATATATATATATATATATATATATATATATATATATATGTACATTTAGTGTTAATAATTTTTAAAACCACCACTAACAGCAACTCGTTACCGCACACCCGAACATTTTGGTCAGGAGACGCCACTGATATACAGTTGTATTTGCGGAATATATAGTTTGACATAGGCCACTGAGCTATGCTCTACATGTGTCTACTGGCATATATATCCCGTAATACATTGGTTCAATGTTTTAAAATTTACACAAAGCCATTTCGATTAGCAATATATTTTTTGCTCATATTATAACGAAATTAAGGAAAATAACGATTAAGACACATGTCTAGGAGCTTGTTAGTCATTTCTTGTAGTATTTTTCACTGCCATTCGTACTCAATCAATTTTGAAGTTTTAACTTTTTTGAATCAGATTTAATTAATTTACATCTAACTTTTTTGTCTTTTAATATAGAGATCTGAATTTTGGTACACAGGATACACTTTATGAGAGAAACCAGTTTACTAAATTTGGTTGTCCTTGCGTTGTTATTTCCGCAGATATAATTTTTTTTCGAAAAAAAAACAAAAAATTTTCCGGGAAAACCTGGGCCGATTTTTCTGACTAACCAACTTATCCAAGACACTTGCAATAGGAAGGTATGTGCCAAATTTGCTCAAAAATCAGATCAATATTGTTTGAGTTATCGGTGTGATATATATATATATATATATATATATATATATATATATATATATATATATATATATATATATATATATATATATATATATATATATATATATATATATATATATATATATATAATGTATTTGTTTGCTGTACGTTTGTGATTTCTTATTGGTTTGCGTGGACTGAAGTTCGAACCGTCCGGTTCATCATCAGCTCACTACTGACTGTTATCGCTCCTGTGTGGTCTGAGATTGTACGTGACGCTTGCGCCGTGAGCTTCTATTGGTCGGTTTACTGTTCTCTGATTGGTTGTGCATTCGGACTGTGTCGTGTGTATCGATCTCTTGTCTTGATGACTGTGGTTTGATAATGTGTCTATTTGTATGGCCTTGATTAAGTTTTGTTTCAATGTTTGTACTTGGATTTGTTCTGGCATCTTTGTTTCTTATTGTTTGTTTGGTGAATGTAGTATTGTTCCCAGATTTCCATATTTTTGTGGTCTTTAACATGTTTCATTGGTTGTAATTGGGTGATGTCTGGTTTTTGGTGTTTTGTGTTGTGAATGTGTGTAGCTACGTTTGATTTGTAGCTAGGTATGTGGATTTTATCTAATGCTGTTATATGTTCCTTGAATCTTGTTTCTATTGATTTTTTTGTCATTCCTATATATTTTTTATTGCATGTGTTACATTCTATTTGGTATATTCCGTTTAATTCATGTGGGTTGTGTTCTTGTTTTTTATTTATTTAGTTTATTATTTTGTTATTGGTTTTGTAGCTCATTTTTAAGTCATATTGTTTGAGTGTTTGTGTTATTTTTTTGATGTGGTGGTTATAAGTGAATGTTGTGTATTTTGTGTTTGTTTTTGACGTTTTATTTTCGGTTTTGTTGATTTGTTTGTTTTTGATTTGTTTTACTAGCTTTTATATTGTTTTCTTGTTGTATCCATTTCTTTCTGATATTTGTATTATGATGTTGTACTCCCTTTCTCGTTCGTCGTTATGGAGTGATACATTTAGCACTCTGTTTGTTAAGTATCTGTATGCGGCCATTTTATGTGTGTGTGGGTGTAGTGAGTGTTTAGGTACAGTGATGTCTGTTTGTGTAGGTTTTCTGTATATTTTGTATTCAGTCTGGTTTTCTTTTCTGATTAGTGTTAAGTCTAGGAAGTTTATGCAGTTGTTAAATTATTTTTCTATTGTAAATTTGGTTTTATGTGTTTTTTTTTATGTTAAAATTTACAATAGAAGAAGAATTAAACAACACCATAAACTTCCTAGACTTAACACTAATCAGAAAAGAAAACCAGATTGAATACAAAATATACAGAAAACCTACACAAACATACATCACTATATCTAAACACTCACTACACCCACACACATATACACACACACACAAAATGGCCGCATACAGATACTTAATAAACAGAATGCTAAATGTACCACTCCATAACGACGAATGAGAAAAGGAGTACAACATCATAATACAAATAGCAGAAAGAAATGGATACAACAAGAAAATAATAGAAAAGCTAGTAAAACAAATCAAAAACAAACAAATCAACAAAACCGAAAACAAAACACCAGAAACAAACACAAAACATCAAAAACCAGATATCAGCCAATTACAACTAATGAAACACCACAAAAGACCACAAAAAAATGGAAATCTGGGAACAATACTACATTTAACAAACAAACAATCAGAAACAATTAATGCCTGAACAAATCCAAGTACAAACATTTAAACAAAACTTAATAAAGGCCATACATATAGACAAATTATCAAACCACAGTCATCAAGACAAGAGACCGATACACACGACACAGTCCGAAGGCACAACCAATCAGAGAACAGTAAACCGACCAAAAGAAGCTCACGGCGCAAGCGCCACGTACAATCTCAGACGTAGACCACACAGGAGCGATAACAGTCAGTAGTGTGCTGATGATGTGCTGATATTATATATATATATATATATATATATATATATATATATATATATATATAGATATATATATATATATATATATATATATATATATATATATATATATATATATATATATATATATATATAAATTGAAACTGACCCTGAATGTGGGTTCCAGGGGGCTTAGTTCGCGGTCATTTGAGGAATTTTTTCAAAATTCAAAAATCAGGATCTCCTCATTAGTGTTTTTTTTTTTAAGAAAATTCACTAAAACACCGAATGGATCAGATTGTCCGAATGAACAAAATGAATGTTATAAAAAACTTTTCCTGATGCAGACTCGCGTACCATTCATTTACCTAAAGGCATCATACAGCCTTTACATACTCTCCCAGGCAGGTGTAAGTCACGCACTACACACAACCAAGCCTAACCTTAGAATTATTGAATTGGATTTGAAGAGGCCAACAGAGAGAGCACAATACTATGATTCAGAGAACACGGCTATAAGAATAATCCTACTCCATCGGCTTCACTGCATTCACAAGCACTTCTATCCGTCCCATAAATAGTAAGCATCATTGTGCTTATTGAATGATCTGAAAAATTGAACGTCCTAAACAAACACATAAGCTTTTCGATAAGCCTCTCTCTCAGTATTTGTTCAGATGGGACGTTTTGATTCTGTGTTGTCGATCGGATCGAGGTGGAACTGTTATTTTATGAACGCCAGCCGCAGTGACATACGGGTAAAGAAAGCAACTATGTAAATATTTATGTTTCCAATTAGCCTCAATAACATTCATAATATTATGAATGCGTCTTTTTTGCATATCGAGCCCACGCGTAATAGCAGAAGAGAGCCATCATTTATAACACCACTCGACATGGAACTTGTTGAAATGCATTAAAAGCAAAACGACTTTTTAAATATGATGTATCCAGTTGCTGGGTATGTTATTACAGTAGTAATGAAAGGGAAATTGTTGAGATAGCCATCAGTCTGGTGTCACTTCAGCACTCGAGAATTATTAAAATGTTTAACCAGCAATTACTTGCCATGCACGTATTGCATGGAAAGTAGAAATATGAGAAAAGTTTGCATTAGCATACAACTTAGTTATTGGTATACTTATAATGTAATAATAATAATAATAATAATAACCAAAATGCAGAAGGCGGTAATACTTGCAACTGCCCACGCCATGCGGAGATTCCTGGCAAATGAGTGTAACACACGACAAGTCACAGACAGAGGGCCGTCAGGATATATTTTTTTTAAGTAAACAAACACATATTAATCGACACTCGCCACTTTAGTTGACAAAAGAGAAGCTTGTAGTTTATAAACCTGTGCAATAAAAGATAAACCACTGTAAGTGTCCAGCTCAACCTTGTCTAATCTAAATCCCCCATGTTCATGTTCAATATCCTAAATATCCCTTAAATATGGTACTAAAACAACCGTCTTTATATGTTTATGATTGCAACAACTCATTAATAAAGCCTATCATATCAGTATTAACACAAAAGAGTCCTGCTTTGCCCCAGCCATTACCTTAGACCTAAGGTAGCGCGGCCTGGGTACAGCAGACCCGGCACGCTGTCCAAACGTACCCGCAACTTTACATACCCAGAGGTTATGGCACCTTACAGACCAATTCAGGTTTTACATTTTTGTGCCCCGCCTGGGGGTCTCCACTTGACCCCTGCTGGCCAGACAAAGCAGATCCGAGACCCGATCACTATAACTACGTGAGATAGTCTAATTAGTATCCATATAACTACAGCACACGTGGCTCTAAATATATTTATTAATATCTAGCAATTGTCAGTAAATATTTAATCCTCCTATATAATAACCAACCCTGGTATATTCTCCTTATAACTACTGCTATCAGAATTATATTATTAGCTATAATGTACCAAGACACTTAGCGAGTAGGTACTCACCTGAACTGCAAAATTCAGTTATCACATAAACTAATTTGCACTGTATTAACTATAATTAATCTTACTACAAAATGCACTAGGAACAAGCCCGTCCTAACTGACTCTCTTTCAACTAGTAAATGCGTGAAACATCTCTAGTTTCAGATGCATTAAAAGTTTCAGTTTCTTTATGTTATCTATGCATAAAGATTATGTGGTTGCTGGAACCTCAAAACACTTGAGTTCCCCTTCGTTCGCAGTGTCGTTATCATATCACATGGTACAGTTTCTACTAAAGATTATGTTTAAAAGTTACGTTACATTTGGCCATCCTGCATTATCCTCGTCCCGAGACTTCAGTGATTTGACTTCAGTCACTTAAGTCACTATCATTGTGCTCTGTCATCACAACTCCATCAGATCCACTTGCATTGTCTGTATCATCTGACACACTACCAGGGATGGCTTCATTCGGTCCACTGTCATAATGTTCTCATACACACTCTTTCTACTAGTTTGTGCAGAACCTGGCATATCACACACAATATACCGATCATTGTTTAAAACCTTTTTTACTATCATAGGTCAAATATAAGGCTCTGTTAGTTTCCTCGATCCACTCGCCACTTCCTGCTTTGCTATCATGTCTAAGTCACCTTCCTTATATCTGCATGGCTTTTTACGCTTTCTGTCAAAATAGCGTTTTTCTCTGCGTGCTTCCTTCTCAAGTTTCTCACCTACTTTCTGACGAACCTTTACAATATCTTCGATCGTCTTTGGGATTTGACTGACTTCATCCAGTAATTCTGACTTATCGCCAATTCTTTGTCTAAACCCATGTAACAACTCACTTGCTGTTAGCCCCGTTGACTGGCTTTTAACATCATTGATGGAAACTTGCACCTGATCAATATGTTTATCCCAATTTTCTTCCTCAGGACACGCAGTCAGTAATGCTCTTTTAAGAGTCCTGCTGTCCCTACAGCATTCAGCATATGTTTTAATTGCACATTCTCACAAAAACTGCTGGAATTTTTGAGAAGTGTAAGCACTTCCTTGGTCTTAAATAAGTATTCGAGGCTTACCATAGAGAGCAAATATTTCTTCTAAGTACTTTATGACATAATTGGTATTGGTGGAATTGACAGCTTTGAAAAAGGTGAATTTGGTAAAAGCATCTACGACCACTATAATGTAGACATGTTCTCGAGAGCTTTTAGGTAGAGGTCCATAATGATCTTCTATGTGCAACATATCAAACGGCTCAGGTCTTTTGGGAATTGAATGTAAATATCCCTCCTTTGTACAGCCTGACTTCTTACAGTAGATGCACGGTATGCAACATGCAAGGTATCGCTCGACATATTGCCGCATTCGTGGAAACCAGTAATGTTGAGTCAATCTTTGCAGCGTTTTATCTACAGAAAAATGACTTAAGTCATCGTGTGCTGCTCGCACTACTTGTTGTCTAATACCCCTTGGCACTACCCACTATATTTCCTGGACAGTCATGGGATATACACTGCCATCTCATAAAGCATAGTTTTTATAAACTTCTCTGTCTTCATCGCTTTCGGGAGGTTTTCTTGGGGTTCCTCGGATGTGATTTATTTTCTCGTCTATCAGTTGTACAGTACCCAGTCTGCTTGTACGATGCGCAGTACTGTCTCTTCTGCACACTCTGCTGGTGCTGTTGGATTTCGGATTAATACATCAACGTACTTCATCCAGGTGCCTGATCCGTAATAAACATCAAATGTGTACTCTTGCAACTGTAAGCACTAGCGAGCTATTCTGGGCAAATATCTTTTTTATTGCTGGTTGCCTTCAGTGCGTTGCAATCTGTAACTACAGTGAATTTGATTCCCAACAAATATATTCTAAACTTCTTTAAGGTTTCCACCACTGCAAGTGTTTCCAACTCGTAAGAGTGGTACTTCTCTTCTGCTGACGTAGTCTTTTTGCTGTAGTAAGCTACAGGGTGTAAATTTATCGTCCACCTGTTTCTGAAGATGCACGCCAGCCAAAACCCTACTGCTTGCATCCGTATGAACTTCAGTCTGAGCAACAGAGTTATACAACGATAGTATAGGCCCTTCAACCAATCTCTGCTTTAATAGATCAAAACTTTGTTGTTTCTTCTCCGTTCAAGTTTATTTTACGTCCTTATTTGTTAAGTTTGTCACAGGTTTTGCTGTAGTGGCATAATTTTTTACAAAGTGCATAAAATACCCAGTTAATCCTAAAAAGTGTCGAGCTTGACTAACTGTACTTGTTGCCTGAAACACCTTGACTGCCACAGCTTTTGCTTCGGGTTTTAGCTTACTATCGCTTACTTCAAAATCCAATACTCGACAGATCTCATTATAAATTTGCATTTGTCAGGATTGAGTGTTAGCCCTTCATCGTTCAGTGAAAGCAGTACTCTTTCCAAATTCTGCAAACCTTCGTCGACAGTTTTATTGCAAATCAATATATCGTCAAGATAAACTGCTGCCACGTCTTTGTCTGGTTTTAAAATCTTGTTTATCAGCCTCATGAATGCACTAGGAGCATTTGTCAAACCAAAAGGTAACCTATTAAACTCATATTTTGACTCAGTTGTACAAAAGCGGTGTGTGCTCAAAGGTTGAAGTTTTTGAAGATATTTTATTGCGGATACCACGCGTATTGTAAACTAATAGCGACCGGTGCACGGGCCGAAGTGGCACTGTAGCGTTGAAACAACCTACTTCTCTGAACTACTAATATCGACTAATCGACTAATCGGATGAAGCAACAAATAGTTAGAGGAAGGTACTGTGACGTACCTACTTTCCGGGCGCGGGAGTCTAGAAGTGCGCACCAATATATGCCAACTTAATATGAGAGAGCAGGCGCCACCATTGGAACACAGCATAATAAAACCTATACTGTGACTTGAAGGTTAACATGGCTATATATACGTCACATTCTAAATCTAGCACTTTTAGAAAGCTTGAAAGACACCGGTTAGCTGATTTTATATGTTATCCTCAGAGATGGATGTAAAAATGTACTATTCTAACAAAAAAGAGGACCTGCAAATAATTCCACGCACGATAAATCACAGTTGCTGCAGACTGCAGGTAACTTTCCTGTTCATGAATTTATTGAATTTATCTGAGATTTGCTGACCTATAAACAGGATATCCAGGAACGCAGCTCCAGGCGCATAAAATACAATGTTCTTAAAATCCAATAACCGAGAAACCTGAAAAACGTCTGCTACAGACAACGCTGCTTTCCAATTTCTGTTCACGTTTTTAAATCCTTGCCGCGGTTATATAATAGACATAAATCAAAATAGGATTTGTTCTTTCTGCAAAATCGCTTGTTTCATTTCAAGGAAATTTCACCACCAAATAAAAGCTTTATTATGTACATGTTACTTCTTCTGACAGACAAAAGGTATATTTTAGTAAATTAAACGTCAAATGTGATGTTACAAAATGTTTATGGAGTATTACAAAGTTTAATTAATTTAGTGAAATGAAGAGTTATTTACGGTAAAAAGGTTGGTTTTATTAGGACTTTTTAGAAGATTTTATAAAGCAAAACTGTTTCTGACATAACGATTTAGAACGAATTATACAGCTGGGATATCGCTACTTTTTTATGAGGGCACGAAAGTATTTTTTTATTATGTCAGGAGATGACATTTTGTTTTGAACAGAACCTGATGGATTTTTTTTATAACTGAAATGTGTATAGCTGATCTGCAAAGCAACTTGTTTTATATTTTATGAGGATTTTCATGTAGACGTTGGCTTAAAAGAAAGTAAATGTAAATAAAAGAGAAAGATTATCTTTTAAAACGGCGTTTAAGAAACAAAAGCCGTTTTCCAAACCGTACCTAACGAAATATCTATAAAATAAACTAACGCCGTAAGAATACTGACTTTCAAAAAAAATCCGAACAATCAGTAACAGTTGATTAATTTTAATAGGGATTGTCATCACAGGCTTGTTGAATTCGGTGACACAGCTCAACTAGGTTATCAGGTGGTTGGGGTAAAATACCAAGTCGATTGCTAGCCATATCCCACACATGTTGGACCGGTGAAATGTCCGCAGAGCGGGAAGGCCATGGAAGGAAGGTCACGTTATTTTCTTCTAAGAAATTTGTAATAACTCTTGATGTATAAGGAGGTGCGTTGTCTTGTTGGAAAATGCGTTAAATTAAACCTTGTAGGTATGATAGTGTAACAGGCTGCAGTGCGTTTGATATGTAATTACATATTTGCATTCAAATTTCAGGCAATAAAAACTAGAGGTGACCTGCTACCGTACGTTGTCGCACCCCATACTACCACCCCCCGTGTAAGGACCGTATGCCGCTCCCCAGCAAGTTTCTGCATTCTCCACATAATCGTCAGTAGGTATAGATGGCCGGTTCTGCAACCAACACATCCACCACACGGCTCTGCGCATGCGTGTGACGTCACAGTGATAAAACAATATGGCGGGTTGGATAGAGAGAAAAGAAAGCTAATCTGTGAGAACGAAATCCAAGATGGCGGCCAAGATGGCCGACCAGAAGTGAAAAATCTGGAGAGTTTGTAGTCAAAGCGACAAAACAAAGATGGTGGATGGATAGAGAGAGAAAAAAGATTTTTAATGAGATTACGTAATTCAAGATGGCGGCCAAGATCGCTGACTGTAAGTGGAAAATGTGTGAAATTTTAATTTTTGAAAGATATTTAGGCTAACCTATCAAAATAAGAGAGCCCACCGTATCGATTTTGGGAAAATAACACATAAAAAATATGTCTGACAGCGCAGGCGCAAATCAACTTTTTTATTACCCTATGTATGGGGTATCGCCGTACTCGTCTCGACGAGTGAATTCAAATATGACATTTGCGCATCCACAAACTAAAAATTTTGAGTTTTTAAGTAAGAGAACTTATGTGGGGTGTCATTTCACTCGTCCCGATGAGGGGAGATAGAATATTTATTTATTTATTTATATTTATATATACTTATATATATATATATATATATATATATATATATATATATATATATATATATATATATATATATATATATATATATATATACATATGAAGTTCTCATGGTACTTTATTAGGTTAAAATTTAAACAAAGATGTGACTGTCGTAGAGAAAACAAAACTTGGAACAAATGATAATAATTTTAAAATTAACTTTAATTAACACATAGAAAAAGCTGATTTCAACGTTTCAGTAAATGATTTAGATTTACAGGAACAGTCAGAAATAGATGAACTAATTTGCAAATATAAATCACTTTTTGCTAAAGATAAATATGATATAGGCACAGTGAATGGCTATGAAGCACATATTGATTTATTAATAGATAAATATTATAGCAAAAGACCATATAGGTGTACAATAGATGATAAAAAGAAATAGAACAACAAATCTCGAAACTATTAGAAAAAAAATTGATTGAGGAGTCTTATAGTCCTTTTGCAGCCCCGGTAACATTGGCCTTCAAAAAAGAAGAAGGAATAAAATCTAGATTATGCATTGATTTTCGTGATTTAAATAAAATAGTGGTACCTCAATCACAACCTTTTCCACTAATCGAAGATTTAATGGTAAAAAAAGTGTACATTCTTCTCAACACTAGACATAAATTCAGCATTCTGGTCAATCCCTTTGAAAATTGAATATAGGAAAAAAACAGCATTCGTAACTCAAGAAGGTCACTTTCAGTAGACCTGTTTACCATTCGGGTTAAAAACTTCTTCTGCAATCTTTCAGAGAATATTAGGTAGTATTATTAGAAAACATGGATTAGCAGACTTCACGGTAAATTATATAGATGATATTTTAATATTTTCCGAGACTTTCGCAGAACATCTAAAACATGTGTCATTATTATTGGAAGCAATTTCACAAGAAGGTTTCAGGTTAAAATTCTCTAAATGTAACTTCGCACAGGACTCGGTAAAGTACTTGGGTCATATAATCAAAAACAACACACTTACTCCGCTGAAGGATAACTTAATTGCTATTAGAGATTTTCCTGTCCCGAAGACACACAAAAAATGTGCGACAATTTCTGGGCAAGATAAATTTTTATGGAAAATATGTACCCAATCATCAATCATATTAGATCCTTTACATAATTTGTTAGGAAAACGACAAAAATTTATTTGGTCAGTAGAGTGCTAAGAATCATTTGATACAATAAAAAGCCTGGACGCAGCAAGTGCGTTGTGGTAGTCAATTTTCATAGAAATGATCTGGCACAAAATATTTTATTATAACTTTTTTTTCTTGTAACATAGAAATCTAAATTCTGGTGTATAGTTTACTTTTTATATCGTAAACCTACCTACCAAATTTGGTTATCATAGATTTTTTATTTTTGAAGAAAAATTATTTTTTTCAAATGAAAACTAAATTTTTTTCCGGAAAACCTCATCCGATTTTTCTGATTAACGAACTCATCAAAGCCATTTACAAAAGTAAGGTACATGCCAAATTTTATCAAAATCGGCGTATTATTCTCTGAGATAATTTTTTGTTAGAATGAAAACTAAAAATTTTTCCGGAAAACCTCCTTAGATTTTCCTGACTAATAAACTTGTCAAATACATTAACAAAAGGAAGGTACATGCCAAATTTCATGAAAATCGGCCTATTATTTTTTGAGATAAGAATTTTTTTTAAATGAAAACTCAAAATTTTCCCGGAAAACCTCGTCCGATTTTTCTGACTAACGAAGTTGTCCAAGCCATTTACAAAAGAAAGGTACATACCAAATTTGATCAAAATCGGCCTATTATTTTTTGAGTTATCGGTGTGATATATATATATATATATATATATATATATATATATATATATATATATATATATATATATATATATATATATATATATAATTAGGTTTTTTCGTAGCGATTGTCCGAAAAAGTAATTTATTTATTTAAGTGGTACAATTATTACAGTCTTAAAATTTATTATAAAATATGTGATTCAAAACAACATGTGAACAACTAGAGTTACAGCGATTGAATGAAATAATGTTCTACAGAGCTAACATAAATGCAAACGTCTGCATCAGCATTCTTACACAGGTCACTAAACTGATGATGCATGGTTTCAGGATTCGTCGTATTTTGTATGATGTTGAGAATATACAGGGATGTAACTCCTCCACCCTTAAATCTTTAACACGTCCTCGTGTTCGGACACTTCTTCTGTTTGCGTTTGCCTGTTGGACTTGTATAGGATGCTTCGAATTTTTCTTCTTAAAAGAAACAGAAGTACAATGGTAACAGCGATGGATATTCCAATGGTAATGCCTAAATGGGAATACTGCATGGACGGTCGGAGATGAAATGGATGCTGTTGTATTTGAGACAATGCTTCTTTTATCCTTTTGTTTTCTTTTAGATGAATTGGCTTAAAATGGATATGATGTTGAGGTGTCGGTTGCAATTCTTCGACTTCTATGGGTTGTAGCGTCAAATTGGTAGCAACGTCTTCATACATTTCCTCATTGACCTTGACTTTGCAGGAATTGAGGGATGTTACTAGACCGTTTCCCTGGAAGATTTTTCGTTCTAACGATGTTTCGCAATTTTCGACAATAGTGGTTGCTGAGCTAGTGGATATTAAGATCTGACCATTCTGCAGCTGAGTTGATATTTCGTAGGGGTTCATTACTTTGGCAGAGGTGCAATTTTGTAAGGTGTCAAGCTGACAATGTTCTTCTCGTGGGCGATTATTGCATATAACCACGTCTTCTATAGAGGGGCACTTCTCTTGGGTCCATAAGTTTGAAGAGGGTGTTTCTAAATAGTATGAGCTGGGTGGTACCAGGAGAATATAATTTTGTGGTATAGGATAAACACGAAAATAAGAACCAGGATTGGGATGTAGGATAGGAACTTTTAAAAGGCATACAATCGTATCCTTAACCGATAATATATGAAATTTGGTAAATTCTACAACCTTAAAAACATGATTTTTGTCAAAGTCGATCAATTCATTTCTGTCATGACTTAACTTTAAGTGATCAATAATATTTAACAGATCACTAGTGGTAAAGAGCTCTATATTAATAATTTCGTTAAAACTTAAGGAAATAGTTCTTTGAATTATCTCTATATTATGGAGTAATTTAACAGCTACGTGAATTTGGAAATGAATTTTACTCGACAATTCTCTTTCGCTATCTAAAGTGGAAAAAGTCTGATAAATATGATCTAGATTTTGATTAATAATTTTTTGGTCCTTTTCGTACCTTTGTGTGATTATATTAGCAAATGAATTTAAATTATCAATTTGGGTAATTATATCTTCTTGATTTTGGAAAAGGTTATCTAAATTTTTATTGATTTCTTTCAAGTCTTCTTGGTCGAGATTTCCTGTTATCATTTTAATTAAAGAGCCTGCTCCGTTTATTAATCCGCGTTTAGTTCTGTGCATTGATAGTTTTTGTAGTTCATTACTTAATCGTGACAAATGGTCATCTAAAATTAGTAAATATCGTTCGTTACTTGCAGACATTTGTCCAGTGTTTAAAAATTTAGAATTTTTTAATAATATGTTATAATTAATTTCTATATCGGTAATATTAAAATTAAAATAAAATTTATGATAATGTTTGAGTATTTTTGCTATGCCTAAATACTCTTTAAAATATCCGTTAGTTTTTATCGGTGTTATTTGAAGTGGATGGACCAGGTTGAGGGTCATCGTTGTTTGTAGTAGTAGTAGTTTTGTCCTGTAACGAAAAAGTCTTTCTTACTCTTTTTATGTTAGAAACGTGAGCTTTTGCTTTTGGTTTAGAAAATGTAACAATGTTTTCTTTTTGTTTAGGATGTGATCGTAATTTATAAAGAGGATTTGTTTTTCTTACTTTCGGTATTCTAATAGCTAGTTGTGTCGTTTCTTGTAAATCTGGTGTCGTTTGTCTGTCCGCATTTGCTTTAGAAATTCTTTTGTCTCCACTTACTTTTTGTTTCTGATATACACTGTCGAAGAAAGGCATTATTTCTTTGAGTCTATTGTTGTTGTATTCCTCGTAAAGGGTGGTTTCAGGTGTGACTGTTGGTAAGTCGTCGTAGGGGCCGTATAGTAATGCAAAAGGTGAATACCCAGTTGTCGAATGAATAGATTGGTTGTAAATAAGGGTTGCTGTTATCATTAGGGTTGCAGGCCTCTCTTGTGGGTTTTGTAATTTAAGAATTCGCAATTTTTCTACAAGAGTTGAGTGCAGTCGCTCTACTGGTGAATTTGAGTTAGGATTTTGGGGGGTTGTTATGTGAAGATTAATATTAAATAAATTACAGTATTCTTTAAGGGTAGTATTCGAAAATTCTTTGCCAGCGTCAGCTACTATTTTTAGGGGATGATTATGATGGGAAAAATAGTGTCTAAGTTTATTTAACACGGTAATTGCGGATCCATCAGTTATATAATACGCTTGCGCATATTTGGAGAATAAATCTATGATGGTTAGGAATTTGCAATTATCGAAACTAAAGGTGTCAATGTGTATAACTTCAAAAGGGCGTTTAGCTAGAAGGGGACCTGAAAATGGTGGTTTGTACGGATTTCTTTCGTATTTGGTCTGAAGGCAAATTGAGCATTTATTAATAAAAGCGTTTATATAATTTTTCATATTAGGCCAACAATATTTTTGTTTTAAATGTTGATAAGTCTCGTTGATGCCATTGTGGTTTCGTGTGTGATATTCGTCTATAATTTGTTATTGAGTTTCTTGGTTTTCAACGTCTTGTAAAAATTCGTTAGATTTTATTATTTTAACAGAACTATTAAATAATGTTGAAGAAACAGCAGTGAAATATTTGAATAGTCTATCATGTTTACAGAAAATTCCGTAAGTGAATTTTGGATCAATAAATTGTTTCAAGAAGTCATTTATTTGTCTCAATTCGTAATTGAGTTGAACCTTTACATGTATTGTTTCAAACTTAAATATTTTTAATTTGCGTGTGTCATATTTTGGTCCGTAATCTAAAATTATTCGTCTGGAAAAATAATTGACTGGATTTTCTGATATAGGTATTTTGAAAATTGGATTTTCTGCAGACGAGTGTTGTGTCTGTGAGTCATTGCTTTCAGGTAGGTTATTAGTCGTGCTAGTAGAGGCATTGTTTGCGTCGTTTTCTAGTTCGTTAATAATTTCTCTTTCTCTGTCTTCGTCAGGGTCTACGTTATTAATTATTGATTCCAGGTCAAAGTCGTCTTCAATCGCGTTAATTTCGATTCGCGATAAGGCATCAGCCACTACGTTATCTTTGCCTTTCTTGTATTTTATCTCGTAATTAAATTCCTCTAATCTTAGTCGCCATTTAACTAGCCGTGAGTTTGGTTCCTTAATTGAAAATAGCCAAACAAGCGGTTTGTGGTCAGTTTCTATAACAAATTTTTGTCCAAAGAGATATGGTCTAAAATGTTTTGTATTTTCTACTATGGATAATAACTCTTTTTCAATGGTCGAATAATTTCTCTCGGCTGAATTTAGTGTTCTAGAGTAAAACGCAATTGGTTTATTATTTTGTGACAATACTCCACCTATAGCTATATTGCTTGCGTCAGTGGTTAAATGAAATTGTTTAGAAAAATCGGGGTAGGTCAGGACAGGAGAATTTGTAATTAATTCTTTTATTTTTTGAAATGCGTCAACGTATTCCGGGTCGTGAATATTCATCTTGGTATCCTTTTTTAAATATTTATTGATGGGGAATACTACTTTAGCGTAATTTGGAATAAAGCGTCTATAATAGCCTGTTAATCCTAAAAATGCTCTTATTTCTTTACTTGTCTTTGGTATTGGATAATTCTGAATGGCAGTTATTTTTGATGGGTTCGGTTTGATCGCACGGACAGTGACCAGATGGCCTAGAAATTCGACCTCTTTACGCAAAAATTCTGACTTATCTAACTGAATTTTTAGATTACACTCTTTTAACTTATCAAATATATTTTTCACGTGACAAAGGTGTTCCTGAAGGGATTTCGAGAAGATAACAATATCGTCCATATATACGAAACAAAACTTGTATAAATATGGTCTTAATACATTATCCATTAGGCGTGAAAAGGTACTAGGAGCCCCGTTCAACCCGAACGGCATTCGGATCCATTCATAATGGGTATTATTTACAGAGAATGCTGTTTTTTCGACACTGCCAGGATCCATTTCAATTTGATGGAATCCTTGTGCTAGATCGAGAGTCGTGAAATAGGAGCAGCGTCCCAAATTATCTAAAATTTCTTCGATACGAGGTAATGGGTACTTGTCATCGATCGTTTTCTCGTTAAGTTTACGATAATCGATCACTAAGCGCCATTTCTTTTTTCCAGAAGCGTCTTGACGCTTCGGGACAATCCATATCGGACTTGAGTAGGGTGATATTGAGGGTCTAATTATTTTGTTGTCTAAGAGTTTTTGAATTTGGTTTTGGACTTCTTCTCGTAAATGAAAAGGGTACCGGTATGATTTGGTGTGAACAACTTCATCGTCTTTAGTTCTTATTTTATGTTTAATTGCATTGGTGAAAGAGAGATCTGAGTCTTCATGATAAAAAATATCATTATACTTTCGACACAAATTAATAAGTTTTTCATATTCTTCTGTATTTAAATGATCTGTTCTTAAAACTTTTGTTACATCAAAATGTTTTGAAATTTTAGGTAGTTCGTCAGAGTAATTTTGTAATGGATCGACATCTATTTGTTCCTGAAAATGTATTTCTACAAATTTTAAATTTGGATTTTTCTTTATTATGGGCACTCTGCAATATCCATCTTTTGCTTCAGCTATTGACTCGTAAATTAAAACATTTGTTTCTTCAATACGTGGTAAAACTACTGTGCCTTTTTCTATATTTACAGGGACTGATACATAGTTTTCACAAATTTGTTTGAAAGGTGTAAAATTCAGTGGATTTATTTCAAGGTAAAATGGTATTTTTTGGTTTCCTAGAGTTAAAATTTGTTTATTATAATCAATATTTCCCTTTAATTTTGTAAGATGAGCTGACCCTATAAGCGCGTCAAATCGATGGTGCCATTGCATGACACGCATTGGAAATTGGTAATTAATATTAAATTCTTGTAAAATAGGATACCTTACGTTGTCTTCACCATGGGTTATCTGGTTAACTGATTTCATTGAAAATGGTTCCTTATAAATAAATTTTTTAAATAACTCGTAAGCCGGTCCTGGATTTATGATACTATCTGACGCTCCGGAATCAATCAATACTTTTAAATTTAGACTTGGTATGACAAAAAACGGTAATTTAGGGGTATTAACAATATTATTTATATCTAAATAGATTAGTTTTCCGAGGCTGTTTCGTGAAAATCCCGATTTGGATTGGTGTTGTAATTTGTAAAAGTTTCAGTTGGTTCAGGAAATTCTAGTGGCTCTATATTTTCGTCAGAGGGTTGGTCGTCATAAGGGTATTCGTCAGAATGATCTAGTGGTAGGTCCTCTTGGTTAAAGAGTTCTTGATGTTGAAACGTGGGCCTAGATTGGGGTATAAAGTGGTTTCTTTGGGGCATTTGTCGTGTATTTCTTAAGGGAGTTTGGTTGCTTATTGACATGGGTGTCGTTCCTCTACTCAATTGAGTTGGAGCGTGTTGTATATTTTTATTAAAATTTTGAATGGGTCTTATGTTAGAAATCGGCTGAGAAGGAAACGGTTGCCTTTGTTGTGTGATTTGTTGTGGTTTGTTGTAAATTTGGGGAAATGCTGGAAATATTGGTTTTTGGGTATACGTCTATGTTGTACAGGTGTGTTATGATTTGTTTTCGTATTATTTTTGTTTCTCAGGCTATTAATGAAATTCGACTGTATAATCTCGTTATCTATTCTATTACACTCTAACATAAGTGAATCAAGAGTATTAACACTAACTAATCTAAGATGTGAGAAGTAAGGTTCTATTACACCCGCTTTAAATGCTGCCACTGCATTTTGTTGATAAAATTCTTTCTTGTACGTTTTTACATCGTTTACTAAATCTTGTATATCTACATGTTCAATTAAAATCTTTAGCTTTTCTTTAATTACATTGAAATATTCCTGAATAGTTTGTGATTTAGTCATAAAGCTAGTATTTAAATCATTAAATAAAAGATTTTCTGAACGGGGGTCTGAAAACTGATTTTTTAAAGCAAATTTTATATTTTCCCATGTATGGTTTTCTAGACTAATTAACACGTCACGAGCGTTACCAGTGATTTTAGCTTTTATAAATTCAAGTAACATTCGATTTGCGTGTGTTTCGGCTTCTGGCCTTCTATAACTAGTAATATAAAGTTCGCATTGTTTAATAAAATAAGCAAGATGCTTCTGTCCACCGGAATATTCGGGGATCATGATAGCAGCTTGTGAAAATTCGGCAATGTGATTATTTGCCATTTCAAAATTATGTAAACTTAATTGATTAAAATTGTCTTCCTCTAATTCTAATATAGGTTCTCTTTTCCTAATAGGCGATCTATCTCTTATCATTACACAACATACATGAACAAGTAATGGTTTTAAGTATTACAGGGTGAATTGAAAAAAAATAGAGCGCGAATAGGAATTATTGAACAAACTTATATAAGGTATAAATGTAAAATAGATACGATATGAATGCACAGATAAAAATATTGGAGGAAACTTACAGGAAGCTCATTGGTACTTCTGCTATTGGTTTCTCGCTGATTTCCCTCTGGCAGTGTGGACTGACTTGCACCGGTGTGGATGTTCGATGTTGCACATAAACTTTTAGAAAAAAGACCGAAACTAATTTTACGAAGATTTAAAGCTTGCCAAAATCAGGTTTCGATGTGCAATACTGTTCTATGCAGCGCCAATTAGGTTTTTTCGTAGCGATTGTCCGAAAAAGTAATTTATTTATTTAAGTGGTACAATTATTACAGTCTTAAAATTTATTATAAAATATGTGATTCAAAACAACATGTGAACAACTAGAGTTACAGCGATTGAATGAAATAATGTTCTACAGAGCTAACATAAATGCAAACGTCTGCATCAGCATTCTTACACAGGTCACTAAACTGATGATGCATGGTTTCAGGATTCGTCGTATGTTGTATGATGTTGAGAATATACAGGGATGTAACTATATATATATATATATATATATATATATATATATATATATATATATATATATATATATATATATATATATATATATATATATATATATATTTAAACATATAAAAATTGAAACTGACCCCGGATATGGGTTCTAGGGGTCCTAGTTCGCGCTCATTTGCAAAAAAAATTTCAAAATTCAAAAGTCGGGATGTCCCCATTTGTTAATTTTTTCTACGAAAATTCACTAAAAAGCTGCTTTGTTTAAAACCCATTTTAGCAATCTTTGACCCAGACCTACCGATACATATTTATACGGACGCTAGTATAAAGGGCATAGGCGCTGTACTGAAACAACCACAACACTTTGGAGAAGGAAAACCTTGTGCATATTTTTCGAAAAAACCGAATGACACCCAAAAAAATAAAAAAGCTATATATCTGGAGTGTTTATCAATAAGAGAGGCAGTGAAATATTGGCAGTGTTGGCTCATAGGAAAAAAGTTTACTGTTTTCTCTGATGATAAGCCTCTAGAAAAAATGAATATTAAGGCTAGAACAGACGAAGAACTGGGAGACCTCAGTTATTATCTATCTCAATTTAATTTTGAAGTAATATATTCCCCCGGGGAAGTACAATTTAGAAGCTGATAGTTTGAGCAGAAACCCTGTATTAGAACCATATGAAAAACAAGAGGAAAGTCTGAAAATTGTGAATTTTATTAAACTAGAAGATATCGAAAGGGATCAAGAAAAAAATGAATACATAAAACAGGTTAAAAACAAACTAAAATTAAATAAAAAAATATATTATAAGAAGGTAGGAAAAAGGAAAAGATTGTGTTGACTGGGGAATTTAGTAAAAAAAATGATAGAAAACATACATTATCTTTACTGTCATATAGGAGTACGACAAATGGAAAGAAAAATTAAACCGCTGTATTTAGAGAAAAATTTAACACATAATATAAAAAAAATCTATGACAACTGTGACATCTGCAAGAAAAATAAATCGAGAACTAGATGTGAATTTGGACTGATGTCTAACCTAGGTCCCGCTACTTACCCTTTTGAAATAATGTATATAGATACCATAGGGGGATTTGGTGGCTCACGTTCTACAAAAACATATTTACACCTTATGGTAGACCACTTCACGAGATATGCATATATTTTGACTTCAAAAACTCAAAGTTCGAAAGATTTTATAAAGCTTGTTAAAAAGATGACACAGGTAAATAAAATTGGCATGATTCTATCGGATCAATATTCGGGTATAAATTCCAAAGAATATAAAAACTTTTTAGATAAAGAAAATATTTTATTTTATATTATTATTATTTTTATTTTCACTGCAGTAAATTCACCTTTTCCAAATGGTTTGAATGAAAGATTAAACAAAACATTAGTTAATAAAATTAGATGTAAGATAAATGAAAGAAAAAAAATTTGCATGGACGACTATTGCTTACGAATGTACCCAAAAATATCATGAAACAGAGCACACGGTGACAGGATTTGCTCCAAAATATTAATTAGGACGATCAAATGTCAATATTTTACCAGATGAATTGAAAGAAAAAATAACATATGATGATTTATCGAAAAATAGTAAGGTAGCATTGGAAAGGACTATAAAATCACATAATTATAATAAGCAACGATTCGACAAAAACAAAAAAATATGCGAACTAAAAATAGGAGATTTAGTATATGTGGAAAACGGAAACCGATTAAATCGAAAAAACTAGATAAATTAAAAATCGGCCCATATCAAGTTTTAGGAAAATTGTCAAGCTCAATTTGTAGAATAAACACAGGACAAAAAAAATAAATCAAATCTCTTTCACATAACAAAACTTGTTCCGGTACCAACCTTGGGTGTATAAGGTCTTGGGGGTGGGGAGATGTAAATGAAGTTCTCATGGTACTTCATTAGGTTTGAGTTTCCCGATCATTAACTAGGGCGCATGACATTGTGAGAGAAGATAACACCATTAAATGTAAACAAGTTATTGAAGTAATTTCATTAAGAATAAAATTCATCAGACTATTAAAAATTTTAAATTGTTAAGGAATTGGAGAAATAATAGCTTTAAATGTTGTTTCTCTTTTCAGGTAAGATTTGTACCTAGTAATGTTCAATTGATGTAAATAGTATTGATTTATTGTGATTAATAAATAAACTCTCTTTTCAGAGCAACTTAATTTAGTTTTGTTTCGCAATTCCAACAATCTATAAAGGGTTTTATAAACTCACATATTATATATATATATATATATATATATATATATATATATATATATATATATATATATATATATATATATATATATATATATATACTTATCCCCCCACGTGAGGGGAACTCGGAAGCATGTCAAGCAAGATGATGGCAACTAGATGATAACAGCAAGGGGCAAGGTCCTGTCTCGTAATTTCAGCTTCGTCAGTCGGTAAGTGTGTTACAGCATCTTCTGATTAAGAAATTATCTTTTCGATTGGGGTGAATTTAGGGGTTGGTGCAAAATTAAAACCTTTGGATAGATCTTTGATGGCGACGTCACTCATGTTGGAGTTAGAAAGGTTGTGAACTACTGTAGTAGGATTGGCATTGCTGTTTGAGATTTTTGTTGTCTAGAAGATGCAGTAACTTTCTTTTCTGTACGTCCGTCTTCTGTTATGTGACATGTTCTGCTTTACTCTGTGAGAGTCTGTCTAGAGTGTCCCAAAGTGTAATGTGTATTTAGCATGTGTGTATTTTTATGTACGTGTCGTAAAGCAGTGTGTTGGTAGTGTTAAGGTAGTGTCTTGTCTCGTGAATGGAATTTCTAAGGAGAGCAAAGCCTGTTCGTTTTAAAATTTTGGAGTTGGTGTGTGATTTGGTGTGGTGTTTAAGATGAAAAAATTTTGGCACCATGTGATGATAACGGCAGGCTTTTAGAAAAGTGAGGTCACAGAGGATACGGGATTTGCGGATGAGAAGTTTGTTGAAAGTTTATGTATAGGATAAAAGTGCCTCCCCGTAGAGGTGAATTCAATGTTCGGGCAGATTTCCGCGGTCTTTAATGTGAGACATATTTGGTTCTCGGGTTAAACCGCGTCCAGAATTTAATAAAACTCGACATTTCGAAAATATGCAAGGAAATGAACTCTAAGGCCTCAATCTGCTTTCTCCTTAGAGCAGTGGACAAGGGTGGGTTGGGTTGTTGTAGCTCAATTACGTGACCTCAATCTGCCTACTCCGCAAATCTTGCCGTATATCGTCTCTAAGGTCTCAGTGTGTTCATGTCTGTGCCTAAGAGAGATTTGGCAGTTCATTGCAGTCTTGTATTGTATGTACCGTTTCGTCTACCTGCTTCGTTATCAGCGTAATTATTCGGGTCACTGTCAATTAAGTCAGGGGTTTTCGTCACGGTAGTTAAAGGATTAAGAGGATTAAAGATATTTGTTGAGTCAGGTAATGGGGATATAAGATTGTCTATTGAAAATATTGTTTTTGTGTGTGTTTGTAATAAAGATATAATAGGTTTCCAAGTAATCAGAAGACGAAGACCATCATCTATCTTATTTAAACTATCGGGACGATTTTCGATCTTGATCACAAATAGACGATCCACAATAGAATTCAATGTTCGTTTCCAAAAAAAAATTCTTGTAAAAAATATTTATCAAATTTTTTAGCGTTTCCAGAGATATCATGTTTTGTGAGATTTTTTTGAAATGTTGGTAATTAATAATAAATGTTTAATACGTTATTGTAAAAAAAGTGTACTCGAATTTTCATTAAAATAATTTTTCAGCGAACTGTCGGGAAAAATATAGTTTTTTTAACATTAATTAAGCCAATTTTCGTACAGACAATGGCGAATTTTTTTGGAAGAAAATGTTTTCAAATTTTCGCCCAAACATTTTTTAGAATTTTTGTCAAAATGGTTTTTGTGAATAATTATATCTTGGCAGGTGTGTAAATAGCTTCAAGTTTGTCAGGAAAATCGAACCAGCTTTCTTGGCAATATTTAAAGTTTGTTTTCGGATTTTTTTTTAATTTTTCAAACGTTATATCTAGCAAATTTCATGCCTTCCATTACAACACATATTTTCCATTAAAAATATTTTTATGAAAATTCGCTACCATAACGCTCTTGCTGTGTCCAGCTTTTTTTTCTGTGATTTTTAATATTTTAAGGGAAATTCTCCACTATTACGCACTTGCTGCGTCTCGAGTTTTTAATTTCAAACTGTCCAGAATCAGACGATCTGTAGTAACTCTGGTACCTATGTCTTCTATTATAGGATGACACGAACTTCAGTTCAGAAAGTCCAGGCAACTTTCAGAATATTAAATTTCAAATCAGCTTTTAACTGTAAGTAGCTAAACACTTTCTTTCATCGTAAGCTTCTTAATTAGAATTCCATTTTGTAAGGGATCTTCTATCAGTGACGAATCTTAATTATTTTTCCTAAGTTGTCTCCCCATCCTCGTTCCCTGTTCAAGATTGATATCGAAACGTATAATTATGCTAATGTTATGGCAACAGATGACACTAATGATTCCTGTTTTTACAGTCACCAAAGGACATTACCTGAATGTTTTAGAGTGCTTAACAAGATACTATCATCTCTGTTTTGTCGCATATTTTATCTCTTATACTTTATAAATTACACACTCTTTATGTTTATTGTTTTGTATTTGAAAGTTTTATATGAATTTGTATGTTAGAATTCCTGTAACATATTGATTGTTATGATATGAGCTGTAAAACTGTATTCGAATAAGGAGAAGATTTAAAGTCAAAAGTTTTTGGGCTAGGTGTATAAACATTGCTACAAATCTCGTAATTATTATGTGTTAATTGCAGTCGATTATTAATATAGTCATATAGTTACCATTGCTTACGTTTGAAAGATTGCTATACTGGTTGTTGGCTGTCTATATAGAATATATAAGAAAATAAAATTGTATGTGTTTTTACAGAATATTTGTACAACGTCTTCTTTATTACAGAGGCCACAACTTTGGAATGTGAATATGTGAATAATGTAAATTAAATCTTTAATAATTTTGAATTAAATTTTCGAAAATATCCAGCTATAAGGTTTAGATCGCTTTCTGAAAAAAGTTAATAGGAGGTGAAGGTACAATAAGGAAACATGGTTGAGGAATATGGTGTACACAATTTTCAAGGTGCTTACATGATTATAGATATTCAGGATTGCCGAGAACCTTCTATTAAGACTAATTTATAGACAATTAAACCAAACGAGTGAAATCAGCTTTGAAAAAATTGCAAAGCACAAGTGTCACTCATAATCGTAGCAAGCGTCAAGGTAGAAGAGAATATAATTGACGTAAAGGGAAAACAGATAATAAAAAACTCTGGACTCAGCAAGTGCGTTATGGAAGCGAATTTTCATAAAAATGTTTTTAATTACAAATATATCGCTCTAATGCGAGCAGGCATCAATTTGGTTACCGGTATAACCTATATAATAGGAACAATGTACCATATTTTATAAAAATAATTATTTGAAAATGTACAAAAATTTTCCGAAAATAAACTTGAAATGTTTCCGAGAAAACAGGTCTCCTAGCCAATAAACCTTAGGTTAAAAGCAAATTGAGTTATTGAAATTTGAAACATTTAATGAAAATTCGCAACCAAAACGCCCTGGCTGCGTTCATACAAAAATTTTTCGAAAATAAAGTTAAATGTTGGTCTTCTGACCAACAAAACTTGGAAAATGGAGTTATTTAAATTTGAAGGATATAATGAAAATTTGCTACCAAAACGCACTTACTGCGTCCAGATTTTTTTCTTACAAACATGCATTATATTTCGATAAAAAATGCTAAAATGCAGTAATGAATTTGTTCTACGAAAATTAGCTAAAAATTATAGACCGTTAAACCAAAAACTTCACTAAACCTACAGCGAAAGCATCAACTTAACTAAATCGACAGCCAAAGCATGAGAGAAAAGGTCTACTTGAAATTAATTTTTTGTTAATATTTTAGTAAAATGAAGGGCAATGACGGTTGAATTTGAAACCTAAGGGTTCGCAGAACACTCTTCTTGCAACATTTTCTTTTCACAATCCGTATTTGTTTCACGTTCTTTGCCATTTTTGCCATTTGTTCATTGCCAATTTTGACGTTTTAAATTGCGAGTTGACGTTTTGAGGAAAACTCCAAAATTTGTTTCTTTAGCTGCCCGTAACTTTTTTGTCATTAAACTTAGAGGCCTAAATTTTGGTACAGTCTTTGCAATACACATACGCGTACCAAATTTGGTTGCCCTCACTTTATTATTTCCGGAGATATGAATTTAAAAAAAAAAAAAAAAAATTTCCGGAAAAACCTTGTCCGATTTTCTTGCTTACTAACATATCCAAGCCACTTGCAAAAGGAAGGTACTCACCAAATTTGATCAAGATTGGTCTATTATTTTTTGAGTTATCGGTACGATATATATATATATATATATATATATATATATATATATATATATATATATATATATATATATATATATATATAAACACGGATCTCCCCATTAGTGACATTTTCTTAAGAAAATTCTCTAAAAAAGAGAAAATTTGAATAACCAACGACTTATGAGCCATCCTGTAATTGTAAAAATATTTTTTACGATGTAGCTCAAGACACCATATCATTAATGTATACAATTTTTTTTCGTATCTTGCATAATAACGGATATATTGGACTTCAAAGATTTTTTACGATAATTCGACAAAAATGATATACCATCCGATAAACTCTATAGCCAACACTACTGCCAAAGTATCGGAGAATGGGTCTATTTTAAATGAATTTTCAGGGAATATTTTAGTAAAATGAAGGACAATGACGATTGAAACTAATACTTCAGGCTTTGTAAAGCATTCTGCTTGAGACATTTTCCTTCCATAGCTCAACTTATTTTCAGGTTCATTGCCTAAATATTACCGATTTTGACGTTTATATCGCGACTTTGACGTTTTGAGGAAAATCCAAATTTATTTTTCTTTAATTGCCTGTAACTTTTTTGTCCTTTAACCTACAGAGCTAAATTTTGGTGACTTACTTATAATGATGTAAATCCGCGTGTGAAATTTGGTTTTCCTTACTTAGTTAATTCCGGAGATATAAATTTTTTTCGATTTTTTCGTAAGAAAACACAAAATTTTCCGGGAAAACCTCTTGTATAGTAACGGATATATTGAGGTTTTTGATTTTTTACAAAAATTTGACAAACATTATATACCATTAAATGATAAACTCTATAGCTAAGACTACTGCCAAGCATCGGAAAAAGGGTCCATTTCAAATGAATTTTCTGGAAACATTTGAGTAAAATGAAGGACAATGACGGTTGAAACTAAGACTTCAGGGTTTGTAAAATATCCTTCTTGAGACATTTGATTTCCATAGCCCGTATTAGATTCAAGTTATTTGCCTAAATGTTGCCGATTTTGACGTTTTAAATCGCAACTTTGACGTTTTGAGGAAAACCCCAATTTATTTTTCTTTAAATGCCCTTTTTGTGTTTTGACCTACATAGCTAGTAGGTGACTTACCAATAAGGATATAAACCTGCGTACCAAATTTGGTTGCCCTTACTTTGTTAATTCCGGAGATATAATTTTTTTTCGAAAGAAAACAGAAAATTTTCCGGGAAAACCTGGGCATATTTTCCTGGCTAACGAACTTATCCAAGCCATTTGCAAAAGTAATGTATTCACCAAATTGAATCAAAATCGGCACATTATTTTTTGAGTTATCGGTGTGATACACACACACACACACGCATATATATATATATATATATATATATATATATATATATATATATATATATATATATATATATATATATATATATATATATATATATACACATATAAAAATTGAAACTGACTTAATTAGCGCTCAATTGAAGAAATTTTTTCAAAATTCAAAAGTCGGGATCTCTTCATTAGTGAATTTTTTAAAGAAAATTCACTAAAAAGTCTGAAGCAGCAAATGCGTTATTATAGTCAATTTTCATAGAAATGTTTTTAATAGCAATATGTCTTTTTTTAATGAAAGCAGGCATCAGAATAAAAAAACTATAACCTATCTTATAGTAGAAACATTGTACCATATTTCATCAAAATAACTCTCTTGTTTGAAAAAAATCAAAATTTCCGAAAATAAACATGTTCCCGAAAAAACTTGTCCCATTTTCCTGGCCAACAAGTAATTTACCCACCTGCCATGATATAATTATTCACAAAAAGCATTTCGACGAAATTAAAAAATAAACTTTGTAAGAAAATTTGCAAACAAATTTTTCACGAAAATCCAAAAAATAACTTTTTTCAACAACCTATTAGACATTGATTATGAATTACTAAAGGTTCACAAAACTCTTACAAAATGATTTCTACAGAAAGAGAAAACAATATCTGCGAAAACTGACTATCTATTTTTTACACAAAAGTTTGCTATAATAATACAAACAATAATTATTAAATTATATACCTAATCCACTATGTGAAAACTGGAACCTGTGATGAGCACTAATAAGTACACTTGGAGAATACCCAAATCACCACAACACATATTTCAGAGACCTTACGATCGTTTCGTTGACAATGTCAACATCTTCAGAGGAAGAGAAATTCTAAAATAAAAAACTATTCAATCCAAGGAACAGTTTAGACTTCTCTGTTGATATGGAGATTAACTGTTTTGCCTGCCTTAAGCCTGGGGTTTTCCTCCAGTAGGACATCATTTGGTTGCTCTCCCAAATATCAAGTTATTTTCTTACATGGATTTTTTTTAGTTCACAATAGGGCTCTGGATCATAAAATAGTGTTGTGTCCTTTTTTGCAAGGCTATCTGCTTCCTCTATTCCTTTCATGCCTTGAGGCCCTGGTATCTATATCGACCTTACTTTGTTACTTGTATCAAGTTGTTTCAAGAATTTTTTGCAGTCCCAAGTCAGCTTAGACTTTGTTTTGAAAGATTTCAGAGTCTTTAGTACTGCTTGGCGGTCTGAGAGGATGTAGATATCTCTATTTCTAAGTCTTCTTTGTATGCACTCCTGTACACAGATATTTATAGCAAGTATTTCTGCTTGGAAGATGATGGAAGTTTTTCCTGGGGACTTAGCGAGTCAGAGGTTAGGTCCACTTGTTCCTAGTGCTCCTCTCTCCATCTGTTTAGACTTGTCTGGATACCATACAGAAGTGTTGTTTGTCAGCCCGTTACTGCCTCTGTCTTATGCTTATGCTTCGTGGTTACTTATGACCAACTCACCTAGAACTATGAAGTCCAGGTTAGCTGGTATTTTATTTGTTGGTTTGGCGAGTGACTCCAATTAAATAATTTCCAGAGTATTTAAGTGGCCAGTCAGGTCTCCTGGTTAGAATTTGTCTGCTTGAAATATTCGTGAGGTACTTAGTGATGCTTCCTTGAATTTAGTTATCAATATTAATAAGCTTATGTTTTCTATAAAATAAATATGGGCTTTATTGATTTTGCCGTTTTTACAAAGTGCAGAACGTAACTGACCCACAAAAGTATATTTTTTGTGCAACCATTGTCAATCAGTTGAAAAAAAATTCAAGTTACTAAACGAAATACCTCTCAAAAACTAAACAAGTATACAATGTGTAAAATGTTTTACTGTGGCTACTGGCAACCCCAAAGACAGCATCTTCACAATTTAAATTCCCAACATCCGAGGATTGAACGCCAATTTGAAAGATGTTCATCCTCATATCCAAGGCAACCCCATCTCCCGATTCTAACTGAAATGCAAATTTCTCTCTCCGCAGTGTCACGGCATGTTTATTGCCCAAGGTATGAATTCCACGAGGCTCTCAGGTTGAAAGGTTCTGTATGTGTGTTTTTTTTTATAAAAATTCAAAAGTCGGGATCTCCCCATTAGTAAATTTTTTCGAAGAAAATTCCCTAAGATCCGCAAAGTGAATCCACAAAATTTGATGACATGGGTCCAGTCACTCCAACACTTTTTAAAATAGCACGAAATAATCCTTGGTTGCTTTCAACATCGACGCAACAACTGGTTAGGCGTTTTAAGTGACAACAAGGATAGACATTAAATTGCCTCTCACAGTATTGCAGCACCCGAGACTGAAGCATCCGGTATTACATCACATGTGCCCAGTTTCACAAAGCTCTATTAAATATTTAACGGCTGGTTAGTTAATCAGGGCTTCAGACGACCAATCACAGCTTCAAAATATTTGGTTGTCATGGCAAGAACCTGAATTATAGTCTGTGGTTGGTTGTCTAAATCGCTGATTAACTAACCGGCCGTTAAATATTTAATCAAGCTTTGTGAAACTGGGCATTAGTATTGCATCATCCGCTATTGCAGCATCCGGTATTGTAACATCCGGCATTGCATTACCACATTGATTCAGACGTTCAGAAATTTCTAGTTTTTTTTTTGCTTTACATTTCTATTCGATAATTCAAGTTTTCTACAGACCGCATTAGCTTTATCACTCGTCTCCAACATATGTGTGTTTGCTCCTTGTTGAAGTTGAAGAATAAGGGTATTTAATTTTTTGAATATGTCGACCAAGTAGCTCAATTCCAACACAAAAAATCATCCCGAAACTTCTCGGCTTCCAGTCGGTTTTCCTCTTCCAGAAAAAATGGAGAATTCATTTTTTAATCCATAAGCACGTTGCAAAATGTCCCACGTGATAACCATCTTGTCTTGCAATAAAATAGTAACGCTGAATGTACTGCAGCCACGACTTTCCAAAGTGCAGAAAAATTCTTGATTTTAGGGGTCTTATTTTTATATAATTTACTACAGTTACCACCGTCGCATCGTTAGCACAATATACAGACCGACTCTTTTGTTTGGAAGACAGAACTTCTCTGTTGATCATGCAATGTGTCCAGATCAGATGCGTAGATTTTTGTTTCACAAGTGTTTGTATAGCTTGGAATCTTCTAAACATTGTACGAGCACCATCGGTGCATATTCCAACGCAATTTTTCCACTTTAAGTTTTCCTCGTTTACAAAATCATTTAAGATAGCAAATAATGCAAGTTATGTTGCTTTGAATTGCATTGGTTTTTAGAATAGCAGTTCTTCTTACTGCTGATATACCATCACAAAATCGAACATAGGCTATTAAATGAGCATCTTTATTGCTATCTGTTGCCTTATCAAGCTGAATTTAAAAAAAATTGTCACGCATCTCTTTGAAAAGCTGATGCTGTATATCTTTAACTATATCACCAATTCCACGGGCAACAGTGTGATTTCATAAATTATCTCCAACCATAGTTTCGATGATCCCAATTGCAGCTGGCAGAATAAGCTCTTCACCAATAGTGTGAGGCTTTTTACATCTTGCTATTTGATATGAAACTTTGTAACAGGCAAATAAAACTTTTTCATTCACAGACAAAATTAAAAAAAAAAGATTTTTGCTTTTGTAAGGAATGTATTTTCTAGCCCTGGTCATATGTCATTTTATTATGAAAACACTCTGTAAATATTTAACGGACACGTTCTTACGTAAATACGTTTTACTAGTCAGACTCTTCCCATTAGATCTAAAGTGTCAAGCGATGAGCGTTTAAATTTTTTACTGAAAGATACGTGCGGGATATGTGTGTGGTTATAATGGAGCCCTCTTAGACTCAAGAGCCTCGCACTATTCATTTATATTCCCCTTAGCATCGGTTGGAGTAAACCATGCCTACACATTTAAGCGTTAGCCATGCCCCGAGCTGCATTAAAATATGCTCGATATTAGTGAAATTTACAGTGCATGTTATATACCTTTATAAAAGGTTACTGAATTCTCATTGTACACGGCTTGTTTGTTTATTGTGTATGTTCTCATTTGTTTAAGTTATACATTGAGAAGTATTTTCAATAAGTATATGATTAAAGGTGGTTTTAGGTAATCATTTAATAAATAGCTCCTATAAAAGTAACTTGTAGCTAGAGTTCAAAGTCAGTTTATTATTTACACGAGGCTAAGTTATAAATTGAGAAGTAATTATCTGATTAACATAAAGAGGCTTTATGAAATGATTTGACAATTAGCTAAGTTGAAATTGAGTTTGTTATTTATACGAGGTTAAGCCAATATTAATAAATTAATAAATTGTTGAGTATGTCGGTTTGCAGTAAGTAAAGTCTGTAAGTAAACTGATGATAGTTTGAAAAGTGTGCGGGGCACTTTCGCTGTTTGTTCACCCAGTAGGGTATCATGCTGGTGGGCGTGGGCTTAGACCCAGGTTACGTAACAGCACCACGGTTGTTGCATTGATAGCCGAAATGGTAGCTAGACTGAGGTCGTTGCCTCATTGCACAGTCAGGACCAGTGTAGACGTTGTATTTGCCGAAATGGTAGCTAGGCCGAAGTAGTTGCCTCATTGCATAGCCAGTACCAGTGTAGGCGTGGATATTGGAGAGGGACATAGTGTAGCTTCAACGTTGTGTCCATTGAAGTTATCAGTATTCACGGAGGCAACATAGTGGTTGCGTTTGAGAGCCGATCTGGCGGCTAGACCGAGGCATCGTTGTCTCATTGCACAGTCAGGACCAGTGTAGGAGTGGATATTGGGGAGGGGCACATTGTTTGGCTGTGCCCTTTGTGTCCATTGCACCTCTCAGTATTTACTCTGGCTGTAGGCGAGCACTCTAGGTGAGGCAATTGCTGCCTCACTGCACTCCAGGAAGCCGCCGCGGACCCAGTGCCACTCACAGCACCCAACTAAACACACAGGTTGAACTATTGTCCAAATATTATCTGAGTAACTATTGTTTAGATAACTGTCTGACTGACTATTGTTTAGATAACTGCCTGAGAAACTATTGTTTGAGTAACTATCCTGTGAGTAACTGCTTGAGTAAATATTATCTGAGTAACTTATAGTTTAAGTAACTAATTGAGTAATTATTATTTGAGAAGCTATGATTTGAGCACTTAGAGACATTGTTGAGAAGCAGTTCTGAGGCACTGAGGTGCGTTGTTAAGAGTTTATAATGTTGCGCAGTGGTGCATTGAGTAGGCACTGCTGTTTATGTTGAAGTTGCTCAGTGGAGCGTTATGTCGAAACTGCTCTTAAAGTTAGCTTGCTCAAAGGAGCTTTGAGTGTAAATAGTCATTGATGTTGAGTCGCTCAGTGGAGCGTGTAATTGGTAAATGTTTGACAAACGAATAATTGAATGCCCCTCGTATATATTAGTTTATGCTTTAGATGGACGATGGTGTGTTCAGGTGTATTTTTAATTACAGGTTAGTGATGTTGTTACTGCACACTTTTGGCACCCACTCCCCGACGCATTACACCCGTACAATAAAGCTTCGCCATCATTCTGACAAGTAATAAACCTTTCGCCTTTTGCATCATTACTCTTAAGTAGATAACACAACTGCTAAGTAATATATCGACTGGTGATTGATTGTTGAGCTATGTAATTTTATTATGTGACCGTTAGTCGATTGTTATTATTATAACAGGTTACTTCTATTGTTTACTAAGAGGGTTGTAACCTTGTGTCATCGAAGGGTTGCGTTCACTATTATTCAATATATACGGAAAAAAACGTACTCCTTACACTTTTCATATGATTTTAATTGCACTTCTCGGGGTTTTCTAACGCACTCATTATAAAGCGTTTCCAAATATCGTTAAAGCTTATTAGGCTTCATGCTGTCTGTTCCCAAAATGTTTGAGCAAATGACACATAGGGGCCTTTATTTCTCATTTACTACAGTGCTGGTAAACTCAAAAGTATTCTTGAGAATAGATTTTTGATTTTTGTTTCAGAACCACTCTCGTCTGTGCACTTGTTGATGGTTCACTATCGCCAAATGCTCACTTACGCCCAGTTGAAAATGTATCCATGATTCTGTATACACTGTATAAATCTACTGCTCCTCAAATATGGTGAATTCCAGTTAACAAGCAAATTACAACATACACATTCAGCGTAGAAGGATCGACTCGACTGAAACTGACTGAAACTGGATGGAACTGAACGAAATGCAGTATTTCTATACGCCGCGCAGACGGTCTATAATGTTGGAACCAAACCGGAATTTCTGGCAAAGACGCGACAATGTCCGCCAATGTGGACGTAAGACAAGTGGTGTGGGGAAGGAGAGGCGCGATTATAATTGTAGTTGAAAATTGGGTCCAAAATAATAACATGTTGAGAAACGCTGATTTAAGGCACTAGTAAGTGAACTTGGAATTGCAAAACGCCTTCTTTTACAGTGAGAGTGCATTCGACAATAATATGTTTGACAGATAAAGGAAAGTTACAATTTACCTTATTGTTAAACTACAATCTACCCCCGTTTAATGTGTGTGTGTGTGTGTGTGTGTGTGTGTGTGTGTGTGTGTGTGTGTGTGTGTGTGTGTGTGTTGTATCCTGATGGCTTTGGAAACCAGGTCCATTAGCCACAAACTGTTGTATTAGACATACGAGAGGTAAGGAAAGGTTTACGACTAACAATACGAACAACAAAATTGAGGATTTAACCATAGACATCGCTTAGTATACACCCACAGATATAGTTATATAGTTCCTATAATTAAATTAAACTCTAAGGCCTCAATCTGCCTACTCCTTAGAGCAGTGGACAAAGGTGGGTTGGGTTGTTGTAGCTCGATTACGGGGCCTCAATCTGCCTACTCCCCAAATCTCGCCGGAGATCGTCTGTGAGGTCTCAGTGTGTTCAACCCTAGGCCTCAGAGAGGCCCAACCCACCTTTGTCCACCGCTCTAAGGAGTAGGCAGATTGAGGCCTTAGAGTGTCCTTACATATTTCCTTTACCTCTTGAAAATGGCTCTTAAACAGGAGCCGAAACGTCGAGTTTTCATAAATTCTGGACGCGGTTCAACCCGAGAACCAACTATGTCTCGCATTAAACACCGCGGAAATCTTTCTGAACATATATATATATATATATATATATATATATATATATATATATATATATATATATATATATATATATATATATATTTCTGAACTATAATAAAAAGGAAAGACAGGGATACAAGAGTGCAGTTCAGGGACCCGCCAGAACTTCTCCACCCTCTCTGGACCAACAAGACGAGACCCCCGTTTAATAAATTAATATGTTTTGTTAGGGGGCGGTAAACCTTATTAAAAATAATTAATGTTAAACTTTGTGCATGTGTACCTTATTATGCATATGTATTTTACTGAAATTCAGCCTGTTGTTTTTGCGACGGTTAAAGGTCCCTTATTCTACATCTGTTAAAGGCGGTACGCTGTTATCTAATCCCTGCCATAAAATGCTACTTCATTAGTTACCAAACTACATTTCTAACACAACAAATACACATGCAAACTTCTAAGATTATATTTCAGCAAAAATATCCTCCTCGTCTCCTATGACTAATTGGAAGATGTTTTTATCTGCACCTTTTAATGAGTTTTTTGCTCTATTAAAAAAGTACATGCCTTTAAGATCATATATTTATCTTAGCTGTCAATGTTTATTGATGCGAGGTGTTAGTTGGCATGTTAAGCTAATTAAATTAATACGCGTTGCTGAAAATAACAAGATTTCCAATAACTTATCGCCAAACAAGCTTATTAACTGGAGCTTAACGTACGCGTTAACACTTCTTACCACATAATAACTTTTTAGTTGCGTAACCTATTTATTTATTTGCATAGAGGAAATATAAATTTTACAGCTATATGCAACTTGTATAGTTGCGGTACACATAAAATGTCACTACAATAAGTTATGTACTTCCAGTAACTAATCTAAAAGTGTACCCGAAAAAAGCACTTGTTGCATCTACTAAAAGAGAAATTATAGGGGACAAACTTACCTCATGCTTAACTGAGAAAACAGCGATCACAAATTTTCAACAATCATTCCAAAATTCCTTAACTTTGTTTTTTTATGATGTACTTAATGAAAGGCAAAGCCTATGTGTCTCTGAGATATCATGAACTTGATTGTTTTGTCACAGGATGGGTGTTCACTCGCTTCTTGAATACTTGAAAATTATGTGTCTGCTGCTACGGCATCCCAAAGTTTCGATAATTTTGGAAAAAACAAGGATTAGCAAGAAACCGTTCGACAAGTGGGTAAGTTGACTGTGAAAATGTATGTTTCTCGACTAAAACGGGTTTGCCTATTAAATGTACCAAGCCGAGGTAGTAACGGCACAATTTTCAAGGAGAAATGTCTATAGTAATATCGATAGAAGATCCAAATATGTATCTCATATAAGGCGAACAGCTCGTTTCTAAATAGGGTATAGCAGGCACAAGGTTATTTTAGGGACAGCATCCCAGACATGAGAACAATATTCTAACTGTGGACGTATCTGTGCTTTAAACAGCGTCAAAAGATGCTGTGACGAAAACAAACCTTAAACCCGAAACAGATACCTAAGTCCCTTTGCTACGGTTTTTGCAATATGGGAAATATACAAGTACCAGCAGATATCATCGGCAACAGTTATGCCCAACGTGGAGGCAGGAAATTTCTTGGGCAGTAATTTGCTATTTAATTGAGCCTTTAGGTTCTGCATGACGCTCTTCCTAGAGAAGAGGCAATTCTCTGTTTTGGGGCATTAAAAAATAACTAGATTTGCACAGCGCCAGCTGGGAGTTTTAGGCGGATCATTATTTCGAGAGTTGGTTACTTTGACTATTATTGAGGGCTAGAAGGAGGTCTTGGGTGGGTCGATGAAAACGTGCTTTGAATATTACTGTTCTCAGATAGTCTTTAGATCAGATGTTGGTTGTTGATAGTAGTTCATTTATATTCAAAAGAAACCGTATGAGAGTCAAAAGGAATCCTGTGGAACACCCACATAAATCTTTAATTCATCAGATGATACGCTATCCACATCCACATCCACATGCGAGGACGGTTCCTTCATAAAACTAGATATCCATAGCCATACTTTTTCAGGCAATCCGTATTATTTGTTTTTTATTCATTTAATAAACAATCAACAAGCTGGATCCCAATTACAGATTGATATACATTATAACAATCAATATTAAAAGTAATTACAAAAACATATCTAAATCTAAGATAAATGATGTTTCTTTACCGAGCTCAAGGTGCAAGATAAGAGATCAATTTCATTAGAATATTTGTTCCATATATCACAATGAAAATCTCAAAACTTTGGTTTGCGCTACTGAGAGATGAAAGCACCTAAGATATCCCGAACGCAGTCTTGGTACATTAAAGTTGAGGCTGCAGATAAGTTTGGACAATCCACGTCACCTTTTTATAATTTAAGAAGAAACTGAAGTGCGCAAACTCACGGCGAGAACACAGGTTGGAAATGGAGAAACGGTCTTGCAGTGCCTCAGATGAAAAACCTATGGGCGGGTACATACCGCCTTGACGAAAGGCAAGATATTTGAGAAAGCGTCGCTGAACTTTTTCAATCTCCTCACGGTGCGTCAGATAACCCGGGGATCAAACGAGAGATGCATAATCAAGCTTTGGCGTTATAAAATAATTATAAAGAGTTTGAAGTGTTGCTGCTTGAAAACAGCTTCTAAATGCAAATCCTAGGGTTGGTGCCTCGTTGTTAAGATTTAAACGGAGCTCCTTCTCCCTGAACCAGCTCTGCACTTTATGAAGGGACTTCTCCTGTCTCGAAAAATTAGTGATGTAGTCAATCTCAGTGAAAATTTTTAGATCATGGGCATTGAGAAGCCAGTCAGCCGAAAGAGCTAATGGAAGAGCATTAATAAAAAAAGTGCAACAACAAAGAGCCTAGTATAGACCCTTGAGGAATACCAGACGTGGCGACTATTTTATCTGAAACGCGACTTTAAATGATATAAAATGTCGTCTGTTGGACAGGTAATCTGCAATTAGCCTCAGCAGTGAGTCAGAAAGTCCAAAAGAGTTAAGCTTACTTGACAGTTGATGATAGATTCTGTCAAAGGCTTTAGAAATATCAAGGTATATCACGTCCACGTGGGTCCTCGTCTAGTGCTGAAGAAATTCTGTGCAACTCTTTGCGTAATGCGGAAAAAATTGGTGAAGGAGATATGAAAGACTTAGTATGGTGAGAAATATGCTTATGCAAGTCAAATGCCTTGCAAAAATTGCTTTCGATTAGTATCTGGCGGTTTTTCTCAATCAGATTTCTACCAGACTTAAATACCGCGCGCGCCTTAGATTCCGTCCATTGAGCTGGTATGCGACAAGTTTTTAGACACAAATTAAAGATAATCGATAGAGGAACGGCTAGTACATATGCACAGTGACTTACGAAGAACGCTGGTATGTGACCAGGGCCTGCTGTTATAGCATTACCACAGTTGTAAAGAGCTTGTTGAACCTCACCTACAGAAAAATTATCTAGGCGCAAGATATCATTAAAAAATGTACAGTTATTATACCTGTACCCTCTTTATTAACGTAAGAGAAGTATAATACTTCTGAAAGAATATGAAGAAAGCTATAGTTATGTCTGCTAGTCCCAGAAAGATCTTTTTCACTATTTATGAACAACCAAATCCTTCTTAGGTTATTATGAACTGCACGTGCAGTTTGGAGAACATAATCACGGTAAATCTGATTCTGTAATACTTGTTGTTGACATCACAAATTCTTAAAGTGTGCTAATTCGTAGAATTGCCTGTACGTTTAGAACGCGCCCAGGCTACTGACTTTGATTTTACCACACCAATCGTTGGCTGTTAAACCAAGGAGAACACTTGTTAGATCTGCGGGAGGTTTTTGGAACAAATTGCTCCAAGATATTATAAACAGTAGAAGAAAACTCGCGACAAGCTGAATGGGGGTCAAAATGATTATTTAATGAGGACCAGTCAACATAAAACAATTCACCATATAACGATACAGAGGCCGCCCTCCTAAAATTATATTCTGGAATTCGGCTTAGTATTGTAACGATTAACTTTTTTATCTGGTATCGTTACTGCTTAGAAGACACTTAGAAAACCACCAGGTATCGTAAATGATGGAAATAAACCCTTTCTGCATTAAATATTTCAAGTTTTGATTTCAAAATTATTTTGATGAAAAGTCGCTAAATCTTCAAGTACCGTAAACCCTTTTACTGCATTTATAATTTGTAGGTTAAAATTCAAAATATGTTTGCCAAGGAAAATTATATCGTATTTGGCTGGAAGAATATTTCCAAGAACTGAATAAAACGTTGCGACTTGATCTGTATTTTTCCGTGTGGATGATGTCACCTAAAACGACCGTTGAAGCCGTTCAACAAATATTCCCGGCAAAACCTTTCATTCTAGACGAGGGGACGTGAGACGTCACGGGAAAAGGGTGAGATCTGAACAGACAAAACACTACCAACGGAGGACTCTCGACTAAACGCTTCTCGAGTAAAGACCGCGCTAGTTACCGTGGCTTGTAATTATCATAAAATAGGTCATAAAACCCTTCTTCGCTGCTTATAATATCTGATAGCAGTTAGCAGTGATGATCTTGTGTCTTTTGATTGGATTTTGAATTAAATTTAACGAAGTATTTAATAGAAAAACGCGAGTTAACAGTGATCCTTTGTTCATGACCCGGTAAATCCCGCAAGCGAACCACACAAAGTTTTTTATTATTACCGTGCTCTGAATCAATTGGCATTGTAAATTTCACTTTAGCCAATTTACATATTAATTGCCATAGAGAGATTTTAATCAAATTAATTCAGAACGTCGATTTAAAACAGTTGTTCATTTAGTGTTCGGGGCCGAATTGTCTTCCCAATATTGGAGTAACATGGTAAGTATCACTTATTCTCTCCAACCTTCCCCTTCTTATTGGAGTTTAGGAGCCTGTGTTTGGCACTGATGATTGACTCTGCTTGGAGAGCATATTCAAACGGTTATGAGGTAACTCCAGGTATCAGGACTTGGTGAGTCGATATAAACTTTATTTCTGTGCACCAGCAGAATTTCTCATGCAGCAATTTAATATTGGAATCTTTACATCTTGAACTTTCAAAATAACGTAATCAGATTAGAAATTCAATAATGTCAGTGAAGTGTTTCTAAGGACAACTGTAAATTTCCTGTTTACTCTTTAGAATTTTGTCAGTATTGTGAATTTAAATACATAGTTCTTGAAATTGTAATTAGCAGATTTTGTCTGTAAAATATTTAAACTGTGCTTTTTAATAATTTCATTTACAATCATTAAGATACAAAATTTTACATGAATGCATTTCTTAAATGTAGTTTCCCTCAAAGGACTGGCCAGTTAAATATTCGGGGATCCCATTTCAAAATTCATTTAAAAAAATCAACAGAATTGATTGATAATCGTCAAATCATTTGTAGATTAATTCTTGTTTGTTTCTGAGCTGAAAAATACAGAGTTTGATTCTGAATACACCTCTAGTATGTAATATCAATATTTTTTAGGTAACATAATATAACCATATTTATCTTATTATTTTGTCACACACCATATGTAATAATAATTTCTCTTTCCTTGGAACTATTGCTGCTTGTTTGATTTTTATTTGTGTATGAAACAATGCCCATTTTAAATTTACCACCCATGTTAATTCAATCCTGCTTGCTATTCCAAATTTATTTACATGAATAAATTTAATATTATTGTTAATATTTACTTATCTGTTTGATTGAAGAGAAATTCCTCCCTAGTATCTTTTTGTTTTGGCGTCAGCACAAGTAATGGGTTCTAACTATCGATTACCTAGATACCTTAATTTCTATATAACCTGGCACTAGTCTGGAGCGCCCATAAATACAGGACTCTAGGCAGAGCAACACAGAAAAAAGCGTGAGTATCAAACTATGTCAAGATCTGTTAACCTCCTAAAACTATTTCTAATCTTAATAATAATGATAATGATACTCTGATATCTATTATTATTAAGATTATTATTATCTATCTAGATATTTTAGGGTAGGGTTTTATAGGCAATCGTGACCTCACTATTGAGCAGATCTATATCCACTTGAGGTCAATCACAATATACCAGGTCACCACGCAAGTCATTTTATTTGAGGAAGATTACAGTATGTACTTTCTAAAACAACTTTTTGAGGTCTCACATAAGTCAACTTTAACCTGAAGAGCAGGATGATACAAATCCACATTCATTAGGCTTTCGTCAGCGTTCTATACTTGATATTCTCTAGTTGATAAAACTAGGTCTGAAATAGTACCAAAGTGATTCTGTACCTCGTTCAGTTGGGTGAAGTCACGCATATGGATACAATTTTTGAAGATACTGGTAAGTCTACTACCTCCTGAAAGAGAATCTTCAGAAATAATCAAGGCAGAATTATTGAAAATCCCCAAACAAAAGCTTATTGTTACTATAGATGAAGCTAAGCCATCGCTTAGCTTATATCATCATATAAGTTCGAAAAGAAAATGATAATTATTTATTGTACATCAAGGCGGAATATAAAGAAAAAAAGAAACGCTCCTCAAGAGACACCTTCACACACAATATATCGATGAGAACTACTGCCTCGTAAGGAATCTTAACTTTGCCCGACAAAAATTTTCTGTCAATAACCAAGAGGACACCTTCATCTCTGGAAAATCCAACAGACATGTAGTTTCTGTCACTTCTAAATGTATTGTATCAGGAACGAACTTCCGGGCCTACAATTCATTCCCTGAGCCAGGTCTCAGGAACAGCAATTATATCGTATATACAACCTAAAGAATTACAATTAAGAGCACTATGCTTGTTTACAATACCACGAGCATTCTGATAGTAGCTCAAAAGTGAGAGATTATTTGAGTTATTAACGTTCTTAGTAACTTTTTGCTAATGATTAACATTTGTGTACAAATCGCGAACATCTTGACAATAAAGGACTGGGAACCTGTCCCGTAATTATAGATTTTCATTTTGTTGGCGATAATTACCAGTATTGCGCCTATTCGGAATAAATTCTTTAATTACTATATGAGAGGGCCATTTATCTGGTGCCAAAAGCGACTTTAGCACATCTTCTTTCACACCAAATTTTAAGGAGCACACATCCTCACTATCTGCGAGTAGTTTGCATCTTGCATCTTCTATTTTCAAAACATCGTCGACGTGTCGCAGAACATCAGCTGTCGTAGATCCTACCGATGTACGACCACTGACGTCTTTGAGCAGCTCTAAAATTAATTATGTCAGTGGCATTTTTATATGCTTCTTCGCCTGTGCCAATAACTATGACTTGCGTTTGGTGATACCAATTATACTTTTCATTTCGGGCTTCCGCATGCGCTTTGAGTTACCGGGATAATTAACATGCTCGCAAATTATAAGTTTTTTGCCGTTTTAACAACAAAATAAAAGACCTTCCTGACCCGCTGTTTACACACAATACTCCCAACTGACCTTCCTGACATGCCATGACATCAGTTTGCCTAACTAAAATGCTGGGGGGAGGAAAACCATAAGGTAAAGTAAGCTAAAAGAATTATATATATATATATATATATATATATATATATATATATATATATATATATATATATATATATATATAATACTCACATGACCTTATAACGAAAATTTAAAATATAACATATATTATATAACATAAATTATCTCAGGTTTTGGGTTTAGGCACTTGCAGTTGGTAGGTTTCAAGATGTACGAATGAAAGTCAGTTGTTAGGTGAGTAAAATCAGTTTATTTAAAAAGTTATTGAATTTATACAATGCAGCAAATTGAATCAAGCAAATTTAATAAAAGAAAAATATGAATTGATTACATGACATGGCATATAGCACTGTAAAAATGAGTTGTGGAGCATACACTACTTTAAAAAAGAAAACCACAGATAAATAATGTACTTAACTTCCAGCTTTAGATTGCTGCCTCCGGAGTGGTGATCATAGAGCTGCTCGGGGGCTGCATTTATACAGGTGTTGTTTAAGATCTCATTGAAGAGGCTCCTCCCAAGGGGTTTCATTTATGGGTGGTGATCACAGGGCTGCTCCCAAGCGGTGTTGTTGCAGGCCGCTTCCTAACAATTTTATTTCATTTAGAGAGGTGTTGTTGAGGGCTGCTACCTAACGGTGTTGTTGAAGAGGGCTCCTCCCTAGCGGTGTTGTTGAAAGGGGCTCCTCCCTAGCGGTGTTGTTGAAGGGGGCTCCTCCCTAGCGGTGTTGTTGAAGGGGGGCTCCTCCCTAGCGGTGTTGTTGAAGGGGGCTTCTCCCTAGCGGTGTTGTTGAGGGGCGCTCCTCCCTAGCGATGTTGTTGAAGAGGGCTCCTCCCTAGCGGTGTTGTTGAAGGGGACTCCTCCCTAGCGGTGTTGTTGAAGGGGGATCCTCCCTAGCGGTGTTGTTGAATAGGGCTCCTCCCTAGCGGTGTTGTTGAAGGGGGCTCCTCCCTAGCCGTGTTGTTAAAGGGGGCTCCTCCCCAGCGGTGTTGTTGAACGGGACTTCTCCCTAACGGTGTTTTTGAAGGGGGCCTCTTCCTAGCGGGGTGCTATAAAATTCAATACGTATGAGTATTGGTTCGGGTCTTAATGATTTACATGAGGCGGCTGGTAGCAGGTTACGTTTATAATAGTAGTTAATTACCGAACTAACGCTACCACAAGCCACCGTTTAACAGCATAAAGTTTCATGATGAAGAAAGCAATAATTGAAAGTGGATCCAGTATACATACACTAATAAGCAATCTACTATTATTATCAAGCAAAGAAATGTACGAGCAGTTGGAAATAAGTCGGTATCTAAATATAAGACTTACCCTTTTAGGCATGCTGGTTTCCTGACTAAAACTCAGCTGTAAGATATCATCTCTTGGTCGATTTTAAACAGAAGAGATCGTGGCACGCGTTGTAAGCGTTTATAAAGATTCTCTTATCTTAGACACGTCACGGAGCTACCTCGGCTGCAGGCGTGTTCCACTGAGTTGGGTGCGGTAGAGTAAGCGACCGCCGAGTTTGACGTCACTGAAGGGACTTGGACTCTGACGTTACAAAAGGGGTTGATTCAGAAGCTTAAAAATGAACGGCGTTAACGCGTGTGACATGTCACGCTTATTAAATACATGCGACATGTTACAACCTTGCTGTATGGCAGGGTTGGTTTTCCATTTTTTAGGTTTTGATGAGACAAACTGATGTCAGGACAGGTCAGAAAGCTTAGGTGGGAGAATTGTGTGTAAGCAGCACCTCAGGGAGGTCTTTTGTTTCGTTAAAACGGCAAAAACTCATGAGTTGCGAGCCATGATAATTATCCCGGTAACTCAGTAAGCATGCGGAAGCCCGAAATCAAAAGTAGAATTGGTATTGCTAGACGCAATATAATTATGGGCTTTCTGTGCTAACCTGCGTTATTAGGTTTGTAAGAGTTATTTGTTGGTGTCTGCGTAGCAAGAACAGTGGGGTACAGCTCCAGTGTTACACGCGTTCGCAAGGCTTTCGGTCAGAGGCAGACGCATGGACCGCGGCTGAGAAGTAAGAAGATTAGCTGTAGTCTGAACACACGACACTAGAAGTTATGCCGACCAGTGCCATGAAGAGGCCGTCGCAGCAATATCAGTGGCCGGAGCGCTACTCGGTGCACCAGGCGTTAGACAGGTACCGTACAGCGACGGTACAATCAAGGTTGCTCCTGGCGGTAAAAATATTGTACTAGAAATTCCTCTCAAATTGTAATAGTTGGTAATGAAAGTGGGAAGACTTTTTCTCTTTTTGTTTCAGAACCACTCGTGTTGATGCTTCACTATTCCCAAATGGTCCTTATGCCCACTTCATGATTCATGATTCCGTATACCCTGCATAAATCCACTGCTACTCGAATATCGTGAATTGCAGTCAATTCGCAAATTACAGCATACAAATTCACAGTACAAGGATCGAATCGACTGAGACTGGGTGGAACTGAACCAGATGTAGCATTTATATACGCCGCGCAGACGTTCTAGGATGTTCGAAACCAAAGTACGACCTTCTCGAAATTGTTCGCTATGCTGAACACATGGTTAAACTTTGGAATGAAATTGCTAATTACTACTTACTAATTAGTTACTAATTCATGTTGATGTCACTGTGAAGGTTTGATGCCAATTTTTAGAGCTCTGCTGTAAAAATTACGTCTTGGGGAAGAACAAGAATAATACTTATTTGTCAAATGATCCGCTGTGAAATTAGTAACAATAAATATTACTACTATATTAACAAACTGCTGCCTGGCGTCGATAACTTACCATAGTCGCGGAAATAGAAGGACGTTAAGGCAAAAAAGGGTTTGTCCTGCAAAACACTTTGTTTTAGCGAACTTTTTTTTAAAAATTGACCAATGTGGAGAGCCCGATTTTTGTATTTTCAATTTTTTTTTTTTCAAATGAGCATGAACTAGGACCCCTAGATCCCAGATCCGGAGTCAGTTTCAATTTATATATATATATATATATATATATATATATATATATATATATATATATATATATATATATATATATATATATATATATATATATGTATGTGTCACACCAATAACTCAAAAAATAATGGGAGGATTTTGGTAAAATTTGGCGCGTGCCTTCCTTTTGTAAGTGGCTTGGATAAGTTCGTTAGCCAGGAAAATGGAACCAGGTATTCTGGAAAAACTTTGGGTTTTCTTTCGGGAAAAATATTATCTCCAAAAATAAAAAAAAGCTATGGTAATCGAATTTAGTACACTAGTTGATGACATTAAAGGCAAACTATATTCCAAAATTTAGATTTCTATGTTGCAGGAAAAAAGTTATAAAAAATATATGGTGCCAGAATATTTCTATGAAAATTCACTACCATAACGTGCTTGCTGCGTCCAGACTTTCTTTCTCTGGTCTTCCTACTAAGCTATGTTTTTAAGGCCTTCTAGAATCTGAAAAGATTGGAAATATATGTAGATATTTGTCTTTTTCCTTCGGTAGTAACGACAAAACGAGATTAAGTCAAGGGTTTCAGTTCTTTTAGGTGTACATTTGGCATCATGTTTTAACAAGTTAGTAAACAAATGCAACATCAATATTGAAATATTGCATTACACCCGTATCAAGTAGATCTATACCCAGATTTTTAAAATTCCATCAACGATTCATAAAAGCGATCATGTGACTTTGAAGCGATAAACAATAAGACTGGCATAAGTCTCTGGCTAAAACCCCCGTCACGTGCTGAGGATTATTCTAACCGACACACTATAAGCCGTACTAAAAATGGTCAGATATTTCACGCCTGTCTACTACGATTCTATTCTGTATACGTGAGATATAATTTAGATTTGAGGTTACAAATATAAAGACGGCTTTGATATTCAAAATTCAGACTGGGTCCTATATAGTTAATTCCATAAATTTTACCGGTGGCAGCTTACCACGTGCATCTATGCACATAAATTCCCCAAAATTACAATCCGGTCTTAGTTTACACGTTCCACGCCTAGTTGACGACTATTGTGATTTAACTCATTCATGTTTAACGTTTGGACCGGTGTAGTATTGAGCTCATCGACAAGGGGGTTACTAGTCAGGGCAGTAGCAGCTTGATAGAAAAGCTGTGTTCGTTTTCAGTTAAATACTACAAACGACCAATCTCTCTGGTCATTAGTCTAGTTCACAAATAACAGGAAAATATATTTTTAGAGTAAAACCCAATCCTTAGGGAGCAGATCGATTATATTCCTAAATAAGACCTAGGAATTGTAAACACAATACTCTGAAATGCGCTGAAATTTCACAAAAAGTTATGTAGTTAGCAAAAGTTAAGTATTTATCTGATTTTAATAATAATAATAATAATAATAATAATAATAATAATAATAATAATAATAATAATAATAATAATAATAATAATAATAATAATAATAACAATAAAAAGTTCATCGCACGGCTCAAAGAGCAAACATAAATACGAGGATTCCAAGGACTGAGAAATACCTAGTACTGCTCGCTGACACTTTAACGCAAAAAGCTAAACCTCGACTTCGTAGATATAATAAGCTCTCCAAGCGAAAACAACAGGATCATGATTTTAAATATAACCGAGGAAAATTTCTTTACACAGTTAAAAACAAAAACATTCAAACTACAGACGAACCTGCGGGTGAGAACACCCTTGAACACTGAAGAAAAATCTGGTCCAGAGAAACTCATTATGATCGTGATGCAGAGTTAATCAAACAACTCACACAAGTTACAAGTCACATGAGCAAAATAAACAACTCCAGCATAAAACTCGACGACGTCAAAAAGGCATTCAAAAACTGTCCTAATTAGAAAACACCTGGAGCAGAACGAATCCACAACTTTTGGCTGAAACTTCTCACAAGTTGCTATGGAACGCTTGCTGTTGAGCTCAACAGGGTCTTAGGTGATCCCTCATGTTTGCCACTGAAGATGATGGAAGGAAATTCTTTTTCTTATACAAGAAAGGAGATGCGAGGAAACCAGAGAACTATAGGCCAATCACCTGCCTCTTTATCATATACAAATTTTTGGCGGTAATCCTGAACAATAAATACCTGAGCACTGCGTCATGAATGAAATAATAGCGGTTAAGCAGAAGGGATGCATGAGAGTCCTTGGTGCAAAACGTCAAAGTCGCGATTGAAAACGTCAAAATTAGTAACATTTAGGCAAATAACCTGAAACTAATACGAGGTATGGAAAGAAAATGTCTCAAAAAGACTGTTTTACAAACCCTGAAGTCTTCCACCGTCTTGTCCTACATTTTACGAAAATGTTCCAGAAAATTGATTTTAAATAGACCCTTTTTGTGATGCTTTGGCAGTAGACTTAGCTATATAGTTTATCATTTAATGGTACATAATTTTTGTCGAATTTTCGTAAAAAAATCAATAAAGTTTAATATATCCTTTATTATACAAGATACGAAAAAAATGTATACATAAATTAAAGGTGTCTTGAGCTACATCTTAAAAAATATTTCTACAAACACAGGCTAGCCCATAAGTCGTTGGTGATACAAATTTTCTTTTTTTTTTAAACAAACACGCCTTATGTTAATGCATTTTTGCATTTTCCGTCGAAATATAATGCATGTTTGTAAGAAAATTAACTCGGTACGCAGCAAGTGCGTTATGGTAGCGAACTTTCATTAAATGTTTCAAATTTGAATAGCTCAATTTGCTATTAACCTATAAGGTTGACCAAGAAACCAGTTTTTTCGGGAACACTTTAAGTTTACTCTCGTAATTTTTTTTACATTTTCAAACCATAAAGTTATTGCGATGAAGCATGGCACATTTTTTCTACTATACTGCTATACTGGTAACCAAATTTAATGCCTGCTTTCTTAAAAAAAAAACACATATTTGATATTAAAAACATTTTTATGAAAATACACTACCATAACGCACTTGCTGTTTCAACACTTTTTTGGGGAATAGTTTAGACTAAAAGCTCATATTCTTCAGATCTCCCGTGCAAAATTTTTTGTGTTAGCTATCGGTAGTTATTAATTTTAGATATCTAGATAACGGTACACTTTATATGTTGTTAAGATCAAAAAGAAAAACAGGGTCTGGAAAACTGTTTTAATAACGAACAACAATTAAAACACAACAATAGTTTTTATTAATCATATAAAAACACAGACAATAATAGAAATTTTTTTAATTTAATATTATTGGCTGCGGCATCTCAGGCCATTAGCACATTCTTTCCCATCATTTAATATTTTTTACAAATTTTCCAGACAAAGTCAATTTGGCTCGCCCGGGAATCGAACCCGGGACCTCTCCCTTTGCAGGCTGGCACCTAGCCATCTGCGCCACGAGGGCGTCTAATAGAAATGTTATTGAAGTCAAAAATGGTTAAATCAGTGGGCGGTAAATTTCAAAAATATTTTATATCATAAGAGAAAACAATTCTTAAAAATAACATTGAATAAATTTTCGATCTGGCCAGATATTTTCAAATAATTTCTAGATGCATGCCCTACTATAAACAAACCAAATTTGGAGCTAAAGGCTCTTTACTCACTTTTAATTACTTCTAGATAGATATAGGTAAAATATTTTGAATTTCCTGAGGTAAAATCAAGAAAAACGTTATTGATTTGTTAGATTCACTAGAAAAATCACCATCATCATTATAAGAAAAAATCTGCTCTAACTTTAAACGGGCAGCACTTATTAAAAATGTTCACATAATTTATAGATGATGAATTTAAGCAAAATATCTTAGATTACATTTTATTTCTAATGCAATAAATTTCAGCAATGTCAGACGAAAAAGTTGATAATAAGGACATGACCAACAAACATTAATATCAAATAAAACGGCTTTGTTAGTTGACTTGTTTCCTGTCCAGCAGATTTTTTTAGATATGAATGGAGCTAATAAAATTTCAATTTTCGTCAAGAAAAACTCACTTGTTCCTTTGTGCTTAATCACAAACCCACATTAAGGATAAAACTCGGTTGGACGCTAAAATTTCCATTCCAATATTAAGCAGTGAGATTTATCACACCAAAACCAGAGTAGGTAAGAACAGATTAATTGAACAACATGGCAACCATTTGCCCGTCAATTATTCATTTATTAATTAATAAGAAAACCATAAATTCGGCAACTACTGAAGAATCTATATGTTGGCCACTGCCACAGGATATTGTTATAGCAACAGCCTACGGAGTCATGTGGCGGCCTGTACCCACAGATTTATTTTGTGGCCCCTATCTCAGGGCCTCAAACGTAACGATAAGGCTTTTTATACTCAAACAATCGACTGGCGCAACCACTATTTTCACCTTTAATTAGAAGCACATGAATTGCTGTGATTTAATTGGATCGTAGATGAACTTTTCTTTCGCTAAGAGAGTGATTATTTCACGGTCGCAGGCGAATCTGTCTCTAACGCCGTTCTTACTATATATATATATATATATATATATATATATATATATATATATATATATATATATATATATATGTATATAAGCTTGCCTTCTTTGTTTCGATTGAAAATTTTACAGGGGAAAATATTCGCGTGTGATTGGCTGAAGCCCTCAAACGCCGTTGAAATGTGTAACGTTTTCCTGGTCTGCGAAGTCAAGACACCACATTGAAATATTTTACGAGACAGAATACTTTATTCTCTTTATTACGAGGTGTCAAGTGCATAAAAAAATAAGGACGACCCAGCTGCGCCTAAATTTCCGATAATTTCAAATGAATAGTCCATTGTATCAATACGAGAGTTAAGGAAAATCATCTGCGTCGTTTGCCATTTATATCTCCGAGAATGAAAATGCTTTTGTCTCAAACAGCCTTCTTTTGTATGTAGCACTCCAACAGTTAAATATTTCAACGACCGTCAAATAATATTCCTTTTAAAAGTCTTTTAATTGGGTTAGAGGTACATTATCGAAAATAGCGAGTTTTCATGCATTATTATGACGACAATTTTGCTCATGTTCTATCAAAGAATTATAGTAACCAGTGAAAACTCTTAAACAGTTGGTCAGATAACTAAATGCAAGTGAATAAAATAACAAAGCGAACGTAACAGATCAAAATTCGTTTGATTGGAGAGGTAGCTTGGGACGACACGCATTATCTCCAAGTTTTCAATATCATTGCCAGGAAGTGTCTTGTTGAACTGAAACAGCAATTGGTCGGCAGGAATTATTTTGACCAATCAGCAGGCGTTGATCTACATGATAGTTATTTAAAATCCACAACTATCAAACAATACGGGCGAGAATACATTTTAATTTAAAGAAATGGAAATTGACACAAAGTTTGGGTTAAGTTCACACGTATTTGTCAAGGCTTGTCAAAGAGCTAATAGACTAAAAAAAGTTCGAGACGCAGCAAGTGCGTTATGGTAGTGAATTTTTTTAAATTTTTCAAATTTGAATAACTCAACTCTTATAAACTTAGAAAGTTGAATTTTGGTACGTAGTAAGACCTTACTCAAGGAAAAATAATCACCAAATTTCATTAAAATGACTGTAATTTTCGGAGAACTTTTTTTTCCTAAAAAAAAACTCAAAATGGAATAACTCAATTTTCTATAAGCTCATAAAGTTGAAGTTTGGCCCGTAGTAAGGCAATACACTCACAAAATTTGATTGAAATAGCTTTGTAATTTTTGGAAAAAACAATTTTTTTCGAAAGGAAACTCAAAATTTTCCGGGAAAACCTTGACCGATTTTCCCGGTTAACGAACTCATCCAAGCCATTAATAAAAGAAAGGCGCTTGCCGAGTTTTATCGAAATCGGTTAATTATTTTTTGAGTTATCCGTTGGATACATATATATATATATATATATATATATATATATATATATATATATATATATATATATATATATATATATATAATATTAAATTTTTGTGACGGTAAGAGTTTTATGTATCAAAAAATTGTGGGAAAGCCGTCAGTTGTAGAATAAAACTCTTTATTATAGGCCGAGCTTTCGGAAACATCTAACTTTTTTTACATATCAATCCCATACATTAAAAGTATTTCCAATAGGTTAAAGTTTATATTTAAAGATGAAACCAATTTTAAAATAACGTTTCGATATTCAAAAACAATTAATAACATTTTCAGTAAACTCAAAAGTAAGGATGAAATTTCCAAAGTGTATGGAGTGGTATATTGTATTCCATGTAATAATTGTAGTTTAAGATACATTGGCCAAACAAGCAGAGTCCTTAAAGATAGGTTAGCACAGCACAAAAGTGACATACGTTTACAAAAAAGAACTTGCGCTCTGTCAGAACATAATTTCGACACTGGCCATAATGTAAATTTTAGTAATGTTTCTATTTTACACTGTGAAACCTTAAGTAATAAAAGAATGTGTTTAGAAGAATTTGAAATAAGTTTTAACGAAAATTTAATAAACTTAAAGAAAGATAATAATTTTAGAAATCACTACCCCTATTTATATTTCCTAGACAAAAACAAAAAACAAATTCAATTAGAGAATATTTAGCTTTATATGTCAGTTTGGCATTTTTTAGATTTCACTCAAATTCATCAAAAGGTTTTCTTTTCATGTTTGTTATTACATAATTAGTTTAGTAGAACTCATGTTATATGTAAGTATTTTAAGCTTTTATATTTTTTCCAAGTAAATTGTAAACTTTTTTCTTTCCATATTGTAGCCTTGATAAAGGAATAAATTTTTCCGAAAGCTCGGCCTATAATAAAGAATTTTATTCTACAACTGACGGCTTTCCCACAATTTTTTGATATATATATATATATATATATATATATATATATATATATATATATATATATATATATATATATATATATATATAAGAATTGAAACTGACCCCGGATATGGGTTCTTGGGGTTCTAGTTCGCGCTAATTTGAAAAAAATTTTGCAAAGTCTACCATCGATACTAAAGTAATTTTTTTTGAAATAAAAATTCACTAAGAAGCGAGCGTAGCAATTTGTAACTTTTCTTTCTTTAAAGCCAGTGGGCTAAATTGTGGAACGTCATATAATATGTAGGCAACTTGCGTACCAAATTTTGTCAAATCACATTTGCTATTTTAGAAAAAAAATCTCTGAATGAAAACCCAAATTTTCTCTGATAAAACATTCAGTCTTGTTTTCCTGGCTAAAGAACTTATTCAATCCATTTAGTAAAGAAGCGCGCTGTTCCATTAAAATGAGCAAATTCTTTGTTTGGTTTATATTTTTGCATAAAAGATTTAAAATAGTTTTGCAAATTTGAATTTTTGCACATTTTTATGAAACTCCAGCCCTGTATCGAAAGTAGCTTTACGGGCTCACATGCTGTTTTTGTCTCTTTTCAGATGTGTTATGTTGTGACGAATCTTTGCTAATATTGCAGCTGTTTTCACATTTGCAGAAACACTAGTGGGCGAATTTGATGGACACAAAAGACCAGAGCAAATTAGATTGGCAGGGTGATCTGAATAATGGTTGCGAACCTGATAATGGTTGGGCTTAGAGCGATAACACAGTGTAACATATATCTATGCTGTGGCGATAAGTTATATAATAGTCTCTTTTCTGGTCGATCTATTGTGCAACTGTCGCATTAGTTTACCCATATTTTATTTTATGGTAATGTGTTCGTCCACACGTCGATCCTACAAATAAGCGATAAGTATCTAAACATGGTATGGAAGAGAATTTTACTAACAGGTGTGTAGAAATAGGATTTTCTAGAACACTTGAAATAGTTTAAATACTGATAATCCTACGTACAAAAACAGCGATGTGATTGTTGTGAGAGGCGCATATCGACGTGCAAATCAAATAATATCGTAACTAGAAAAAGCCTGAGTGCAGCAAGTTCGTTATGGTAGCGAATTTTCATTAAAATATATCTAATTCCCAATATTTATTACTTCCACATCGTCACAACGTTCAACGGCGTGATTTGGTGAAAATATTTTTCGGTAAAACTCGAGTAACATCACGTTTTGGTGTTTATTTATTAGAAAATTTTTATTTTCAATAAACATCTGGTATTTTGTGCTGAAATTAAATTAGAGGTTGAATGTGGGGGAACATTGTTGACAAAAGTTTGTAAATTTTTTTGCTAAAATGGCGTAAAAAGTCTCAAGAGATATAGAAAACTTGATTCTGGAACGAAATTTTTTTGTCTGTCGGTCAATCTATCTGTCGGCATGTACGGCTGTCTGCTAATAGGCGCAATAACTTTCGAACGAATTCAGATATCATCTTCACATTTGGTATCCGGTTAGCACCCGACAAAGGAGCGCTTCGAGTAGTTTTTGGGTGAAATCGCTTTAGGGAGTAGGGAATAAAAATAAGGATGATTTGGTGAAAGTTGACATTTTTTCAAAAGCACTCTAGTAATATAACTTTTTAAAAGTTTATGGGTAGAGGAATACAAATATTTTCTTTGTGGTCAAGTCATCGGCCCTACATTAATTCCATGATAATGTCTTTGTAAAGAGAATAAATTATCGCAGCTATGCGGATGTTATGATTCAATTTGCAGCACTATTTTTTAGCGACATTGTATACTTATCTAATGGCAATAGGTTTTGAGACTTTTGACGCTGTTTTAGCAAAAAAAAATTGTCAAAAATATTCCGTCCCCACACATTCAACCCCTAATTTAATTTCAGCACAGAATACCAGATGTTTGATGAAATTAAACTTTTCTAATAAATAAACCCTAAAACATTATATTACTTGAGTGTTAACGAATAAATGTCAATTTTCACCATTTTACCCCCCATTCGTCCACTACCCACTAAAGCGATTTTACCCAAAAACAATCCGAACCGTACGTTTGTTGAGTGATAACTGTATACCAAATTTGTAGACTACGAGGGCGCATTAATAAGTCCGTGACTTTTTGAATGAAACACAGGTTTTTTGACGAAAAATCATTTTATTTCTCAACATACACTTCTTCCAACGTTTCTCCAATTTTTTGATCCCTTCCAAAAAATAAGATTTGCCGAGGTCCTCAAAATAGGTATTTGTTTGTGAGATAATTTCATCATTGGAATCAAATCGCTTTTCGCCGAGCCATTTATTCAAGTTTGGAAACAAGAAATAGTCACTCGGGGTTAAATCCGGAGAATAGGGCGGAGCCACTCGTATCCCAATTTATGCAATTTCGCCATGGAAACGTGTGTGCACCCTTGCATTGTCTTGGTGGAAAAGAACTTTTTTCTTGGCGAAACGCGGTCGTTTTTTTCTTCTAATCGTCATAGAATCGGTCCAATAAGTTAGTATAATATTCGCCATTGATTGTTCTTCCTTTTTGAAGCTAATCAATGTGTATTATACCGCGTGCATCCCAAAAACGGTGTGCATGACTTTATTGCTTGACAAACCCACCTTAACCTTCTTCGGCGCCGATTCGCACGGAGAAACCCACTGTTTTGACTGCTGCTTGGTCTCTGGTGTGATGTGGTGAATCCATGTTTCGTCCACGGTTACGAAACGGCGCAAAAACCCGTCCCAATTGCGCTTGAACAACGACAAATACTCCTTCGAAGTTGTTACATGATTGCGTTTGTGGTCGAAACGCGGCACCCATCTTGCGGATAGCTTTCTCATACCCAAGTGATCATGAAAAATCGAAACCACTGAGGCATGTGATATGCCTATGGACTCCACAATCTCCCGCACTATCAATCTCCGATCGGGTGTAGCGACGTCAACTGGGCGTCCAGAACGTTCGGCGTCGTTTGAACTTGCACCCATCTTGCGGATAGCTTTCTCATACCCAAGTGATCATGAAAAATCGAAACCACTGAGGCATGTGATATACCTATGGACTCCACAATCTCCCGCACTATCAATCTCCGATCGGGTGTAGCGACGTCAACTGGGCGTCCAGAACGTTCGGCGTCGTTTGAACTTGTATGGCAGCAACGAAATTCAGTAAACCACTTTTTTACCATGGAAATTGACTGAGTCCCCTCAGTATTTATCAAGCTTAGCCTTGGTTTGATTGATGTTTTTTTCCGCAAAAAATAATGTTTGATGAGCACACGAAATTCACTTTTTTCCATTTTCGTTATAACTTAAGATGTTGTCCGCTTCCAATGGCTGTCTAACACAAACTAAATGACGCAGCTTGTTCAAAATTTGACAGGAGTCAACTGACAGATGCTTGTTGACAGCAGTAATGTTGTCCTTCCTGTGAAGAGGCGAGAAATTCAAAAAGTCACGTGCTTATTGACCCGCCCTCGTATATATCAATTCGTTCTAAAGTTATCATGTTGAGTTATCGGTGCGACACACGCACACACACACACACACACACACACACACACACACACACACACACACACACACACACACACACACACACACACACACACACACACACACACACACACACACACACACACACACACACACACACACACACACACACACACACACACACACACACACACACACACACACACACACACACACACATATATATATATATATATATATATATATATATATATATATATATATATATATATATATATATATATATATATATATATATATATATATATATATATATATATATATACATATAACAAAAAAAATTCGAATTAGATTATGATATTCTGGGAATCGCTCCTGCTTTGTCTTAAACTGAGATGTTGAGAAAATGAACAAAATCAATTAATATACAGGCTGGTTTATAACTGATGTAATGATATGTATTGAGAGTTAACTACCTTCGTTTATGAACATACCCCAAAAAGTTATTAACAAAAATTGTTCAAACAGATCAGCCTACTATGAATTTTTTTTAACTGCGACTTTATTTAAATGACGTTCGACGGCTTCTGTGATTAGGTATACTTTTAATAATACTTGAAACTGTATTAAAAAAAGTCTTTACCCTAATTAAACTTGGGGTAGGCTTGCTTTCATCTCAACCAATAAAAAAAGTAAAGTAAACGCACAATTGGACATTCGAAGCAATAATTGGCGAGTTGCATGACTACTTGAGCTCTGCCTTGTTGTTCGTTTCCCGCGATACTATTTTTTTTGGAAATTGAAACGTCAATTTTATTTGTCGCAAACGGCAAGCTTCTGTATTTAAAAATGTTAACAACATAACAGAAACTGTTTATTGTGCAGTGCTATGATTTGGGTAAAGAACATTCTTATCAGGGAGTGATAAGAAAATTCCTTGAACGCTGGCCAAATAATTCAGTTTCCGCTACTGGTGTAAAAAAAATTGTTACAAAATTTATGCGTACTGGGAGTGTTTTAAATGTTAAGAAGACAAAGTCCGACCTAAATGAAGAAGACAATGCTGCAGCTGCACTAGCTATGGATTCTGTTATGCGTTTTCCAAAATTATCATTAAGAAGAAGGGCATTAGAAATTGGCAATATTAGCAAATCGCTTTTGCAACCAATTTCTCGTACCAACAATGTGAAACCTTTCAAATCAAAACTTATACACACTTTGAAAGAAAATGACGAGTCAAAACGATTAGATTTTTGTTTATGGTACGGCGAGCAATATCTACAAAATCACAATTTTGGCAGAAGTATTATTTTTTCGGACGAATCCACTTTCACCACTAATGAGGTGGTAAATTCCCAAAATGCACGGCATTGGTCTATGGAGAATCCAAATTATAGAGTTAGTTGCAGAAGACAATGCCATAAAAAAGTAAAAGTACACTGGGATAATTGGGCCATATTTTTTGAGCGGAATATGAACCAGTACGGTTTTCTGGAAATGCTGAAAATATTCTTCAAGACCATTTTCATAACATGTCACTAAAAGATAGACAAACAGCATACTTTCAGCATGACGGCCACCCAGCACATGCAACAGGAATCGTTCGAGAATGGTTAAATCGCGAATTTCCTGGCCGGTGGATTGGTCGATATGGGCCAATACCTTGGCCGCCCAGAAATCCCGATCTTACCTTAATGGACTTGTGTTTATGGGGCTATCTCAAACACAAAGTCTACGCGGCTCCATTAAACAACGATCTTGATTTGTTGAAACTGGGGTTGAGAGAGGAAATTGACAGTATTCCAATTCAACATATTCAGAATGCCTACAAAGCATTTACTAAACGGGCTGAGTTATGTGTATCGGTTGGTGGCAGCACATTTGAATAATTTATCTATTTTTCGTTGTTCGTTTTTATTTTTGTTAGCAATAAGCTTTTGTATTTTACTAATAAATGACTATTTAACATTGCATGGTTACTTATTTTGCGCACCTGCGTTCAGAAAACCACAGGTAAAAAGCTCCATGTTGATAAGGAAAAAATGTTAATAATGTACTTGAAAATTCAAAGAAAGCTGATCTAGCTGAAAATTAAGAGCCTGTCATAAGTTTTAATTCTAAACAAGTTTTGTTAATAACTTTTTGCGGTATCTTTATAAACAAAGGTAGTTTACTCCTAACACGTTTAATTAGATCAGTTCTAAACCAGCCTGTATATTAATTGGTTTTGTTCATTTCCTCAACATCTTAGTTTTAGACAAAGCAGGGGCGATTCCCAGAATATCATAATCTAATTAAAAAAAAATTTGTCAGTTATACCTTACCCAAACTCAATCCGTGGACACATTGTATATATATATATATATATATATCTATATATATATATATATATATATATATATATATATATATATATATATATATATATATATATATATATATATATATATATATATATATATATATATATATAAATTGAAACTGACCCCGTATATGGGTTCAAGGGGTCCTAATTCGCTCTCATTTGAAACCATTTTTTCAAAATTCAAAAGTCGGGATCCCCCAATTCTAAACTTTTTCTACAAAAATTCACTAATATTAATATTTGTTTCATAATAAAAGTTCCAGTTAGTAAAATTTTTAGACTAGCTATATAGAAACCTCATAAAAGCATGAAAAACAATAATTGTCTCTAACATCGACATTTTATCATGTAGAAGTCATATTTGAGGGCATGAGTTTCACTGAGAGAGCCTACTGTAGTTTGAACAGCTAAAGAACGGTTATCATATATTACTCTATTTATTTTCAGAACTTTTTGCCCACCTAAGTTGGTAAGAACCTAAAAATAATAACTCTTTCTGTCTCTATTATAGTGCAAGCACTGTTCCATAGAGAGTGAAGTTAACGATCAAACCGGCGTGTCGATGGTTCTTCATTCCGGTGGTGCTGTTCTTAAGGTAACAATGGCTTCCTAAGCCGAATATTTGTAGATGATTATTTCTGGAGTCCTCGTCTAGCGAACTTATGTTCGGCTTTTGAAGATAGTTCCTTGTGGGTGCCAAGGTGTTGGTAAACCCATCATTTTTTCTTCGGAACTCCATAAGCGCATCGAAGTGATAATTTTCATATTATAGTCGTACAGCTCAGGTGTCGACTTTTAAACAAATTTCACGCTAATATGAAGATCGTGTAAAGCAAATCTTTTGTATGCTGAGGTTTCAATGCTGAATGCTGGTTCCTGAAATATGAATCTCTGAAGTCGATTACTGTCAAGATCACTGACTGCAAGGCTCTCCGCCATTTTTGAGCACGCACCTGGTTCCAAGCCTGAGGCCCACCTTTAATGTAATTGTATATTTAAACCAGTATACGCATTAACGTTCTCAAAAAAGCTTTAAAGTTTGTTCTAACGTGAACAGTGTCGTCCATGGGGATTTTATTTGTTTTAGCATAAAACTCAAAAATTTAATGTAACACCATATCTCAGTATAAATATATATATATATATATATATATACCTGTAATATATATGTATGTGTCTAAATATATATATATATATATATATATATATATATATATATATATATATATATATATATATATATATATATATATATATATATGTGTGTGTGTGTGTGTGTGTGTGTGTGTGTTTTGTTTCTTTAATGTCGGCCTATTTCCGCGACTATGGCCAATCACCGACGCCAGGGAGCAGTTTCACCTTACTATCCTGGAAATTTTGCCGAACCCCAGCCTTTCTGTAAGGAGAGTAGGGATCTTTAACGTGCCCAACATCGCATAAACACGGGACCGGGCTTTCCGAAGGGCGGAACGTGCAGACATTCAACTTGCTCAAATACAATGCCAGAACCTCGGTTGATGTTAATTTTACAGTTTGTACTGAAAAAAATGAAAGGAGTACCCTGGAATCGAACCGAGTACCCTTCAGTTCAGAGGCACACGTTCTTACCCCTGAACCACCAAGATTCTCATGTGTCTATGTATATATATATATATATATATATATATATATATATATATATATATATATATATATATATATATATATCATGTTATTCTATCTAGATTTCACTACCATATATTACGTCACTTATACCAATACTTAAACAACCATAATTAGCTTCAGTAACAAATTTCAACAACATCTTTCGATTAACAATAAAAATTTGTTCTCGTTCTCAATACTTATTTTATAATAAATAGAATCAATCATTCCTACCAGAATTTCTTTTTTTTTCGTTTTACCTGACACTACACCTCAGTCTGCATTTAACATTTGTTTTACAGTAGATATAGTCTTTGATAAAAGTCATTGTACAACTGTTAGATAAAACCTTTTTTTATTCATCCCGAACATATATGAAATAAAGGATTCATAATCGTCCTTTATAAAAATTATGGGGTCCAAATAATAATTCTTAAGGGTACTGTTTAATAAAGGTAGATGTATATTCCACTATTACAATTAAATTATTTCAACACCATCCGAACACACAGTACTCACCAGATGACGAGCTGCCGTACGCAGAGTACAAGAGGGGTACCTAGATATCTTTTTTTTTGCAACTCTATAGCAATAGAATAATTGTAGAAAAAAGGTAGTCCGCCGCCAATGTTTCGCATCCACTTTGGTGCTTCTTCAGGAGCCGAAAGCCGAACACTGTGAAAGCAAACTATTTTATTTAGAAACATGAAAAAGAAGGTGACACATCTAACAAGCCCTAAAAGACATACACAACACGCCACACCTTTAAATGCCATGACTACATGGTTAGAATTATAAATATGTTTGTATTAGCAAAGAATTCGCATGATTCTTTGCCCAAATTTTAGAGGTCGAAACACTTGTCATTCAGAAGAACTCTGATAGCACGCGGAAATCCATCTTTAGTAACTTATGAAATGTTACACACAAATGATAGTTTTCTTGGCGTTAAAAAAAGGTGGCGTAGATCATTTCTACCATAACGCACTTGCTGCTACTGGCATTTTTTACCTTTATATTAATTAACCGCTTCAACTGGCCAGGTTATTAGCGTGAAAATAGTCTTGCAAGAACTGTCTATTTTCTTAGTAAACATTTCTTTTTTGAAGGTTGCAGACTACGTACACTGCTTTGGGAATTATGACTTGCGCTTTTTTCAACGCCGGTAGTAATAATAGTGACCGGTATAGCATCAAGGTAGCATGCGTAGTGTAAACGGAACTGGAGCATAAAATAAATTGATTTTTATGAACAACATAAGTTATAATAAGCCTTCAGCAGCCGTGATCGTCTAGTGGTTAGGACCCTACGTTGTGGCCGTAGTAACCCAGGTTCGAATCCTGGTCACGGCAATGTGCAAACATTGTCACGGTGGAGGCACATTTTTTATTAATTTATCTTAAAATATTTATTTAACCCAAACGTAGTGTTCTTAGATATTTTATGTTGCTACATAAAAACAAACTCTACAAAACTTATTTAAGCGTTGAATTATTAGGTTGTTATTAAAAATTTAAGATGAAAGGATTTTACAAATGGCGAAGATTAATTTGCAAAAAATGCCAATAAATATTGGGTAGGAGCCGCTTTTCTAGCGTCCAAGCTGCAAAATTAGAGTGGCAGTTCAATCATATTTAGACATTTGTGTAGATTGTAAGATGTATCTGTTACAGTCACACGCTGAGGCCCCTTTGTAAGATGGAATATATAAGTAAATAGCAATTATATATATATATATATATATATATATATATATATATATATATATATATATATATATATATATGTGACTTGCCAAAATCTTAGTAAGAGTCAACTAATTGCAATGAAATTTTCTATACTAGTTCGCTTTTCTGATAATAAATGAGAACAATATGGAGAAAAAAAATTCAACAGGTGTACATTTTTTATACAGCCTCGGTGGTTTAATGCTAAGAACGTGCACTTCTGAACCGAAGGGTGCCGGGTTGGATCTCAGAGTTCCCCTTTCACTTTTTCAGGACGTACTGTAAAATTAACATCAACCGAGGTTCTGGAATTCTATTTGAGCGAGTTGAATGTCTGCACGTTCCGCCCATGCTATGTTGGGCACGTTAAATATTCCTACCCTCCTTACAGAAACGCAGGGGTTTAGCGAAATTTCGAGGATAGTGAGGTAAAACTGCTCCCTGGAGCCGGTGATTGGTCATAGTAGCAGAAATAGACCGACATTAAAAAAATATCTCGTATAATTTGCGTTTCCTTCAGTTTGAAACAATATCTTGTGGCGATTTGTGCTGAATTTATTAAGTCATTCACGTTCCGCCCTTCGGAGGGGGCGTAAAGCCGGCGGTCCCGTATCCCTGCAATGTTGGGCACGCTAAAGATCCCCACCCTCCTTACAGAAATGCAGGGGTTCGGCAAAATTTCCAGGATACAGTGGCGATTTCTCCTAGTGAGCTAGGTGTGCGCCGCACACCCTAAAATATAATTAAAATGTCCACAGTTAAATATGTTTTATTTATTTTTCCCTTTGTCTTAATACACTACATATGTTATGACAATCGATTTAATTTACTTATTTGATTTCATAAATAGTCGGTTAATAGTGACTTGGAATGAAGTCGGCACCACGTCTTCATTCAGAAAATATGAGTAGGTCAATAGCAACTGGGAATGAATTCGGGTTAGGTGTGCGTTGTTATTTCCGAACAACTTCACTCGACAGAGCTGTATTGGTATACAATACAGTCCCCCACCCATGTGTTTAAAATAGTAAGGAAATACCATTGGTTTTAACACTGCAGTTAGCGGTAAAAATACCGCTCAAGACAAATGAATGGAACGCCGGTTTAACAAACGTTGTGATAGCATTATTTACAAACATTACTGCGCTTGCCTGGACCACAGTATTCTAGAATCAAAGACTATAATACATTTTAGTAAATTTTCGTAGAAAAAATTCACTAATGGGGAGATCTCGACTTTTGAATTTTGAAAAATTGTTTGCAAATGAGCGCGAACTAGGACCCCTAGAACCCATATCCGGGGTCAGTTTCAATTTTTATATATAAGAATTTAATTTGAGTCAAGTTTTAAAATATAGAAATTTTTGATTAAAATGAAGAAACTGATTTCAAGTACCATCCATATTTCTAGAAATTGTAATGGTACATAATGAGGTGAGGTAATTTTGGAGATTAGAAATCAGATGACAGAACTTTAGAACAATTGACATTTAGATTAAAATTTAGTCAAAATTGCATCATTTGCAGTCACAAGTTTAGACTTATTTGTAAGATGCTTTGTACTATTTATATAACAATAAACTATATATATATATATATATATATATATATATATATATATATATATATATATATATATATATATATATATATATATATATATACATAGGTATCACACCGATAACTCAAAATATAATCGGCCGATTTTGATAAAATTTGACATGTACCTTCCTTCTGTAAATGTATTGGATAATTTCGTTAGTCAGGAAAATCGGACGAGGTTTTCCGGGAAAATTTTGAGTTTTTATTCGAAAAAAATTTGTATCTCAAAAAATAAAAAAGATAAGATTACCAAATTTGGTAGGTAGGTTTACCATATAAAAATTAAACTATACACCAAAATTTAGATTTCTATGTTGCAAGATAAAAAAGTTATAATAAAATATTTTGTGCCAGATCATTTCTATGAAAATTCACTACCATAACGCACTTGCTGCATCCAGGATTTTTACACATTTTATTATTTAGTACCATATTAACATTGAACTACTTTTAATGTTTACAGTTTTCACCCCGTTCCGGACAGTGCTAACGCTAACACAAATTTGTGTAAAGAGAAGAGCTTGATAATAATTCCATGTTCTTTTCGTGTTTTAAAGTTTTAAGTGACTTTTTAATTTGTTAGTGTTGCAGTGGGAAATTAATTTATTTATCTACGTATCATTCCCATATAGGTCGAATATATATATATATATATATATATATATATATATATATATATATATATATATATATATATATATATATATATATATATATATATGTACATTTAGTGTTAATAATTTTTAAAACCACCACTAACAGCAACTCGTTACCGCACACCCGAACATTTTGGTCAGGAGACGCCACTGCCAGGATAGTAAGATGAAACTGCTCCCTGGCGTCGGTGATTGGCCATAGTCGCGAAAATATGCCGACGTTAAAGAAACAAAACACACACAAAACACACTTATTATGTCATTAAATCATCCCGCCTAGGCGTAGTTTACGGAACAATTACGATAATTTAAAGGAATTTTGGGTGCTTTTCGGCTTCGTTCGTATAGGTCATTTCTATGTCTCCCACTGTCTTTATTAAGTTTATTAAATTGTCGTTAAAAGTAATTTAAAAATCTTTTACAAACATTCTTTTTTTATTGAAAGATTCACGTTGTAAGATAGAAACATTGATAAAATTTATATTGTGGCCAGTATCAAGATTGTGTTCAGACAAAGAACAAGTTCTTTTTGTAAACGTAAATATATCACTTTTGTGCTGCGTTAATATATCTTTAAGGACCCTGCTTGTTTGGCCAATGTATTTTAAATTGCAATTGCTACATGGAATGCAATATAAAACTCCAGATACTTTCGAAATTTCATCCTTACTTTTGAGTTTACTGAAAATGTTATTAACTGTTTTTGAATATCGAAACGTTATTTTAAAATTGGTTTCATCTTTAAATATAAACTTTAGCCTATTGGAAATATTCTTAATGTAAGGGATCGATATGTAAAAAAAAGTTAGATGTTTTCGAGCTTGAAATTATATGGGTGTTATGTCTGTCAGATAAATTTGATAGTGTTTGTACATAGTGTGTACATTTAGGAGGATAAGAGTTGTTTACAAAAATAAATCTTATCAATGTTTCTATCTTAGATTGTGAAACTTTCAATAACCAAAGAATGTTTTTAGAAGACTAAGAAATTACTTTTAACGACCACTTAATAAACTTAAAGAAAGATAATAATTTTATAAATCACTACCCCTATTTACATTTCCTAGACAAAAACAAAAACAAATGTAAACATACAACAGTTAGCGGCATATGTCAGTGCGACTCATCTATTTCAAATTCAAAATTTTCAAATAACTTTTTTCATGTTATTTAATAATTTGCTCAAGTTCAAGTTTAACTCACGTTATATGTAAGTATTTAAAACCTTTGTATTTTTTCTATGTAAATTGTAATTCTTTGTCCTTTCCAAGTTGTAGCCTTGATAATGGAATATTTTTTCTGAAAGCTCGGCCATTAATAAAGAGTTTTAATTATGCAACTGACGACGGGTATCCCACAATTTTTTAGAAAATAATAATACAACCGTCACAAAAACTATATATATATATATATATATATATATATATATATATATATATATATATATATATATATATATATATATATATATATATATATATATATATATATATATATGAGCGATAACTAAAAAATACACAACTGATTTGAACAAAACTTGGAACATATCTTCATTGTATTAAGACCGCGGACGAGTTCGTAAATCAGCTATACCGGACATTTTTTCCACCAAAAAAATATAAAAATGTTTTTAAAAACCCTATATTTTTCTAACTATTAGTGTAACTGGAATGAGACTTTACATGTTGCCAGAAATGGTGTAAATAAACATATGCTGTGAATTTTAAGTAATTTGGTTCACAATATTTAGAGTTTTTTCTAAATTAAAAATAAAATCTGAAAGACCTGCATTGATACGACTTAGTGGTTGAATTCCAATGCCTGGCAGGCAGAGTAGTAACTGCGATGCGTAGATTGATTCGTACAACAGGTATCAATAACACGTCAACGGTAAACAAACAAAATAAATAACAGGCATAAAACGTATGCACGTATATATATATATATATATATATATATATATATATATATATATATATATATATATATATATATATATATATATATATATATATAATAAATATAAGGCATAAAACGTACGTTTTATGCCGAGTGGTATTACTCGAACCAACAATCGTTAAATCTCGGCCACAAATATCGCAAATGACAGACATGAAATAAATAAATTAACTGTGGGATTCAATTAATTTTTAAAATACACTATATTTGTAGATTGGTGAATGGTCCCAAATACAGTTTTAGACCGAAGGTGTAGCATAATATAGTGGAAATGTAAACAAAATCAAGTCAAGTCACTATAAAAATGATTTTAGAACAGGTTGTTCTTTTATCTTTAAGCTTAAACATAAGACGTCATCTAAGATCGAAACAGTCGTTGAATGTTGATGTGGATGTGCTTCAAGCGACAACTCTATTAATTGTGTAATTAATTGTTACGTTTATTCTTAACATAATATAAAATATCCCGGTCATGAAGCCGGCGTCAGTATCCTGTAAACAAAACCTTAGTTAACGTATCCTTAGATATTTAAGTGGTAGCGGCATGTCTTCTGCGTAGAAAGTTCCAAAATCGATTCCCGTTCGACGAATGTATGTATATATTTTTTTTACTTTAACATTTGGAAAAACAATAGTGTGCCTGAATAACTTTGTCACCTTTGTCACCTTTGAGTCCAAAATTATAATTTTCAGCAGACATTTTCTTATTGTTGATATTGAATTCTTATTAAGAAAATTCACTATTGGAGAATTTGTTTTATAATTTGGCAGATACTTTACTTTTCTAGATGTGAATTTAGTTTCCTTCTGGGAAGCTTTTGTGACTTTAATGAAATTTATAATACAAGTCTCTTTTAAAGAGACTTACACTATCTATAGATATAGCAAAATCTAATTTTCTAACTTCATAGAAAATTGAGTTTTGGGCATTTTTCTCAAAAGGAGTTAGAGCACAATATTTTTTTGATAATGGAGATATTATCAATGTTACCACTTGTAAGGAATGTATTTTCTAGCCCTGGTCATAATGTCATTTTATTATGAAAATAATCTCTACGTATTTAACAGACACGTTCTTGGGTGAATACGTTTCACTAGTCAGAGTATTCCCATTGGATCCAAAGTGTCAAGCGATGAGCGTTTAAAAAATGTTTACTTAAATATAGACGTGCGGGTGTGTGTGGTGATAATGTATCCCTCTTAGGCTCAAGGGCCTCCCACTATTCATTTTATATTCCACTTAGCATCGGTTGAAGTAAAGCAAACATCCACATTTGTGCCTGAACCATGACCTGAGCTGCATTAAAGTATGCTCGATATTAGTAAATTTACAGTGCACGATATATACCTTCATAAAAGGTGAGTGAATTCTCATTGAACACGGCTTGTTTGTTTATTGTACATGTTCTCATTTGTTTAAGTTATACATTGAGGAGTATTTTCAATCAGTATATGATCAGGGGTGGTTTTAGGTAATCATTTAATAAATAGCTCCTATAAAAGTAAGTTGTAGCTAGAGTTCAAAGTCAGTTTATTATTTATACGAGGCTAAGTTATAAATTGAGAAGTAATTATCATATTAAAATAAAGGGGCCTTATGAAATAATTTGAGAAATAGCTAAGCTTATATTACGTTTATTATTTATACGAGGCTAAGTTATAAATTGAGAAGTAGTTGTCATATTCAAATAAAGTGGCTTTATCAAATAATTTATGGATAAGCCAAGTTTAAAATAGACTTGTTACTTATACGAGGTTAAGTCAATATTCTTAAATTAAGTGAGAGTTGAATTATGTCAGTTTCTTTAGAGTAAATAAAGTAGAGTCTGTTTGAAAGTAAATTGATGATAGTTTGGAAGGTGTAAGGGACACCTTCGCTGTTTGCTCACCCAGTAGGGCGTCATACTGGTAGAGGCGTTGGGTTTAGGCCCAGGTTACGTAACCACAACACGGTGGATTTTTGTGGCATCTTCACATTATGGTGGGGGTACAGCAGTATCCATTGCACCCGCCTGTGGCGATGCGGTGGATATTGGAGAAGGGCATATTGCTGTGTTCGCCCTTTGTGTCCATTGCACTTTCTCAGTATTCATGTGTGTGAACCGTTGTTGTATTTGTCGATCTGGTAGCTTGTCCGAGACACTGTGTCCAGTTCACCCGTTGGTCTCATTGCACGGTCAGTCCCAGTGGGGGAGTTGGGGTACTTGGAGAAGAGCACAGTGTTGCGCTAGTCCATTGTGTCCATTGCACTTCTCGGTATTCAACTCTGTCAGTACGAGAACTATAGGTGAGGTATTAAACTGTGCCTCATTGAACACCTGGAAGCCAGCACGGACCAAGTGTTCGGGTACAGCGCCCAACAAATTACACATTGTTTTAGAAACTATTATTAGAGTGACTAATGTTTAAATAATTATTGTTTGAGTAATTATTATTTAAGTAACTATCGTGTGAGTAACTAGTAACTAGAGTATTTATTGTCTGAGTAATTATTGTTTGAGAAACTAATGGTTGAGCATTTTGAGACATTGTTGAGAAGCAGTTCTGAGGCACTAATCTGCGCTGTTGAGAGATTATAATGTGGCTCAGTGGAGCTTTGAGTAGGAACTGCTATTAATGTTGGAGTTGCTCAGTGGAGCGTTATGTCGAAACTGCTCTTAATGTTAGGATGCTCAATGGAGCTTTGAGTATGAATAGTTATTGATGTCGAGCCGCTCAGTGGAGCGTGTAATTGGTAAATGATTGATAAACTAATAATTGAATGCCCCTCGTATATATGTTAGGTTGTGCTTTAGATGAGTAATGGTGTGTTCAGGTATATTTTTAATTACAGGTTAGTGATGTTGTTACTGGACACATTTGGCACCCGTTCGCCCGACTCATTACGTCCGTACATTAAGGCTTCGCCATCATTCTGACAAGTAATACACCTTTTGCCTTTTGCATGATTACTCCTAAGTAGATAACACAACTGCTAAGTAATATATCGATTGGTGATTGATTGTTGAGCTATGTAATTATATTATGTAACCGTTAGTCGATTGTTAGTAATATAATAGGTTACCTCTATTGTATAATAAAAGGGTTGTAACCTTATGTCATCAAAGGGTTGCGTTCGACATAATTATTCAATATATACATGAAAAAAAAAACGTACCCGTTACACACTTTCGGATGGATTCTATAAATGTGCGCGTACTAAAGACCTTGAAAATAGATCTTCCAGGTATGTGCAAGTTTTAAGTAAATTATTTTAGTAAAATGCCGTATAATAATAGTGTACAATTCTTATGAAAATTCACTACTATAACGCACATGCTACGTCCAGACTTTTGTAAATATGCACGTTAATTGAGATACTGAATTTATTCCATTTGGCTGTTTAACACTGTATTTTAAAACGTGTGCCAATCTTTAAATCTAAGTGCTTGGAAAAGTTAGTCTTTGTATGTTACATAAATCCACGTTAACAGGCTTAATGAATCGATGACGTGTTTCTACCAGTCCTTATTGTTGGGTATTCAATCTAATAAACGGAAGTTGTTAAATCTGTTCAGAGCTGTACCATAAGTCTACGGGTAACCCGCTGTGAAGAAATAAGTAAAATAAGTTTAAGTTATTGAGCTCATTTATAGTAGATGTAGCTGTGCTGCTCTACTGAATTCCACCTTATTGCTGGTATATCAACGCCAGGATTTCATAATATCAAATTTACCTTCCTTTATACAGCGCTGAATATTAAACTGCTCTTTGGTGCGTATTTGATGTTAAATTATTAAAGTCTTTAAATGAATGTTTTTCAATATTAACTTTGAATCTAATAAAGTACTGTGATATTGCCAGGAGGAAAGCTAATATGCTATTTCTTTTGAATGTTTAAGGTTGTGTTTGTCGGGAGAATGATTGGTAAAAAGTTAATTTAATATTTCTAATATGAAGTCATGGAAAGGTATATAGGTGGCACGTGCACAAAGCGTACGGATAAAGTTATTGGAAAAGTTAGGTAAAACAAACAATTAATCTGATGCTGCAGGTTATTACGGGCTTCCCCTCAGGAAACCTTATTATCTAATGTTGATAATAAAATATTCGTCCAGAAAGAAGTCGGCTCAATAATAATTCAAAATGCATACAGAAGAGCAAAACGTACCGTGCCATACCAAATACAAATGTATAAGCTTATCTTCATACTAGTTTATTTTCTTATCTTTACCCGGCTTTACCTTCTATGGCATCTTCAAACACAAGACAATTAAATTTATTTATAGACATTCCTGACAACTGTAAATTAAAATCCGTTGCTACATTGGATTACTTTGAGCAAAAAATAAATAAATAAAAATGAAACATGATGTCTTTAAAAAATGTGATGTATGTTAATATTCAACCTGGAAATATAATCAACTTATGACAACAATAAGCATAACAACAGTTATAAAAATGAATTACCAAACTACGATAAATTCCTTATAAAACCACTTTTCCATGCAAGTCGAGTTAATAATATATTAATAGAAACTGTACAATCTCTTGTAAATACAGAGGTAAATACTTTTTCTGTGTTTCATAGAGAAAACTTCGAGAATAGTTTGTGAGACTTTTTTAGTTAAGTTAACTTAAGTTTTTTACAGTATTTGTAGTAATTTTTTGTTCTCAAATTTTCAAAATAAACATGTTTGGAATATTAAATTGATTTGAATTTTTTCACGATACTGATAATTTTTGCCCTCACATTTCTTTACCATTATCCTGTTCAACATAGTAATGACTGCACAGCGTTTTCTAATATGTACACTATCTGAAAGAAGAAACAATTGAGGAAGTGCTTACCACTTCTTCTAAAATTTGAATATTAGTAGCAACACATGATGAATTTTCGAAAAATCATTAAAAATGATATAACTCGAAAATCACAGGACTTTGTATAATGTGATGTATGGTTTGTTATGTTGCAAAAGAAATGAACTATCAATGTCTCAAAGGAATGCAACCAGTTACCCTATATATATATATATATATATATATATATATATATATATATATATATATATATATATATATATATATATATGTCACATTGATAACTCAAAAGATAATACGCTGATGATGATCAAATTTGATGAATACCTTCCGTTTGCAGGTGGCTTGGATAAATTCGTTAGCCAGCAGAATCTGCTTAGTTTAAATAAATTAAACAAATCATTGCTTTAATTAGATAGCCGAATTCCCCCGGTCCGTACCAGTTCTGAGCAGACCTTTAATGTATTGAAATTCGATTACGAAATTATAATGCATGTTTGTAAGAAAATAACTTCGGGACGCAGCAAGTGCGTCGTTATGGTAGAGAATTTTTATTAAATGCTTAAAATTTGAATAGCTCAATTTGCTATTAACCTATATGGCTCGTTGGCCAGGAAAATAGTTTTTTCAGGAAGATTTAGTTTATTTTCGAAACATATTTGTAGATTTCCAAACAATACAGTTATTTTCATGATATATGGTATGGTGATGGTACATTGTTTCTAGTATATAGGTTATACTGGTAACGAAATTTTATGCCTGCTTTCTTTAAAAAAAAGACTTATTTGCTTTTTAAAACATTTTAATGAAAATTCACTACCATATTGTATACTCCATTGAAATATAAAGCATGTCTGTAAAAAAAGAAATTCAGGACGCAGCAAGTGGCCAGGAAAATCGGACCGTTTTTTTTCTGGAACTTTTAAAGTTTATTTCCGGAAAATGTTTGTACTTTTTGAAACGACAAAGCTATTTTAATGAAATACGGTAGATTGTTACTAATATATAGGTTGTACTGCCAACCAAATGTCCTTCTTTTAAAAACAAGACATATTTGCCATTAAAAGAATTTTTACGGAAATTCGCTACCATAACGCACTTGCTGCCTCCAGACTTTTTTTTAATAACTATTTTAGGATAAAATTTTTAACCTCTATTGTAAATTTTCACTAAACCAACCTATTCCTAGTGCCCACACTCTATGATTTCCAAAATTTGACTCTTTAATTTTACCGGTTTGGAAAATATTAAAAATAATATCATCGTGGCTGAAAATTCTAGCTTCAGTAGCTCTCATAGGAAGTATTACCCAACCTTGATTTGTAGGAAGTTTTGCACGTATTTTAACAAGTTATGTTCCCATAAAGTTTTGCGCATGCAAACGGGGACACCTGTAAATCATTATATGGCTTCTACTTAATTTAGCTGACATATCGATATTTTGTAAAAAGTTTGGGACGCAGCAAGTGCGTCATAGTAGAGAATTTTTGTAGGAATTGTACACTATTATTAGACGGCATATTACTAAAATTAATACTTTAAACTTACACAGACCTTGAAGATCGATTTTAGATGTTCTAGTACGCGCACATTAGAAGAATTCTTTCCAAAGTGTTACCATCGATATCTCTCTTTCACCAAAAAATCTTGTGTTCTAACGTGTTTTGAGAGAAATGCCCAAAACTTTATGGAGCTAGATAATAATTTTTTTCTATATCTATAGATAGTGTAAGTCTCTTTAAAAAGACTTGTAATAAAAATTTCATTAAAGATACAAAGGCTTTCCAGACTTAATTCATATTTAAAAAAGTAAAATATGTGCCAAATTATAAACGTAGCAGTTATTTTTTATTAATAATTAATCGCCTGAATGATTTCGTTTCTAATCAAACCGGTTTCTCCAACAGCTAAACATCCTTTGATAAACAAATTCTGTATTAGTAATTTTTTTAAATAAAAATTAATATCAACAATAATTAAATGTCTGCTGAAAATAATAATTTTAGACAGGTGGTTTAAAGGTGATAACGTTAGTCTAGCATTTTAAACAAAAATGAGATCTTGCTCAAAAAGTATGAAATTTGTACAATATTCCCTCTTCAAATGTAAAGTGTAACAAAAAAAAATATGATACATTTATCGACGGGGAATCAATCTCGAAACCTTCAGCCGAAGAGACAAGCATAATACCACTGAACCAGCTGAGATACGTTAACTAAACCTTTTTTTACCTGATACTTGACGCCGACTTCATGCCCCGGGTATTTTATATTATATTAAAAGTAAATGTAACAGCCAATTACAGAATTAATATAATTGTCACTTGAAACATATTCAACAACTGTTTCGATCTTAGATGTCCTCTTATGTTTATGTTTAATGATAAAAGAACAAACTGTTTTAAAATTATTTTTATAGAGAGGTGACTTGATTTTGTTTACGTTTCTACTATATTATGCTACACTTTTAGTTTAAAATTGTAATTGGAGCCGTGCATCAAGCTACAAATATAGTGTGCTTTAAAAATTGATTGAGCCCCCAGTTAAAAAACAATAACTTGGCAAATCCTTAATTTCATGTTGTATGTCATTTGCAAAATTTTTGGGCGAGATTTCACGATTGTTAGTTCGAGGAGTAGGTTTTATGCCTGTTCTTTAAATTTTTTGATTACTGTTGATGCATGTTAATTTTGCCTGTATATATCAATCTACGCATGGCAGTTTACTATGTCTCTCGGGCATTGGACTTTAACCACTAAGTCGTTTCAACGCATGTTTTTCAGATTTTACTTTTAATTTGGAAAAAATTATAAATGTTGTTGAACAAATTACTTAAAATTCACCACACATATAGCTTTATTTCCACCAAAACATTGAAGATATTTGCCAAGTTGCGCTCAAATCAGTTGAGTATTTTTTTAAGTTATCGCTCCTATCTTGTATGTGGATTCTAGGGACTCTAATTCGCACTCATTTGAAAAAAAATATTCAAAATACCTCTCTATTAGCAAATGTTCTTAAAGAAAACTCGCTAAAAACATTATGGTTATTCTACAGAATTTTATCACAATTTTGTTAAAGGATTTTGCTGTAAAGATCAAATTTCTATTTAATTAAAAAAGACTGGACGCAGCAAGTGCGTTATGGAAGTGAATTTTCATAAAAATATGTCTCTTTAATGCAAGCAGGCATCAATTTGGTCAACGGTATAACCTATATAGTAAGAACAATGTACCATATTTTATCAAAATAACTTGTTTGAAAATGTACAAAAATTTTCCGAAAATAAACTTAAAATGTTTCCGAGAAGACTGGTTCTTAGCCAACAAACCTTAGGTTATAGCAAATTGAGTTATTGAAATTTGAAGGATTTAATGAAAATTTGCCACCAAAACGCACTTACTGCGGCTCGATTTTTTTTTACAAACATGCATCATATATTAATGAAAAATGCAAAAATGCAATAAGGTATGTTCAAAAAAATTGTAGGTGTCACCAACGGCTTATGAGCCACTCTGTGATTGTCAAAATAATTTTTTAAGATGCAGCTCAAGATACCCTATACGTAATGTATACAATTTTTTCTCGTATAATAACAATTATATTGAGCTTTACCATAGAAATGCGTCACCCTGTATATATGTAAACAGAAAGTGAACCCGGATATGGATTTTAGGGGGCCTAGTTTGCGCTCATTTGAGGAAATATTTTTATAATTCAAAAGCCGCGGTCGGTCTCCTCATTAACGAATTTTTTCTACGAAAATTAGCTAAAAATTATAGACCGCTAAACCATAAACTTCACTAAAACTACTGCCAAAACATCAGAGAACGGGTCTATTTTAAATTAATTTTCTGGAAATATTTTAGTAAAATGAAGGGCAATGATGGTTGAAGCTGAAACTTAAGGGTTTGCAGAACACTCTTTACACATCCGTATTTCTTTCAGGTTCTTTGACTAAATGTTGCCAATTGGGACGTTTCAAATCGCGACTTTTTACGTTTTGAGGATAACCACATTTTTTTTAGATGCCTCTAACATACGGACCTAAATTTTGGTAAATTGTTCTCCCTTTATATATATATATATATATATATATATATATATATATATATATATATATATATATATATATATATATATATATATATATATATATATATATATATAATTGAAACTGACCCTGGATATGGGTTCTAGGGGGCCTAGTTCGCGCTCATTTGAAGAGTTTTTTTTAAATTGAAAAGTCGGGATCTCCTCGTTAGTGATTTTTTAGTAAAGAAAATTCACAGAAACAAGCACTTGTGAAGCCACGCGAAAAGTCTACGATTGTATTAAATATGGAACGGTTTCACAAAGTTAGGGCAAGAACAAACAACTAAGTATGCTATTCAAATTGAGATAAGTCTTAAAACTTCCATCTCCTTTTTCTAAAATTATTTTTTGTACAAAAACTTGCTAAAAAATCATCGGAATAACAACAATCTGATTAGATAACGGTAACGTGAAATGAGACTAAAAAAAAAGTCTGGACGCAGCAAGTGCGTTATGGTAGTGAATTTTCATAGAAATGATCTGGCACAAAATATTTTATTATAACTTTTTTTTCTTGTAACATAGAAATCTAAATTTTGGTGTATAGTTTACTTTTTATATCGTAAACCTACCTACCAAATTTGGTTATCATAGATTTTATATTTTTTAAAATAAAAAAATTTTTCAAATGAAAACTCAAAATTTTCCCGGAAAACCTCGTCCAATTTTTCTAAATAACGAACTTGTCAAAGCCATTTACAAAAGGAAGGTACATGCCAAATTTTATTAAAATCGGCTCATTACTTTTTGAGATATGAATTTTTTTCAAATGAAAACTCAAAATTTTCCCGGAAAATCTCGTCCGATTTTCTTGACTAACAAACATGTCAAAGCCATTTACAAAAGTAAGGTATGTGCTAAATTTTATTAAAATCGGCTTATTACTTTTTGAGATATGAATTTTTTTAGAATGAAAACTCAAAATTTTCCCGGAAAACCTCGTCCGATTTTCCTGACTAACAAACATGTCAAATCCATTTACAAAAGGAAGGTACGTGCCAAATTTTATTCAAATCGGCTTATTACTTTTTGAGATATGAATTTTTTTCGAATGAAAACTCAAAATTTTCCCGGAAAACCTCGTCCGATTTTCCTGACTAACGAACTTATCCAAGCTATTAACAAAAGAAAGGTACATGCCAAATTTTATCAAAATCGGCCTATTATTTTTTGAGTTATCGGTGTGATACATATATATATATATATATATATATATATATATATATATATATATATATATATATATATATATATATATATATATATATATATATATATATATATATATATATATATATATATATATATATATATATATATATATATATATATATATATATATATATATATATAAACATATAAAAATTGAAACTGACCCCGGATATGGGTTCTAGGGGTCCTAGTTCGCGCTCATTTGCAAAATTTTTTTCAAAATTCAAAAGTCGGGATCTTCTTATTAGTGAATTTTTTCTACGAAAATTCACTAAAAAGGATAAAAAGTAAAGTCACTAACTAGGATTAGAACTCGCCATGAAGGAGTCGATTACACGATGTACAGAGACTCAAGCCACTGAGCTACGTTCGACATGTTTATTTTGGTATATCGCATAATACATGTTCATTATTTAACGTTTTACAATTTACAAAAAAGCATTTTGATTTACAATGGATTTTTTGCTTATATTTTAACGAAATCAAGGAAAATAACGACTTAGACACATATCTAGGAGCTTGTTAGTCATCTCTTGTAGTATTTTTCACTCAGATTCTGTTCAATCAATTTTGACGTTTTAACTTTCTTGAATCAGATTTAGTGAATTAAAAATTAATTTACCTCTAACTTTTTTTTCTTCCAAGATATAGATTTGGATTTTGTTACATATGATACCCTTTATGACAGAAACCAGCGTACCAAATTTGTTTGCCCTTACTTTGTTATTTCCGGAGATATAATTTTTTTTCGAACGAAAACACAAAATTTTCCCGGAAAGCCTGGGCCGATTTTCCTGACTAACGAACTCATTCAGGCCACTTTTAAAAAAAGCATGTACCAAATTTGTTCAAAATCGGACCATTACTTTTTGAGTTATCGGTGTGATACCTACATACATACATACATATATATATATATATATATATATATATATATATATATATATATATATATATATATATATATATATATAAACATATAAAATTGAAACTGATCCTGGATATGGGTTCTAGGGGGCCTAGTTCGCGGTCATTTGAAGAAATTTTTTCAACATTCAAAAGTCGGGATCTCCTCATTAGTGATTTTCTTAAAGAAAATTCACTAAAAGGAGAAATAGCAGATGTTTTAGTTTTCAAACACAAGATACTAAAACATTGTTTCAGCCGCAGTGTATGTAGTTAAGAATATGGCTTTGCCAATAACTCAGTTTCCTTATCCATCCGGGTCTTCATTTATTTTACTTGCTCTCAGCAGAATCGTAAACAAGTCCCCAAGTTTAGCTTGTTCTCCAAACTTTGTCAGTAATCACGATATATGAACCTAAACTTCCCATTCTTAGTCCGAGGAAAGTATCGTTCCATTCATTGAAATCTCTCTATAATTTATCAGAAATGCAGATTGAATGTGTATAATGAACCCAATTATCTTGTCGCAAATTGAATCAACAAAAGCTTGCAAACTTTACGGATATTTCACAATTTGCCAAGTCATCGTTGTTAATTGGTAGCCAAGTTTCTCAACTTTGAATTTCTTATACAATGCTTTCTCTATCAGTAGCTGTGTCTAATTAGAAAACTTTTCACAAATCAAATTCAAAATATTTATCTGACAAAGCTGATGGTTGCTAATGGTTGTTTTAACTAGAATTAAAATTTGTTTGCAACGTACCGTCTAAATTGAGGATAGCATTTCGTTAATTCACTTTAGGTTACTCTGAACAAGATTACTTTTCTAAACATATTTCTTATGCAATAAAAATAATAATTATCCTCGGAATAACGTAGCATCGGTGGTGAAAATGTGTACGCTTCAAGCCAAGGGTCGTGAGCTTACTTTTGCAGTATATACTAATTGCTAACATCTACCGAAATTGTGACATTGTGTTTGAGTAAGTAAAATATCTAAGATATTCGCCCTTCAGAGAGGGCGTAAAGTTATCGTTCCATTGTACGGGGTTATTCATTTTAAATTACCCACCCCTTATCATCGTTATTATTGCCTATAGAAAAAAAAAGTTGTTATGACTGAATTTTATTGTGTGTGTGTTTTGTTTCTTTAACGTCGGCCTATTTCCGCGACTATGGCCAATCACCGACGCCAAGCGGCAGTTTCAACTCACTATCCTGGAAATTTTGCCGAACCCCTGCCTTTCTATAAGGAGGGTAGGGATCTTTAACGTGCCCAACATCGCATGGACACGGTACCGACGGCTTTACGCCTCCTCCGAAGGGCGGGACGTGCAAACATTCAACTTGCTGAAATACAATGCCAGAACCTCGGTTGATGTTAATGTTCTGTACTGAAAAAGTGAAAGGAGAAATGTGGGATCGAACCCAGTACTCTTCGGTTCAGAGGCACTCGTTCTTACCTCTAAACCACCGAGGTTCTGACTGAATTTTGTTAAAATGCTATCAGTTACACTAGCGTGCAGATTTCAGGGGATACAAAAAACAATATTTTTTTAATGGGATGCACTGTATATTATTAAATGTTTGGAATGATATTGTTGCATTTTTGCCGGGTTCTGGATAAGTTAGACCTTAAATTTTAACAAAACAACCTTATTTACTCTCTAAATATGGATACAATAAAAGTTCTAGAATGTCTCTCTCACAATTACTAATCTGCACACATGTCTCTACACTGGTACTACAGTCGCTACTCTATAACACTTCACACTGGTTGCTGCTTCTTCGAGTCACTTCAACATTATCTAATCGAACTGAACTGACTGGGCTGGCTTACTTTCGCCTTTATAAACCTGTCGTACCTTCCACCTCGTTTTGGGAGCGTTCCATTCCAGAATGTTCCAGGACGTTCCTTTGCTAGAAGGTTGTGTGAATACAGATCGGCTCCGCGGGTATACAGGGGGATGTATATACAGGATGCTCCAAATGTGGTCATAACTCCTATGTTACACAAGAGGTGTTTCTCGAACTATAAGATCTCTCTGCGTATACAGGGTGTAAGGGTTCTCTGCGTATACAGGGTGTATATACAGGGTGTTCGGAGTGCGCAGACCTCAGTTATCCGTTCCGACGGGGTACAAGTTCGTAACTTCGTTATTTTCGGTCCTAGAGGGTTGAGACTTCGCCTGTGGGGGGTCACCCCAGGGGTATTGCCAGAATGTGAAAAAATTCCCAGATGTTGGGGAAGTTCTGGAGATGTGGCAACACCGCACCTACATCTATTGAAGTGCTTTGTAACACTGCCCCCCTCCTTAAGACTGTTCGTCCCGAACAGTATTTACCGGTCGCCAACTTGGGGGTTCGTTGCCTCGATAAGGAATCAACCTCTCTATGTGACCAACTTTGGCTTTAGTTCGTGGAGACAGCTGGATTCTGTAGACTAGGTCGTTAATTTTCTTAGTCACCAAGTATGGCCCTTCCCATGGTTTCTAAAGTTTGGGACTGAGGCCCTTTCTCCTTGTTGGTTGGTACAGCCACACTGCATCACCTTCCTTGAATGTATGAGGTGTTGCTCTGCGATCCAAGCGCATCTTTATCCGGTCACTGCTTAAGAGGAGCCTATCTCTGACATATCTGTGTATAGTGCGCAGTTTTCCTTCTAGGTCGGCGACATACTCAGGTAACGTAGCTGCGTCCGCTATGTCCTCGTTCGGTGGTGGTCTCGTCATGTCGATTGGTAACCGCATCTCTCTGCCGGTCAACATCATGGATGGTTTGTAGCCGGTAGATTCATGCTGAGAGCTTCTGTAAGCTAGGAGGAACAGAGGTATCAGCTTTTCCCAGTTTCTCTGATTCTCATCGACAAATATAGCAAGATACTGGTTGATGGTTCTGTTATGACGTTCTACCACGCCGTCGTGATTGAGGGTGGAGTGGCGTTGTTCGTGTTTTCTTTATGCCTAGCAAGTCCATTAGGCTCTTCCAGACTTCTGATTCGCAATTCCGGCCCTGCTCGGTGTGAATCTCTAAGGGTACGCCATGCCGCGATATGACATTTTCCAACAGGGCTTCTGCTACGGTCGTTGCCTCTTGGTTGGGGATCGGCGCAACTTCAGGCCATTTCGAGAAGTAGTCCATCGCCACCATTATGTATCTGTTCCCAGACTCTGTGATTGGAAAAGGTCCTGCGATGTCTACGGCAACTCTCTCCCACGGTGTACCTGAGATGTACTGCATCATTTTTCCTCTGGATCGGGTCTTTGCTCCTTTCTTTGAAGCACACTGGTCACACCTCGTGCACCATTCTTCGACGCTTCTTCGGCAATTTATCAAATAGAAGCGGTCTCCGACTCTGGCGAGAGTCCTGTTGATCCCAAAGTGGCCTCCACTCCTACTATTGTGTAACTCCCGAAGAACACTGTCTATGCACTCACTTGGCACAACGGTCTGGTATATACAGTCTCTACCATCGGCAGTTTTCCATTTTAGAATGATCAAGTCATTCTTGAGACACAAGGAGTCCCATTGTAGCCAGTATCCTTTAACCTCCGCCCCAAACCGGGACACATCGTGCCACTCAGGTCTTTTGCCCTTTTCTAGCCATTCTCTAATATTTTTCAAGTCTGGATCTGTCTTCTGTGCATTTCTGATGCATTCAAGCTTTACGTCTAGATCGGTATTATTCTCCTGTCCCGTCACCAGTTGTTTGATCTGATGAGTTACTCCTTCGATCTCTTTGTTCTCTTGTCGCTCGCAAAATTTGCGTTCATTCGCTGAGCATGGTTTTCTTCTTGACAGGCTGTCTGCATTGGCGTGACTTCTTCCTCTTCGTTTTCAATCCGGAAGTCGTAGCTCTGCAGTTTCTCTATCCATCCTGCTATCTGTCCTTCGGGATTTCTGAATTTCAGAAGCCATTGCAGAGCAGATTGATCCCACCTCACGCGGAATCTTCTTCCGTACAGGAAGCTGTGGAAATGTTCGATGGATCTTACAACTGCCAGCAGTTCTTTCCGGGTTACACGGTAATTTCTTTCTGTTTTTCAGAACGTTTTGCTGAAGTAGCCTATCACAACTTCTTCTCCGGCTTGGAGCTGTGAGAGTACTGCTCCAATGCCATACTGGTAAGCATCGGTGTCCAGTATAAACAGTCCTTCGTCCTGAGGATAAGCCAGTACAGGAGCAGTGAGAAGACGATGTTTGAGTTCTCGATAAGACTCTTGACAACCTGGTGACCAGATGAACTCGGCCTTATTATCAGTGAGGCTATGTAGAGGTTTCGAAATTCTGCTGAAGTACTTCACAAAGCGTCGGTAGTAGCTGCAAAGTCCCAGAAAACTTCTGACCTCATGTCTGTTCTTCGGCACCGGCCAGTCTCTTACTGCCTTTATTTTCTCTGGATCGGTTTCTACCCCTTTCTCAGAAATGACATGTCCGAGGAAACTCATTTTCTTCTGGAAAAGGACGCATTTATTGGGATTGAGTTGCAGATTGGCACCTCTCAGCCTGGAGAAAACTTGCTTCAGATTCGACAGGTGGTCATCGAATGTCCTTCCAATCACCATGACGTCGTCGAGATACACCAGGCATCTTTCCCATGCCAGTCCTCTCAAAACTAACTCCATTAGTCGCTCGAAGATGACAGTGGCATTACACAGGCCGAATGGCATGACATTGAATTGGAACAACCCATTCCCAGTTGAAAAAGCAGTCTTCTCCTTATCGTCTTTATGGAGTTCTAGTTACCAGTAACCACTTTTCACGTCTAATGTAGAGAACCACTTTGATCCCGCCAAAGTGTTCAAAGTCTCGTCGATCCGGGGCCGGGGATAACCGTCTTTCTTGGTGACATCATTCAGTTTCTTATAGTCCACGCAAAATCTCATTGTGCCGTCTTTCTTGGTGACCAAAACTACTAGAGACGACCAAGGACTTTTAGACTCCTCGATCACCCTATCATCCAGCATTTCGTTAACCATCGCCTTTATTTCTGATTGCTTGGCAGTCTTCTCGGCGGCTGTTTAATTGGTCTTGCGTCGCCAGTATTAATTATGTGTTGCAATAGATTGGTACGACCTGTGATTTTATCTTGAGCGAAAATATCGGCCTCCTCCAATATGAACTTCAGTGCCATTTCCATCTCCATGTTGTTCAATTGGCCCCATGAATCCTTGAACCGCTCTACTATTCCTACTGGCAGCCTTCTGTCTAATGCAGTGGGTGTCACGTTTTTGGACAACGCCTCTCGGTCAATGGGTTCGCAAGTGGCGATAACCTCACCTTTCTTTAACGTGACTCTGTTAGTTTGTACGTTAGCCACTCTTATGGGTATTGTCCTCTTCGGGTCTACTAAGCATCGTGCGACGAGGGCACCATCATGTCTATCTTTTAGGGGCTCCGCTATGAGAGCAGAGATGCCATCAAGTTTATTATCTAGCCTGTCTCTGACAATCTTCTCACTGTTACCAGGAATACGTGTATCTTCGTCCACAAGAAGTCTCACCCTGAGATTAGCTTCGCCTGCCGTTGGAGATAAATACAACTCTTCGTTGGCGATTCTCAAGATCTTATTCTGGAAGTCTACTGAAAGGATATCGAACTCTTCCATTAAATCCAATATCCCAGAATAAATTCGTCGACGATTTCTGCGACGACAGCCCTTACTTGTAGCTTAGTACTGCCAAGCTTAATGTAAACAGTGGCCTCTCCATGCACGGGTATCCTATCTCCTTTTTCCGTCTCCAACACAGGCTGTTTGTTGGTTCGTGAGTGCCGACATGTTTGGCAAGATGTCTGGGCGTACAACGAATCTAGTGGCACCAGTATCGATGGTGAAACTGCATTGTCTTCCGTCTATGCTGCCAGGTATAACGAGGCTGTCGCGGTAGCGTCGGATAGTGGAGACCCTGACTTTGGGGCCTTGGGTCTAGCATGCCACCTGTCGCCCCCTACACTGGCGTCAGGTCGTTTTACCTGACAGCGCTCCCTGTTGGTGTAATCTTGTATTCTGTGAGCGACCTGTTGGGTTTGTGAGCACTGCCTACTTATGCGACCTTTCCTACCACACTTGTAGCATTCTATGTCTGACCAATCTGCTGTCGTCCTACGTGCCCCAACCGGTGCAGTGAGCTTGCTTATGGCTTCTTTTATCAACTTCATTTCTTGCCTTAGTTCCTCTGTCGTTTCTGCAAAGGCCTCTATCTCCTTCACTTCGCGCAGCCTGTTGCGGCGAGATTGAGATGCATTCTTCGCTGCTTCAAGTTCCAAGTCGTAAATGACGCAGTCTGTAAGTGTTTTGAACCTACCGAGTCTCAAAGCTTATTGCATTTTCGTTGTCAAGTATCCCATCGATGAAGGTCTGGACAATGATCTGGTTGACAAATTCTTCTGGGACTTGGGGATACGCCAGTCGCACAAGTTTTTCCACTTCGGCACTGAATTATTGCAGAGTCTCATTTGGCTTCTGGACCCTTGTATTTAGTTGTGTCTGGTAGACCTGGTTCATATACTTGTTACCATATCTCAAATCAAGGGCCTGTATCAGTGTTAAGTAGTTTTACTGTTTCGACTCCGGATGTTGTGGTGGATTTCTAGTGCTTTACCTCGAAGCGAGAGAATTAGAGCAGTTGCTGCCTGTTGTTCGCTCCACCCATTGCTGAGAGCTGCCGCCTCAAACTGCCTCCTGTACATGGGCCACGATGTTTCTCTGTCAAAAGTAGGCGGCTTTAAGGTTCCATGAGGCTGCTGCACGGCTGGCACATCTTCTTCCGGACGACTTTGAACTGGGGACATTCCAGTAACTCCTCTTGGTTAAGTTATATCAGTCTGGCCCATCACCTGTTCTGTCAGTTCTCTATGTCTGATTTGTGTGCCTTTCATCACCATCTTCATTTGTTCTTTCAACAGCATTTTTTCCCATCGTTTGTTCCAATCCTCTGTTACATTTTCTACTTTCCTGTCCACCACTCCTATTTTATTGTCCACATTCTCTATTTGTTGGTTGATCTGTTCAATTTCTTCTTTTACATCGACTCCCATATCGTGGAACATACTTCGGATGTCTTCTTTGTCTTCAAGACGCCTCTGTTCCTCCTCTTGTCGTCTCCTCTCGTCTTTTTTGCGCCGTCTTCTTTCATCTTCTTGTCGCCGTTGTTCCTCTTCTTCTCGTTGGCTCTTGAGGTCTTCTTTATCTTCTTGTCGTCGTTGTTTGTCTTCTTCGCGTTGCTTCTTGAGTTCTTCTTTGTCTTCTTCACGTTGCTTTTTGAGCTCTTCTTTATCTTCAAGACGCCTCTGTTCTTCCTCTTGTGGTCTTCTGTCGTCTTCTTCGCGTTGTCTTTTCAGTAAGTCCATCAACTCTTTGATTTCAGCCATCTCGTCGTAGTCAGTCGATCTGGTGTTTACCATTTACAGCTAGCTTAGTTGTTCACTTCTTCACTCACTTATCCCACTTATGACATCAAATTGCTGCGTTTTTGCCGGGTTCTGGATAAGTGAGACTTTAAATTTTAACAAAACAACTTTATTTACTCTCTACATATGGATACAATAAAAGTTCTAGAATGTTCACAAAACACTAAGTTTATCTGGCCTTACAATTACTAATCTGCACACAAGTCTCTACACTAGTACTACAGTCGCTACTCTATAACACTTCACACTGGTTGCTGCTTCTTCGAGCACTTCAACATTATCTAATTGAACTGAACTGACTGGGCTGGCTTGCTTTCGCCTTTATATACATGTCGTACCTTCCACTTCGTTTCGGGAGCGTTCCATTCCAGAATCTTTCAGGACCTTCCTTTGCTAGAAGGTTGTGTGAATACAGATCGGCTCCGCGTGTATACAGGGGGATGTATATACAGGATGATCCAAATGTGGTCATCACTGCTGTGTTACACAAGAGGTGTTTCTCGTACTACAAGATCGCTCTGCGTATACAGGGTGTAAGGGTTCTCTGCGTATACAGGGTGTATATACAGGGTGTTCGGAGTGCGCAGACCTCAGTTATCCGTTCCGACGGGGTACAAGTTCGTAACTTCGTTATTTTCGGTCCTAGAGGGTTGAGACTTCGCCTGGGGGGGGGGGGGGTCACCCTAGGCAGCCCCAGTGGGGTGGGGAGGCGGTGTTGCCAGAATGTGCAAAAATTTCCTGATGTTTGGGGAAGTTCTGGAGATGTGGAAACACCGCACCTACATCTATTGAAGTGCTTTGTAACAATATTTTTTTCCGTGATTTCAAAAATAAACCATATGTTACTCCAAAGTCATACATTTGTTGAGTTATTACACGTCGAATATGTTAGTTACTATGAATATGTGTGTATGTGTGTGTTTTGTTTCTTTAACGTCGGCCTATTTCCGCGACTATGGCCAATCACCGACGCCAGGGAACAGTTTCACCTAACTATCCTGGAAATTTTGCCCAACCCCTGCCTTTCTGTAAGGAGGGTAGGGATCTTTAACGTGCCCAACATTGCATGGACACGGGACCGACGGCTTTACGCCCCCTTAGAAAGTCGGAACTTGCTCAAATACAATGCCAGAACCTCGGTTGATGTTAATTTTACAGTTTGTACTGAAAAAGTGAAAGGGGTACCCTGGCATCGAACCCAGTACCCTTCAGTTCAGAGGCACACGTTCTTACCCCTGAACCACCGAGGTTCTTTAAACTCTATAGCTAAGATTACTGCCGAAGCATCAGAGAAAGGGTCTATTTCAAATGAATTTTCTGGAAATGAAGGACAATGATGGTTGAAAGTAAGGCCTCGGGGTTTGCAAGATATTTTTCTTGAGACATTTTCTTTACATAGCCCGTTATAGTTTCAAGTCCTTTGCCTAAATGTGGCCAATTTTGACGTTTTAAATCACGATTTTGACGTTTGGAGGAAAACCCCAATTTATTTTTCTTTAAATGCCTTCAGCTTTTTTGTCTTTTAACTAGAGCTATATTTTGGCAGGTCATTTACCTATGATGACATAAACCCGCGTACCAAATTTCGTTGCCCTTACTTTGTTATTTCCGGAGATAAAAAAAAAGAAAATTATCTGGAATAAATAAAAAACACATCAATCTTATTGTAGAAGATGTTCAATATTTTGATCAAATAAGTTGCACTTTTTCTACTATATGTAGGTTATACCAAATTCTATGCCTTTAATTTAAAAAAGACATATTTGCAACTAAAAACATTTTAATGAAAATTAAGTACCATAACGCACTTGTTGCGTCCCGACTTTTTTAATATAAAATTTACGTTTTCCGGGATTTTTTACGATTATGCACAATCATTAAGATACTGAATTTATTCCATTTGGCTGTTCCATACTGTATATCTATAGTCACGCGAGAACACATGGAATACTCACGCGTCACAATGCCGTTTTATAAGCTACAGATGAATAACAGTTACTTATTATCTTTAAGAAAAATACAAAACATTGTAACCTGTGAACAATAACCAAACTACAATAGTGAATTTATAAGTTTTGAATAAAACATTCATTATAAAATTATACAAAATGTGTAGAGGAAAAGTGTAGAATGCTCCTGACGAATTTAATGCGCGGTTCATTGTCATATCGCGCGTGCATAGTACGTGACATCAGGTTCTTCCGTCTTCCTTTCTCCCAAACGTTGAAACGCGGTTCAAGACACAAAAGTAAACTGACAGTTTTAGTTGTTACTCAAGATTAATAGCCAGCATGACTCACATAATAAAATGATGATCTTTCTTTCCGAACAAATGACCCCACGCAAAACATCATTTCATAAGGACAATTTTGACAAAACTTGTTGATATTTGTTGATATATATGTGGTATCAATAATATTAACAGTCGAATTTGTAGCACTGTAAATTTGTTACTAATCAACAAATAATTCGCCATATTTACGCGCATGTCAGTCAGAAGGTATGAAATCGAATTCCGACCGGCACGAGAAAAATCTTAGTGAATTTTCTTAGAAAGAATTCACCAATGGGGAGATCCCAACTTTTGAAATTTAAAAAATTTCTCCAAATAAGCGTGTACTAGGACCCCTAGAAAACCCATATCCGGGGTCAGTTTATATATTTAAAATTTCTTGAAAAACACAGTCTAATCCACGACAGGCAGTATGGATTCCGTCAGAGCAGATCAACTGCTGACCTCCTTTCCTTTGTTACCCATTCTTGGAACAAGTCTATGGAACTACACGGTGAATCCCAGATTGTCGCTCTAGACATATCCAAAGCATTCAACCAGGTCTGGCACGCAGCGCTGCTTAATAAACTTCCGGCCTATGGCCTACCACCAAAACTCTGTACCTGGACAGCAAACTTCCTCTCCCGCCGGAGTATTTCTGTTGTCGTGGATGGCCATTCCTCTAAACTATATCCAATTATTGCAGGAGCTCCTCAAGGTTCTGCTTTAGCCCCTACTTTGTTTCTTCTCCACATCAATGACCTCCTCTCTAGCATATCCAACCCAGTTTACAGTTACGCGGACGACAGCACCTTCCACTCAAATATAAAATATTCTAAGCCTGTCCCGTTGGCCCAATTAGATGAGGATCGCAGACTCATGGAGGGTTCTGTCTCCGTGGATCTCCAAAAAATATTAGACTGGGGAAGTAGAAATCTTGTACAATTCAACCCCACCAAATCTCAGTCTTGCTTTCTTTCTCATAAAAGATACACCAGCCCCAGACCCATTACAATGAACAACCAAGTTATTCAAAGTAATGAGTCCTTTTCACTTGTTGGCATTTCAGTGGATCGAAATCTCAATTGGCACCAACATGTTACATCAATTGCAGAAGCGGCTGCTAAGAAATTAGGTTTCCTCTTACGGGCTCGCAAATACTTTTCACCAGATAATCCCTATACCTTATATACTTCTCAAATAAGGCCAAACCTCGAATACTGCTCCCAGATCTGGGGTGCTGCTGCCACTTCTACACTCGCTATCCTGGACTCCATTCAGAAGAGAGCTATAAGTCTCATTGGTGACCCTATCCTCACCCAAAGGTCTCCATCCCTTGCCCACCGACGTGCCGTTGGTGACCTCTCTTTCTCTCTTTTATAGATATCTGCACGGGCACTGCTCAGAGGAGCTTTCTTCCATAGTGCCAGACATAGAACATCTTGTTATGCCCGCTATTTTGTCCCGAGGACTGCCAAGTTGTGGAATTCCTTGCCGGCGCATGTTTTCCTTCTCCTCCGAACCTCCAAACCTTCAAGTCCAGAATTCACAAGTTGCCTCTTTTCTCCTTGTCGACACCCACGGTACGATAGTATTTAGGCTGTAAGCGCTCGTGGTGTGTTGTTGAAATAAAGAAAAAATAAAAAAAATATATTTTTGTGAAGAAAAACGAGTCATGTATATAAAATTTATGCATCCTGAAATTTAAATGCACTGTATAGTTAGAAGAGTGTTGGACATTTTGGTAAAATAATAAAAATATATGGAATCTAAAGAATAGAAAACAATATATATATATATATATATATATATATATATATATATATATATATATATATATATATATATATATATATATATATATATAAACAGATACAAACTGAAACTAGACACGGATATGGATTCTGGGGGGGCCTAGTTGGCACTCATCTGAAGAAATCTTTTCAAAATTCAAAGTCGCGGTCTCCTCAATAATGAATTTTTCCTACGAAAATTTGCTAAAAATCACAGATTGTTATACCATAAGCTTAACTAAATCTACTGCCAAAGCATCAGAGAAAGGGTCTATTTGAAATGAATTTTCTGGAAACACTTTACTAAAATGAACGACAACGACTGTTGGAGCTGAACTTGAGGGTTTGTAGAACAGTCTTCTTGCGACATTTTTTTACGTAACCCGTATTTGTTTCAGGTTCTTTGTCTAAATAGTGCCAATTTTGACGTTTCAAATCGCGACTTTGACGTTTTGTGGGAAATCTCATTTTTTTTCTTTAAATGCCTATAACTTTTTTGTCTTTAAGCTTACCGACCTAAATTTTGGTACATGCTTCACTTTTTAATAATACTACAAACAAGAGTACAAGTTGGTTGCCCTTACTTTGTTATTTGTGGAGATATAACACAAAATTTTCCGGGAAAACCAGGGCCGATTTTTCTCGATAACGAATTATCGAAACCTCTTGTAAAAAGAAGGTGCGAACCAAATTTGATCAAAATCGGCCCATTATTTTTTTAATTATCGGTGTTTAAAGTCGGAATCTCCTCATTAGTGATTTTTTTTTAATCGACTAAAATGAACAAACCCACTTCTTGCCATTTCGCAAGTAAAATGATTCATACATGTAACTATAGACACATTTAGTTGAGCAGACTCTCGCATGAAAAATAAAAAATAATACATAGTATTCGTTACCCAACAATGCAAGATAAACGTTTATAGTTACTTTAAAGTTCTACGTGACATGATAAATACCTCAATTATTTGTATTACAATACTTGCCTGTTAAAGATTTCCATATTTGTCTTCCCAGGTGTGTCCCAAATGCCTAATCAAGTATGTTAAAATAACTAGGCATTCGTCATCAAAGTAAAAATATAACTCTTTCGGTGTGATCAAATAAATATAGACGCTAATAGAATTTTAACATTAGTTTTGCGGCTTTAGCCTCACTGATCCTTATCTGGCTAATTTTCACAAATTCTAGGCTACAAATATCGCTTTTCCAATGATGTACATTTAAGATGATTTGGAACGAATTACAACTTGCCGCTATGTGAAGATTTTAACCTGTGATGGGCACCTATTAGTATATTTTGAAGGACCCAATTCACCACAAGACATTTTTAAAGAGCTGACAAAAATGTATTGTGGTGAATAGGTTATTCAAAAGTATACCTGACTTTGCGCTAGATTTTTATTTTATTTAAGTAACTTACGAAGTTGCTAGAATTATTCTATCTTGGTTTTTATAACGAACGCTTCGATCTCAATATATTGTTAGGTTCTTCGGGGTTCTGGATTTGTTAACTAACAAAGCACAGCTTTCAAACTGCTAATTAATTATAACCAACTATTTTCCACCACCATCAACTAAAATATTTTTCTGTATTCCCATACAACACAACATATTCTCAGAATGTTCTCACAATGTGAATACATTCATTCAATCACATCCTAAGAAAAATCTTCATCAATATACTGAGAATATTTGAATAGATTATTATACCGAATATTCGCTCAGAATGTGCTTGATATGTGCTCATAATATTATATAACTATAAAATTTAATGAAAAAGATAGATCATGATTACGGTATAATGGTGAGAATTATATTACCGTATGCGTGCGTGTACAGTACGTGTACAGTGTCCACTCATCGAATATTTTTGGACATGATTCCTTGTGAAAGTTTATATTTATGTACAAATGGATTTTTAATTTAAATACTAAAGTGTGACCTTGAAAATTAAAAAAAATTCGTCTGCGGCGTAGGGAGGGTCTTCGTCTCCCTGGGCCCCCGTTTGGAACCGCGTGGATTCTGCTGCACCCACTCCCAAAGCCACGAGCCGCCACTGCATAACACCACAGGAAATATGTAAAACAGTCCCCAAAAAGACAGTAGACTCACTAAACAATTTACAGACTACAATTTAGTCAAAGTACAGTTCTCGGACGCATATGTTACAGCATTTTAGTGAATTTTCTTAAAAAAATTCACTAATGAGGAGATCCCGACTTTTGAATTTTGAAAAAATTTCTTCAAATGAGCGCTAATTAGCCCCCACAGAAAACATATCCGGGGTCAGTTTCAATTTTTATATGTTTATATATATATATATATTTATATATATATATATATATATATATATATATATATATATATATATATATATATATATATATATATATATATATATTTATATATATATATATATATATGTATCACACCGATAACTCAAAAAATAATGGACCGATTTTGATTAAATTTGGTGAAAAAATTCCTTTTGCAAATGGCTTGGATAAGTTTGTTAGCCAGGAAAATCTGCCCAGGTTTTCCCGGAAAATTTTGTGTTGTCTTTCAAAAAAAAATTATATCTCCAGAATTCACAAAGTAAGGGCAACCAAATTTGGTACACATGTTTACATCGTTATAGGTAAGTTCCTCACCAAAATTTAGCTATGTGGGTCAAAAGACAAAAAAGTTATAGGCATTTAAAGAAATAAATTGGGGTTTTCCTCAAAACGTCAAAGTGGCGATTTAAAATGTCAAAATTGGCAACATTTAGGCAAATAACTTGAATCTAATACGGGCTATAGAAATAAAATGTCTCAAGAAGAATGTTTTACAAACCCTAAAGTCTTAGTTTCAACCGTCATTGTTCTTCATTTTACTAAAATATTTGCAGAAAATTCATTTCAAATAGACCCTCTCTCTGATGCTTGGCAGTAGCCTTAGCTATAGAGTGTATCGTTTAATGGTATATAATTTTTGTCGAATTTTCGTAAAAAATCAATAAAGCTCAATATATCCGTTATTATATAAGATATGAAAAAAAATTGTATATATTAATTATAGGGTGTCTTGAGCTACATCTTAAAATAATATTTCTACAATCACAGGATGGCCCATAAGTCGTTGGTGATACAAATTTCCTTTTTTTTAAATCAAACACGCCTTAAGTTATTGCATTTTCCATCGAAATATAATGCATGTTTGTAAGAAAAGAAATTCTGGACGCAGTAAGTGCGTTACGGTAGCGAATTTTGATCAAATGTTTCATATTTGAATAGCTCAATTTGCTATTAACCTATAAGGTTGACCAAGAAACGTGTTTTTTCGGGAACACTTTAAGTTTACTTTTGGAAATTTTTGTACATTTTCACACAATAAAGTTATTTTGATGAAACATGGCACATTGTTTTTACTATATAGTTTATACTGGTAACCAAATCTGATGCCTGCTTTCTTAAAGAACACACATATTTGTTTTGAAAAACATTTTTATGAAAATTCACTACCATAACGCACTTGCTGCGTCCAGAATTTTATATGTTTGATTTGAGGTGATGCTCGTAGTTGAACCTTTCGTTAGTAAGATAGTAATTTATCTACTAGTTACTGCTTAGGCATAGCAACCCTCCTTTTGCTTGCCGCTATAGTTGCCACATTATCCGTATTAATATCCTCAATCTAGGTAAACAGTGCTACATATGACATATGTGTTTGATTTGAGGTGATGCTCGTAGTTGAACTTTTCGTTAGTAAGATAGTAATTTATCTACTAGTTACTGCTTAGGCATAGCAACCCTCCTTTTGCTTGCCGCTATAGTTGCCACATTATCCGTATTAATATCCTCAATCTAGGTAAACAGTGCTACTTGGTTATGTTTTTGGCCGCTAAGTTTTATATCCATTTTTCAGCCCCTTCCTAACATCAGAATTTTTTATTTTCCTTTTATTGAGCCTTAACTGGCGTTGCAAAGTCCCTGGGATTCCACAATCTAAATGCGTCACGTACATTTTTGTTAATTGCGTTGTGCGTCCCTCTACTTTTACTCAAGCGTTGTTCTTTAAAATAACTCACAGTGACACCTCTTTATGTTGATGACGTACCGGGAAATTGTATGATGACGAGTCTTAAGACCCGGATATACCAGGCGTTGACTGTCATTTCACGTGCCTATCTATTGATTAGCCTATAAACCATGATTAGAGGAGTTAGTGGCGCTACACATCTACCATATAAGTCTTTTTACTTTTTAAACTAGTCAGTTCAGTATAAAATGTAGTTTTTTCTGTTCAAAGAATCACTAGACTACTGGCTCCTAACCATACTGCGTGTCTGTTTAGTTCCTCTGAGGTTGTACAACTTTTCTGACACATTGCTCGATCCTAGGCTTGTAGAATCCCGCTCCGCGAGCCACCACAAGCCACCCGCTGGGGTGACACTCAGCGCGTGGAACGCTGGTCAACGAGCCAGGCTCGTCGTATCACCAGCCGTGTATCTGTGCCTTTAGAGCTTCTACAACGTAGTTAACATAATTTTTTAATTATGGATTTCGGCACGGAATTTCGTTTGTGGACCCAGACTCTGAAAAAAGTTTCAAAAGCGCATCAAACATTGATATTTGAAAACACTTGAGGCAAAACATTCAATAAGTCTTGATAATTATGTTAGATCTAAAAAGTGAATACCATAATGACGTAAAATTGGAAATGAAAGAAAATATTGACATATGTGCTTGTTACCTTTTAGAATCTATAGAAGCTTGCGATTGCTTGCAGTGTTGTGAAAACATTTGCCAGAGAAACAAAGATTACATCTAGTTTACATAAATGTGGGATGCTTTTGTAATCCCTCATAGTTTTTTTTTCTGGTAACCGAATCTAAGATACCTATAACCTTTTCTTTTCAATCTTCGTTATCCAGGATGTCTCGCGTAAGAATAAACACAAAGCACGTGCTTGTAGAAGACCTTAAAATATGGTGACTTAACCTAACCTCCCTGTATACCAAGTTACACCCTAAGGAGTCATAACGGTTCAAAGTCGCATTAAAAAAGTTAAGAAGAAATTAATATCTTGGAAACCGTTACATCTATAAGAACCAAATTTCTCATTCATAAGCTTAATGGATTTAAAAGAAACGGCATTAAATGCGGAATATTTTAACAGTGGTAAGAACGATTTACCAAAAAGTCAATAGTAGCCTGCAAATCAATTTTTTATATGTGCATTAGCGATTTAATAAATTGTTCAGTAATCATTTTGAAAATCGCTTAAAAGTTTTCATTCAGCAAACAAGTAGACACCCCATTGGTATTAGTTTTCTCTAATCAAACAATCGTAGAAGTGTGAAAGAATTTTGGAGAAGAATGGCCTACTACAGATTTTTTTGTGACTTTTGCTTAACACTGTTCAAACAGCTTGCCACCGTTAATCCCGCTTTTCTTGAAAACCATGAATCCTATGAAATAATTATAGGAGTTAAAGAGTTAAGAAACTGAATGCTAAACTGAACGACCTTTATTAAAATTAGCCTAGGCACAAAAAAGTTTGGTGTCATATGAGTGGTGTTTTGCCCCTGATTTTGTAGAGTTTTAATTTATTTTACGTCGTAACCAGTTGGTGCTCATGTTGCGATCATTCAGCATGCTGAATCTGGTTCTTGTAGAATAAGCGGTTTTGAAGATATTAATTTTTGAGGCAAATTTTGGCACCTATAACTTCTAAGTGGTGCAACTAATGATTGGCTTGTTAGTACAACAAAAACATGTTGTTTTGTCCAATTTCGTGTGTTTCGTCTGTGTCCGTTAAAAAGTAAATTAATTTTAGTAAAATATTTTTAAACACCTACCTGTTTTTTTTATTCTACTAGCCTATGGTCAGCGCCCAAGATAATATATAATCACAATCACAAGTTCCAAGCTGCGGCGTGTACAGTGTGCAGGAGGTCGAAATCCATGAGCAGCTGTAATGTAACGCCACTGACTTGTCCTCATCGGCAAGTGCAATCATAAAATTTGACTCAGACTATTAAGCTACAAAAACTACAAAAGGGTACCCACTTCAGTTAGAGACCACTACCTTACCTGCGTTTGGAGATGTTTGCACTTGTCAGCACAACTGATCTGCATATGTTGGTATCATGTTAATTTATGATTTATGCGATTCCTCACTTCATCATCAGCAATAGCAAAATGGGTTAGTTTACTTACTAACGTATTAGTGCTTTTACTTGATACTTTGTGATAGTGCTCTGACATTCTTATCTATTACTTTGGTCGCAGACATCAGAATCTTGCAAATAATCCCCAGCAGCCATTATAGGTACTAGAATTACCACAATCCCAGGGATTCCATCACCCTTTTAACTCCTTAGGGGTGCAACTAGGTAAAGAGATAAGTTGGGTCAAATCAATTTATTTAAGAATCCTCTATATTATATGTACCCATTCATACGCAGCGAACCTGTGTATAACAGGAAAGTTTCAACCCCGCACTGGACGAAGAAAATGACTGGTTTTTCAATAGAACGGGAAACAATTGAGATTCATTTTAATAAAATGTTTCTAAACACGTGTTTCTTGTATTCTACTGTCTTATGGTTTGTGTCCCAAATAATATAGAATCGGAGTTTCGAACGCTGTGTCTGTGAAGTGCGCAGGAGGCCGAAATGTATATAACGCCAACCTCACGATATTGATTCCTAAAAGTGTTCCATTTTTTTCGCTCAGTCGGATGTTATAAATTAAAAATATTCCAAATAAAAGCAGTTTCGCGATTATTAATAGTTACCATAATTACACGCCAGCAACTCAACAACTAATATCTAGTCCAATGGAATTTATGTTTGCAGTACATCTGGGTATTCCCCTTTATCCTCGTCCTTCTTACATATCTTCACTCAGTCTGTTTACTTAAGCCACACGCCAACTGCGTTTGACCTCTTAGACCACCAGTGTCGGCGCATTTCCAAGATTGTCAAACAATTATTGCTCATAACTAGCACTCTTACACGGACGAATCTAAGATATCGATATAATTGTTATATTGCCATGATATTGATGTATTAAAAAATGTGTAAAATAAAACGGCTGTAATGCAACGCCACTGGATTGTGCTGGTCAGCAACTGCAACTCTCAGATTTGACTCAGGCTAGTATGCCACAAGAAAGGATCCACTTCAGTCAGAGATCAGTACCTTACCTGCGTTCGGAGGTGTTTGTTGTGTGAACATGTTGGACTCATGTTGATAAATTACTTTGTGCGATCCCTCACTTCATCGGCAGCAATGAAAATTGGTTTGTTTACGTAACCGAAATAAAAATCGAACCAAATAAAAAATACTAAACTAGCCCTGTGGCGTCTCAATAAAATATCTAAACCATGTCATATAAATTAGAAATATTGTTCACTGATAAATGATATGTACATATTACCTTTGGCGAGCTCAGTTTTGTAGGTAGACAAGCCAAATAAAGAAAAACCTTTATGTACAGATTAAAAGGCACTGAATACTCCTACTCCTTTTTTCATACCGTTAATGCTTTCGCAAATTTTATATAAATTTACCCGCTTTAAAATACACAAAACTCAAAAGTTACACAATTTTTTAGAGGTGTTAAGGTGTTCGAAGTCTGTCGGCGGATTATAGGCAACCGATGCAGTGATTTTACCTCCAGCTCATAAAAAAAGGTGTTTTAAAACCGGTGTTATTCATTACGGAAATGCTATCTGGGTTACTACTTCTTAAATGTTTGGTTACTCAGCGCGGCCCGTTAAGTTAAAAGATGTAACCAAACAATGTAAGATGCTTTATCTACCATACAGCTGGAGTTGGACAATACACTTGGTGAAGTTAGTCTTCACACCCAGTCGACTTAGTGAAGTGGGTCATAAAGTCAAGTTTTATTTGGAGTGAAAGTATCCACTACTGAACAACGTCCTGAGAACAATACTAGATAGACAGTACTTTCTGACAGCTATTTGAAAAAAGAAGTAAAGAAGAGGCATTTAACGCAGCGAGCTTTCAACAGTTGCAACAAGTAGATGGGGATCTGTAAGTGGAGCAAACCACCAAGAGGGAAAAGACCGTTTAAAACTTTAGAAGCCATTGGTAAGGGATGTAGAAGTTTTAAGTTATTCCAGATTCTACAGGTACAAGGAACCTGTAGGGAAATTGCGTCTAGGTTTGGGAACCTAAGGAGCGCGTTCCTATGTAAAGAGGATTCTAAGATTTACTTGCTCCAAATTGGTAAGTGTATGAGCACCAAAAACCGGGTTCAGATTGGTTCTGAACACCTGGATAAGGTCGTGGCAGTTCTGGTAAATTGAACTCCGATCTTAGATTTTGTAGCATGTTGGGCGCTTGCCTTCCAGGCCTGGACTGGCGGTTATTGGAGTCCGCTGGGGTACTCATTAATTTTAATAGGGTAATTGGTTATCCAAGCCTACGTAGATTAAAAGAGGCCTGAGAATGCAAAACATATGTGCGCGTTTGTATGTAGAAATATATGTAGTTTATATGTGGTAATATGTGTAGTAATATATAGTAATGATAGCAATTATAGACTTTTATTTTTTTTTAAGTTTTTTATATTTCCTGACTATATTTAGGTCCAGTGTAGGTTGCAGATTATTTTGTTTTCAGGCCAGTGTTTTGTTTGTATTAATGCGATTGCTTAACCTTAGACGACATGAATTTTATATTTACGTCGGTGGAACGCCTAAAGTCAAGATAGCCGAATGTAAGCTGGCAACATTGCATCTTCCTTAAGGCTGCGATATCCTAGACGGAGAAGTACCTCCGACAAATATAGAAAATATTATCCCGCAAAGTGCTGCTGAACATCTTGTATTAACGCTTTTCTTGAAAACTGTATGCTTCTACCGAAAGTCTTACTAAGTTGAGCTACTTCTCAGAAGGTGTAGTCAGTTTCGGCTTCGTATTTGTAGAAAAATGGTAATAATTTTGCCTTTGAAAAAATGTTACGTTGTCGGTTGTCTGCTCTTTTGTTTATATTTCATGCTTCTCGGAGCGGAGGGCGAGGGAAAATGGAAAAGATAGGAATTCTATTGTATGTCTTTGGATGAACTTGAGACAGTCAATATTTCTGCCTATAACAATGAGCGGTCGACCGTTAGGGGACAACTGTTTTTACAACATTTACGCAGCATAACTGTCGATTATGGCATTTATCAGAACAGACATTCAGATCATGGATTGAGGTCCGGTCTAATCTTATACACATTAGTGTTCCAGAAAATTTTCATAAAAAAAATTGATTATGTAGATCAGTCCTTTACACTCTCAAAACATTTCTTTAAATGAACGCAAATTAATTTTGATTAAACGTCGACACATTAGTCTGCTCAACCGGACCAATTTAAAAACAAATAGATTTGTATTGTTGAAACATGTAAATCTATTGTGGTAAAACTTCGTTTATTTGTTGCCTTTCATATACATATTACAATGCCATACATTTATCCCTTTGCTAAGAAAATGAATCTTGTAAAATTCCTACACATATATTTTATCCATTTGCAAATTGCCATGAGCAATTCACTAATTGAAGATAGGAACCTGTGATGAGCACTGATCATCACACTTGGAGAACCCAAATCACCACAACACATTTAAAAAAAACCTGACGATCGTTTCACTAACCAAGTTAGCGTCATCAGAGAATGAATAATTCCGATTAATTACTCATCCTCTGATGACGCTAACTTGGTTAATGAAACCATCGTCAGGTTTATTAAAATGGGTTGTGGTGATTTGGGTCTTCTAAGTGTGCTTATCATGAGCAACTGGTTGGTGATAGGTAACAATTTTATACAAGTAATAGAAATTCAATATAGCGACATAATCAGTCATTCATATATTTTTTGACTCAAGGAGATATCTCAATATTTTGGGTCGTGAATTACGAATTTACTTTTTTGTTAAAATTCAATTTATTTTTATATAAATGTTTACTAGGTTTAGGTACACAAACGCGCGCGCGCGTGCACGCACGCACATACACCCACGCACGGATAAACCTCTACACATATGTGTGTACCGGTTACAAATGAAATTGATTTAAAAACAGATCATGCGTCTTTTAATAAAATTTCACCAAGTTTGTAGAATAATACTTGAGTGTGTTAATTAAAAACGAATAACTTAATTTAAAAACTAATTGTAAAGTTCCGTTTTCTAATTAATAAAAGTACATTAGCACATATGCATAGTTGTTTCCTTTTCTGCTTAGTTATTCAGTGTTAGAAATTGCGTTATATATTAATTAGAACATTTATTATAATTGGGAAGAAACCAGCAAGGCTTGACGCAGCAAGTGCGTTTTGGTAGCGAATTTTAATAAAACCACACCACATATATCCTTTTTTTTTCTATAAGTATAATTTTCTCTGTAGAAAATTAGCTTATTGCACGGGATTCATAAAATGCTTTATTTGTGAAACGAAATGTTAATGTTTAAGCACTCGATTAAATTTTGTCCGTGAAATAATGCATTGTAAAATTAATGTCAATGGCAAATTTTACCGTTATTTTCATCATTGTTAAGTACCTCATTTATTTTACGTTGTCAAAAGCTTATTGTTATAGAAGTATTCAATTTAAGTGAGTTTTTATAACACTGACAACACTGCTTATGCCGGAGGTAGATAGTCATTGGATCCGATGCAAACGCCCTCTGTTATACAATTGCCCAAGTTGTCATCTCTCAGCTCAGTGACAATACAGTTGCACTTGTATTGAATTTGCCTCGGGCAGCCGGACAAATTGTATTGTATGGACATTTAATAAAAACGTAATTAAAAAAAACTAGAAGGGCTACATACTTATATTTCATTGCAATCGAATCTTTACATGTTCTCGCAGGTAATGAATAGTCAAAGCCATTTCTTTTGAACATGTTCGTATATATAATCTTATCTAAATCACTGGAATATTTAAGTGAACTTCCATTAATTATAACTAATAACACAAAACTTTTTTTTTAATTTGCGAACATTCATCACCACTTGTGGTTTGTGTAGATTATGCAGCTTTTAAAATTGTTCCCGTACACCTATTATTTCTTGAGATAATTACAATTTAAGGAGGCCTTGTTTTCCTATACTAAAGTGATAGCTAAATGCCACCCGTAACACGCAGCCCGTTGTGGTCCTTGGGTTTGCTGGTCCTGATCCTAGGAGGGTGCAAGGGCAACGAAGCCATGTGAGTTATCCTAGACAATGAGGACACATCCCAAGCAGCATCAGGCCGCGGCACATATACTTAATGTACCTAAGTATTAGCATTCCATTACTATATCCAGTTTACTTCAATAAACCTTTTAATTAGACTTTCCCCTATTTTGGTCGCAGACTTTAGAATCGCACAATATTCCCTACCATTTTTTTATAGGTACTAGCATTATCGCCGCCCCGGGGACTCCATCAAGTACTGAACGTTAGAAATGTGTACCACGTGGATTAAGGAATTAGTTTTTACAGGAAACAAATACGTTTATTTAAATGAAGCTAGATGTTAATTTACATTGTATTTATTTACAATAGATTTGGATATGTACAAAGGTATAAACATTTTTATAATTTAAAATAGGGATATTTACAGACATTTATAATATTAGTACCACAATAATAATGGATTGTCTTATTCGTATTCAGCAGCTAAATATACAAAATAATACTAAATAAATTAAGCCATACATTTGGTAATATTCAGCCTTCTAGTGAATGTCTTGAGCTGGAACAAAGAAAAATGTAAAATTAATTCCAGTTCAGAAAAAGGCACATTTTTGATTTAATATAAGATAACTGATACTTGTATTTAACAATTTCTTTCCTGCTAACACAGTATTTTTCTATACAGGGTGCTTCACGGTGAGTGGCCTATTAGACGTTTCTAGAGAACTACATCTATTTAAATTCTGAAAAGTTGTATCCGCACGTTTTTGATATTGGTCTTTCTAACTAAAATATTTTCAATTAGTCTGCACTTCCGGTTATACCGGAAGTCGACACAAACTTTGTTTTTTTTTCAATGTAACAGCCTGTATATTATTAGCTTTTTGAATTACACGTTCAATTTAAGGGCGACTTTATGACAACATATTCGGGATAGTTCGTACCGTTTCGGATTTATTCGCCATTTTGTAGAAAAAGTTACGATTGGAGCGCTTTAGAAAAATTCCGATATCTTTAAAGAAATGCAAGACAGAAACATGCGGTTTTCACTGCCCAATATAGCGTAAAAATTTCTACATACTGTTATAAACACAATACGATTTTAAGATAACTGTTATTTATAAAATACATTTGAATTTGAAAATTTTCAATCAGAGATACATTGATTTTTTTTTAATGAAAGGGTATCCATATGTCCACAGCATCTGATTCGGCGTTAAATTCCCTATCTTTTAAGTATACATTACCCTATACCTATCTCTTATAGTTTTCTTTGAAAATTGATTTGAAAATATTATTGGTCAGCGGGGTAGCGCCAACCTTTGACTACTTCTGCCTTTAATGAGTGTCTTATTTTAAAAGGGACATACAGTAACTTGCAGTTCAAACCGATTCCTTTTTTGATAAGTTTCCGACCTATATTGGGTATTTCCTATAGCTAAAAAGGACAGCTTTTGAGGTATTTAGAGACATTCACAAACACAACACAGCATAATTTTTCCTTATACTATGGTTGAACGTCAACGTTAAGGCAAGCGTGCGATGATGTACAATTTATATTACATACTTATCATTCTAAATTATTCGATAAATGTCAATGTACTAATGTTCACAGTTAAGATGGAAAATCATTATTCCAATGCAGATTATTTGAATTTATTTTAGATCCATGGAGAATGTAACCGAATTATTAGTAGAACATGTAGAAGGTTTAATGAGTTAAAGCCTAATCTGCCACCCATGAGTGAAAATAAGTTTAGAAGGATTTAGTCAAATTTCCTAGAATTTGGTACTTTTAAAACACCCAAAGTGAATCCCAGTCCAGTGACTAGAGATGAAGATCACGAAATAACTGTCCTGGCTTATTTCGAAGCATATCCACATGCCTCTATTTACACTGCAGTGAACGACATAGGTACTGAAAAAATCTTGTTGAAGCACAAAATGCACAACTAGAAGTTTACTTTAGTGCAAGCTCTGCATCCAGAAGATGCTAGTAAAAGGGTCCAGTATTGTGCAACGATGTTAATTCATATTCAAGGAGATGATGACTTTTAAAAAAAATTATATGGGCTGATGAATCAAATTTTCTCATGAAGGAGTTTTCAATAGACATAACAGTCATGTTTGGGCAAATCAAAACCCTCACGCTATTAGGGAAAGGGGATTTCAAGTAAACTTTAGTTTCAATGTGTTTTGTTTATTGAAAGGTAATAACTTTTATTATCATATTTATGATGGAACCTTAACTTCTAATCGTTACATGGAAATATTAAGAACAATAGTTACAGACTTTTTAGACAATTTACCATTATCAGAATATAGAACTTGTTGGTATCAACATGACGGAGCTCCTGCTCACTCTACACGAGAAATATCTAACATACTCGACGATCTATTTGAATATAGATGGATTGGAAAGTGCGCTCCCTGGATATGGCCCGCAAGAAGTCCAGTTCTTACCCCGCTTGATTTCCATCTTTGGGGAAAGATAAAAACCAAAGTATATGAAGCGCCCGTCAATTCACGCGAAGAATTAGAGATCAGAGTAAAAATGGCGTTTAAAGAGTTAGATAGGAATGAGATTCTGTCAGCAACCACTAGCGGCATTACGACACGAATATTAAAATATTTGAGTGTTAATGGACAACATTTTGAGCAATTACTAGTTTAGGAGGTGTGAGTTGTTTTGTTACTCGTCTTGTAATAATACTTATAGGATTTATAAGATTGTGTAAGGTAATAATATCACTGTTGTTATCCCAAGAAATTTTTTTAAATTTTTTAAAAAATATATTAAATACATAATTTTCAAAAACGGTAACAATATTTCTTTATTATAATTTTTTACTTGACCATGAAATATTTTTGTTTCTAGTGTATTTTTTTTGTTACGTACAAAAAAAAATGACACCGGCCTGCTAACAATTACTATTTTCAAATCAATTTTCTAAGAAAACTATAAGATATAGGTATAGGGTAATGTATACTTAAAACATAGGGAATTTAACGCTGAATCAGATGCTGGAGACATATGGATACCGTTCCATTGAAAAAACCAAGTTATCTCTGATTGAAAATTTTCAAATTCAAATGTATGTTATAAATAACAGTTATCTTAAAATCGTATTATGTTTATAACAGTATGTAGAAATTTTTACGCTATATTGGGCAGTGAAAACCGCATGTTTCTGTCTTGCATATCTTTAAAGATATCGGAATTTGTCTAAAGCGCTCCAATCGTAACTTTTTCTACAAAATGGCGAATAAATCCGAAACGGTACGAACTAACCCTAATTTGTTGTTATAAATTGTCCCTTAAATTTAACGTGTAATTCAAAAAGCTAATAATATACATGGTGTTCCATTTAAAAAAACAAAGTTTGTGTCGACTTCCGGTATAACCCGAAGTGCAGGCTAATTTAAAATATTTTATTTAGAAAGATCCGTATCAAAAACGTACGGATACTAATTTTCACAATTTAAATAGATGTAGTTCTCCAGAAACGTCTAATAGGCCACTCACCGTGAAGCATCCTGTATATTGGGTACACTTTCTAGACAAATTTATAACAGCGCACGTCTTGTTAATTTATAAAATTATTAATATCTTGTTTCAGAATATACTTGCAAATATAAAAAGAGATCATAGATAACGTGTTAGATGTTTGACCAAACTAGATACTTTCTGTTTGTATACTGACTTTTTAAAAATTCACCAAGTTAGAGTCGACCAAATGCAATTGAATTTTTGTACCATCCTGTTTTGTCTCTGATAAGAAATCCTAACAATATGAACAAAACATTTTAGCATGTGTACCCTTTTTTTATTTTGTTTTATCAAAAAGTCACCTCTTTAGGTTTGCGTCTCCCTCATTTCGAAGCAATATTGCAGAGCGATTTATGCTTATTTTATTAAGTCATTAAGTAATTATTCAATAGGCGCCATTTACAGAACATTTACAATAATTGAAGTGAATTCGAAAGGGGACGGGAAACGCATAGGACGCAGTGTTTGTTACAGTTTTGGTCTAGGTAGTCTGAAGAAGAGATAGATCTGGACAACGTCGAGCAACTTAACCAAAGTAAGATCGTCACTTGAGGATTGCAGCTATACAAGACAGAGTTTCCACAACACGGTCGATTGGAAATGCTTGGTTGGGAGTTTAATTATTAGTCGCCTAAATAAATACAAGAAATTAAAAAAATATATTACAATTGAATTAAAATTCATAATTCAAGCTAAGCTAATCTAAGATAAGCTAAGATGGAATCCCATGGCGAAGTATAGCCCTTGGCTAATCTACTCAACCATAATAAGGTCATTTGCGATGGGATGAGCAGAGCCAGTATGTGCTGAAGAAACTGAGACCATTGCTCTACAAGATGAGGTACCTGTTGGAAATAAGTGACATGAAAAAGTATAGTATGCCCTTGTTGAGTCACAGTTTAACTGCGGGATAATTGGGTGAGGGAAGCGAGTGTCGGAGTCTTGAGGGAGTTAAACGTGCTTCAGAGTTTGTTCATCAAAATTGTATATGGAAGAAATAGGACATATCCAACTAAGGAGCTGTATAGAGAGGCAAAGCTTATGCACCTCCGCCAGTTGTATTTTTTTACAGGTGGGAATCCTAGGCTTCAAAAGGACAAAATTTATTTGTAGGTTTCACCATGTTTATGATACCAGAATTAAAGGGGCGCAACTGAAGTCAAGAAAAAAAAAATAGGACAAAGGTGTTACTTACTTATGCAGAAAGATAAGTGGTTTGGTGCCTAGTAAAATTAAACAGTCTGACAATATCAATCTGTTTAAAAACAAACTCAGGGCATGAATTTTATATAATTCTGAAAATGTAATTATGTGTTGTAGAGCAACATTTTTGTAACGTGTCTTGCGACTTCTTATGGTTGTTTTGCAATGTTATCCTCTCTTGAGTTTGATGACTCCTTTCGTCTTCATTTGGTCTTTGCAAAGTCGTTTTTACTTGTTTTGTTTGTCCTAATTGTGATTTTGTTTGTAATTTTTCTGACTTGTTGGGTGTTTGGGATCCTGTTCATTTAGCGTTTATTTTATTTTATTTTAAGTCTAAGAAGCTTTTGCTTATTTTGATCGTTTTTAAGATTGCTTTTCTATTACCCAGTATATATGTGCAGGTAGATATTTTAGTGTGTATTTGTCCGGATTTGTTAGTACATATTGACTTTCTGTGAATTTTTTAATTATATATATATATATATATATATATATATATATATATATATTATAGAGTGGTTTTAGTGTGGTTAAGCTAGTTACCAATAACTGTTAAGTGACCGTTGTGAAGCGTAAGATATTACTGTTGTTTAGTCTACACATGCACTTTCTGTATAGGGTCACACAGAAGAATACTCCCATGTGAAATATTCTCCGTGACCTAATTAGTAAGTGCCGTATTCGAAGGCGATTATGTGAGAAAATATTTTAGATGCTATGTAATGTTATAAATCGAATAAACCGATTATCATTATTATTATACAGTTCCCTAATACACTAGTGCCACGTGAGCAGGTATATGATCCACTACAATACCACCAAGCACACTCACATCGCAAGCAGTAGCCTTTAAAAATTAAAAATACTACTAATATTGCTGGGAGAGAATATACTTTTGAACATGTTCTTGAATGCACTGAGATTCAAAGATGCACAAGGTAATTAATTATAAAGTTGAACGGCATTAAAAATAATAGCCCTTTTAAACATAGCAGGCTGATGACGTGGAATCGTTAACCGATATGAGGACTATCTCTGGAGAAGAATTTTGCCTTCAAAGTAGATGGTGATGAACGACGATTCATCACGACCGAAACAAATTTGCCAAGATGTGTTTTTTTTAAAATCAGCCATTTTTAACCCAACTCCCTATAAGTATGTGACACATGATCCCTACCACGCAATCAAAATATGAATATCTAACAAGAATTTTGATCCACCTGTATGCGATTCCTATCCCTCGCATCAAGGCAATGTCCCTAAACCAAATCACAATAATTAAAATTTTACGACAAAAAGTCCCTATGGCAACGATATATTGTAGAATACGCGCTTTTGGACATTGTGTAGACCATTTTTATGTCTTCCACTGATACCTTGATATCGTGCTGCTTGGCTTAAGCGCTGTTAGGGTAGATTAAACCGCGATGGTGAATGGAATGAAATCGTGCTGTGTTCTGGCGAGTTCCGATTCTGTCTTTGGGTCCACGATGGTCGCAGAAGAGTAACACGATTGCGTGGAGAACGCATAAATGTAGAATTTGCTGCGGAACGGCATACGGCACTTACACGGGGGTGATGGTGGGGGTGCGGCAACATACGGTAGCAGGTCACCTCTAGTTTTTAGTTTTTATTGACAAAAATTTGAATGCAAATGATTACATATGAAACGTATTGCAGCCTGTTGTATTGCCATACCAGCGATGATTCAACCTCCCATCAAGTGTTACTACAAGATTCTTGCAACAAAATAACGCGACCCTGATTTCTAGCTCCCGATATTTGTCACCAATCGAACATGGGTGGGATATGATCGGCAATCGACTGGGTAATTTACTCCAACCACCAAGTAACCTAGGTGACCTTCTCCACCGAATTCAAGGAGCCCAGTGTGATATTCCTCAGGATGCCATAAGCCATTGGATTTTATGGATGCCTCGCAGGGGTATCGAATGCATTAGAGTCCGCTGCGGGCCCATTCAGTATTAAATAACTTTGTTATTATTTAATATTTTAGTTCGAAAATGTTATCGTTTTTGAAGTTTGATGAAGGACGCAGTATGTATAAATTTTATTAAAATTAATCAACTCTTAATGGGTGTTTGGTGGATTTTTTTTAAGTTAGTATATTTCATTTTTTTCTGTACAATATGATTCTAATAAAAACACAACACACAACAAAAGCAGAGTGAGATATTTGACTTGGAAGTTTCATGTGGGCTTACCTTGAAACAGCCAGCTGTATCATATTCTACTAATCAGTTTTATAGAAAAGAGATTTTTTAAATCTATCAATAAGATCCACAAAAAGTAGTCACAGTCCAAAAACCTCATCCACAACCTCATATGCGCCGATCCTGAATACATTTTTTTTATAAAATCTTTTCCGTCATTTAAAACCTTCTAATAAGATTATACATTTTTCACGCAGTTGAATTTGATATCGTTTTTTGTTCTATATATTTTTGCACAACATATTTTTCGCTCTGATTTTAAGACCCTGTAATTCGGCAAAGAAATAATTTTGATACAACCTTTATATAAACTGTTTAAATGCATCAAGAAACAGGCTGGCTAATTTGCCACAAGTGCCTTAAAAATACCGCTTATATAAAGCTCTTTTTGATTTTTGTCTATTTATATATTTTCTTCTTAAAAATTACATATTTTCTTTTGGAGAGGAAACCTGTTCACCGACAGACTTAAACAAGGTCCATGTCCTACTAGATTTCGTTATGCTGTGCCACAAAATTACTAACACAGCCTAGATTATCTTCTTATCGCCCACCCGCTATAGCAACTTTTAGTACCACTGTTATTAAAATGAAATGGTCAAACAAAAATTCTGAGTGGTGCGTTATCAGAAATCAAATTAATGAAAATATAGTACTCCAATGAAAGCATTCAGTGAATTGTGAGATGAGAAAGCCCCTTAACAACAACAATTCGGATGGCAGCATGGAATGCAATGTCCAGCATAAAGGAAAGAGTTGAGGCTACGTATAACATTCCCATCAGAGTAATAGAACTAGTTGCAAAGAAACGCAGAGCCAGAACTGTATGTCATCGAAACCAGAGTCCACAGAATAAAACAACCACCTACCTAATAACCTTTATCGTATGATTCATAATCTTAGAAAAGGCATATTTCAATCATACATAGTAAATTTATTAAAAGAGACCATTCTATCTGGGAAACAACAAAAGCATGCAAACGCCCGCAAAATTACATTTCTCCTATTTAAAATTCAGTGGTTATTTGGTCCAGAACAAATAAAGAGGAATCAAAACTACTACGTCAACATCCATGTACACTCCAACGTACTTGATCATAAATTATAAAAATCAACACTATAAATACCCCGACATACATCTAAGCTCAGATACAGAGATGTAAAAAGCGGAATAACCAACCTAAATAAACGAAGATGGTCTGCAAGTGACCTAATTTCTGGTTAAGTATTACACATATTTCTAGGAAAGGGTATATATATATATATATATATATATATATATATATATATATATATATATATATATATATATATATATATATATTTGTAACAATTCTTTTCAACGCAGTTTAAATTTGCACAGGTAACTATGATCCAAAATCCTGTAAACCACCAATTGAAGTCAAAAAGTATCCAACAATAGTCTTCTGCATTTTCTCTCAAAAGTACTGTCAAAACTTCTTCAGAAGAGAACATGAGAAGTGCAGCTCTCAGAAGAATGGCTCCTTGATTACTAGCTCTGATTCAGAAGGCAACATTTTACATCTAAACAACGTCATCAACTTGTAAATACAATACAACAACCCTTAAAAGAAAAAAGTTATGTTCTACTCTTTCTATACTATACTATACTTTTGACAAACTTTGGCACAGAGACCTTCGCTTAAAGTCAAGGACTGTCTTACATATCAGTTCTACCTTATCTCACACACCACCATTTTCTAGCCAAGCAGAGCGAAAGCTAAACCATAAATCTTTCTATCCCAATAAGGGGTACCACGGGATACCTTTTCTTTATTTGCTGTATACTACTGAATTCATTCGCGATTGGACTGGAATACGCAGTGCCGAACAACTATTCAGATTAGCCGAAAACCGCGAACAACTCGCCAATGTAATTGCCAACGTTAGGGGGACCTGATATGGCACCGAAAGAAGAAGATACTACTGAAGTACCAGTTACACTGCAAACAGTTATAAGAAACTTTGCTGATGACGCTGAAATCTCGTCAGCGATGACTCAGCAACTGCAGGTGAATCCTTACAAACCCTGTTTTTAGCTGCCGACTTGACTAAACAAGCAGATAATGAGAATTAATGAAACGAAGTCAGTACATATAACTTCTACCCTACAACGTTCCAATTGGAGTGCTGTGTACATTAATTAGATTGAAGTAGATCAAGCCAGATAGTTGGGTCTAGAGCGAAGCAAACGGTTTACTTGGAAACAGCACATATAAGATACAAAGAAAATCGACTTAAAGACTAAAAAGTTGTCTTGGCTAATTGGTAGAAAGTCGCCATTAACATTGGAGAACAAGATGCCTATCTACAGCGCCACGATTAAACGAGTATGGAAATAAGGCCTGGAGTTATGAGATTCTCAAAACAATCAAACGTAAATATTATTTAGCGAACCTGGTCCAAAAATGTTTTCATCATCACAAACGCACCATGATATGTTAGTAATAAAGCTTTGCATACAGACCTTAACTCACCAATCGCAACAGAACAGTTTCCAGCTTATAAACATGTCCACATTAATTTAGGTCGTAAGACCTTTGCTTGTATGTTAAGAACGTAGCAGATTAAATAGAAGATGGTCCTCAGGTCTTTGGACGTAAGGAAAACTTAAAAAAGCTTGATGACTGGACAGCACCATTAGGTGTGGTCCCTTTGTCATATTTTAGTTAGCATATTAACTCATAGGACTCAACGTATACACTGCTTGTAATTGTTTGTTCACCCTAATGTTGATTTATGTTGTCAATAAAAAAAAGTAAAAAATTGACACATATATTGTGACGTAAAATAGTTGTGGAAAACACGGATAGGCATAGAGTTAAAAAGGTAGGCCGACAATCCATGCTCTCGTTGCATCCTAAATAGCATGAGTGTAGTCTATGTGCAAGTAAGAAAATTGTGACACAGACACCTGATCAAGTAGATGCGGCAAGGGGAGGCAATTAACTTGGTGCTACTATCCGGCTAACATTGACACTTGATTTTTAGGAGGCTCTTTCGTGAATTGTGTATACAGGCTGTAAAAAAGTGTGGAATATTGCCAATATTTCGTAAACTACTAAACATATTCGTTGACGCTTGGTATATCGATGTACTTAAATTTAGTACTCCGTTAACAAGTAAAAAAGTGCGTAGCTCAGATATAATACCAAAATTTTTATTTCAAATAGAACACCCTGTATGTTTTTTCGTTTTCTGAATTTACATCTAATTTAAGGTCTTTCCTATCTTCATTCACTACTGAAAAAAATTGTTGTTAAAAACAATTTTCAAAAATTGTTAATATTTCGAAAACTACAGAACATATTTGTTGACACTTGGTATATTTATGTATTTAAGTTCAATACACTTTTGACAAGTAAAAAAGTATGTGTAACTATACAGGATGGCTAAGAAGTAGTACCAACTTTGTTATTTTAAATGGAACACCCTGTATATTTTGCAGATTCTAGTAAGCATTTAAGAGATAAAATCAATGATGTAAGTTGTAAGTTGTTTGTTCGTCACAATGAGACATTCATGTACTCAAACTGAATTCCGTTACACTGAAACTATAAAGATAAGTCGTCTCATTTGTAATGTTGTTAAGTGCCCTATCTACAATGATAAATTTGAAGTTTTTGTCAAATATACTGAAGCACTCAGATAAGCGCACGCCTCAGGTAACAGAAATTAACAGGAGAGCTCTAACTGGAAAAGAAAAAAATTAAGTGTTAATGATAGTTGGATATGGTGACCGCAAGAGAACACAAGCGGAAGCTGTAGATTTATTTAACCGAGTTAACCATAATCGACCTGTGATTACCCAATCTCGTGGAAGCAAACTCTCTGGAGAAAGAGGACAGACAGACCGAAAAGCGCTACTAGTGATGTGGCTATAAATGTTTTGGTTGTTTTACGGGACAATCCCAATCAATTGCTTCGACAGATGGGCCAACACAATATGGTTCACAAGTCAGTTGAAAACTTATTGAAAAGTGAATAGATACGCCCCTCTTCAAGGTACATCTACTTCACGGCCTCATAGAGGATTATTTTGATAGAACAACGGAATTTGCTGAAATTATGATGGAGAGGTGCAACGTTCTCTTTTCCGATGAGACTACATTTATGTTTAATGGCACCGTCAATAGGCACAATTGTAGATATTGGTCAGCAGACAATCCGCGGTGGGTGGCTGAAGCACAAACGCAAAGACCACAAAAAGCCAACGTTTGTATAGGCCATAATATCACTGGACCATGATTCATTAACGAAAACGTTGGAGGAGGACGATGGATTGTAAGAACAAGGTATGTCTAGTGGCTTGCTTTAAAGTTTGCAACTTAACTTGGGAACTGAAAATGTAAATTTTAAAACTGATGATCGCGTTAAAAAGAATTTAATGATCTGCAAAATGAAATATTGCAAGCTACCCCAAAAAATCAAAGGTTTTAAATGCTGAGGTCAGTTCCGCTCAGAGGCTTATTGTATTTTATTTCTTTAAGACAAATGTGTTAAGGAAAACATATCCAGTTAAGACACGTGTAAGATACGTGTGTTTTGAAGCCATATTGTTTCTTGGTATTAACCGATCAGAAAATTTGGTAAGGAGATTTTCACTTTCAAGTTTGCAACTTAACTTAGGAACTGAAAATGTAAATTTTAAAACTGATGATCGCGTTAAAAAGAATTGAATGACCTTCAAAATTAAATATTGCAAGCCACCACAAAAAATCAAAGGTTTTAAATGCTGAGGTCAGTTCCGCTTAGAGGTTTATCCTATTTTATTTATTTAAGAAAAATGTGTTAAGGAAAGCATATCAAGTTAACACACGTGTAAGATACGTGTGTTTTGAAGTCATATTGCTTCTTGGTTTTAACCGATAAGAAAATTCGGTAAGGAGATTTTTCACTTTAACGTTTGCAACTTAACTTGGGAACTGAAAATGTAAATTTTAAAACTGATGATCGCGTTAAAAAGAATTTAATGACTTTCAAAATGAAATATTGCACGCCACCCTAAAAAATTAAAGGTTTTAAATGCTGAGGTCAGTTTCGCTCAGAGGTTTACCCTATTTTATGTATTTAAGAAAAATATGTTAAGGAAAACATATCAAGGTAACACACGTGTAAGGTACCTGTGTTTTGAAGCCATATTGTTTCTTGGTATTAGCCGATAAGAAAATTCGGTAAGGAAATTTTTCACTTTAAAATTTGCAACTTAACTTGGGAACTGAAAATGAAAACTTTAAAACTGATGATCGCGGTAAAAATAATTGAATGACCTTCAAAATGATATATTGCAAGCCACCCCAAAAAAATCTAAGGTTTTAAATGCTGAGGTGAGTTTCGCTCAGAGGTTCATGCTTTTTTATTTATTTTAGAAAAATGTGTTGAGGAAAACATATCAAGTTCCTATACACAAGTCAAAAATTTGTTGGCAACTTACAAGTTAAAAATTGCAACAACAGAAATTGTCCTCCTAAGAACCAAATTAAAGTGTTTCTTGTTGTTTTTTGCTTTTTTAGACAACCCTGGATGAAAAGCTTTCGGTGAACCACCTGTATGTGATTTCTAATGCACCCACACTGTCTAAAATATTTTAGCATACTTACACTTTACAAAAAATCTGCATTTTAAACTATCAAATACAATTAAATTCCCATATACACTTACCAAGATTTTAAATATATGTAACTAAATGGTAATATTTACTCACCCGAACTAAACGAATTGTCGTTGAGGCCATTTTTAATAAATAAAATATCACAGATTTAAGGTCCAACGTAAGTCCTGTTATTCGTAACATATCTGGGCTGTCGACTCAGTCTAACAGGCGGGGGTGTAGAAATTGGAGGTGGCGGTGGAACGAAGCCAGTGTTGCAGATCTCTGTCGCTGCATAGTAGCGCTCTGAAGGCGGTGGAATAGAGGGTGGTTTAGGAAAGAAGTTGTGTAATGCCGGCGGAGCCCGGGGTGTTGGAGGGGCGGGCGGTTGCAGCGGCACAGCATACTCCGGATCTCTTACATCTGCATACTCGGACCCACCCGGAAGTCTTCCTAAACTTGGTTCCCGATAAAGAGCCGCCTTATCACAAGCACTTGGCACTTGTGACGACCTCGGCGATGATTTATAGCGTCGTTGCTGTATAACGATGTAAATCACCACCACTATCATCAACATCACAAGAACTGATAACACCCCTATAATCACACCCAAATACTGCCCCATGCCACTGGTCCCGTGCACCGTATTCCTTATATCTACACCTACTGGAATGAGGGTCTGATCATTAGCTACCGCATATTCATCACTACCGTCGTCTTCCTCGGTTATATTTCCGTTTACCACGAACGAATCGAAAGTTATCTCGCTCACAAGGATCCATCGGGCCGCAAAATGTAAAACTAACTTAACAAATCGTCCCACGCGATGATGCAGCTTGATAGTGACGTTACGAGGCGTCTCGAAAATACGATCCTCGATATAATCGAACGTTATTGGTTCACCTTTATAGCGCTTTCCACCCACACTGAACGAGACTTTCGCTTCGGAGAATACTTGTACGTCTTTTGTGAACTGATTGTTACAGAAGATATGCACTGCGGTAAACTCACGCACTTTATCAAACTCGAAAGTTATTTCAATCGGTTTGTTCTCTCTTGTGTCGTTCTTCCAGCCGACCCATCCCTGGGAGGTGTCGGGATAGAAGCCCTTCTTGAAGTCTGCGGGGGCGACTTGTCCGTCTGTAAGTTGTCCGAGGCCGTATCGCAGTTTCTCTCCGTCCCAGTGGCCGTCGTAAGTGGTGTCGTAGAATTCCCAACTGGTGCCGCGCTTGTCCCCTTGAGGCATGGAATAGCTAATGATGCCGTCCGTCCACTGACATCCATAAATTTCTACTCTCATGCAGACGGTTCGACTGTGGCGACTGTAGGGAAGAAAGCGGATTTTACTGGCCCATATTGGCGGGTCGAGCTGATTCTTCGACTCTAAATACGTGTTGATGTTTCCTTTTATGATCTCTTGGCCCTGCCGATTCCGATAGCGTATCCACTTATTAAGGCGTGGTCGCCAGTATTCAAGTATATAATCTTCTGTGAATTCAACACCTTGGCCGTTTCCGAAGCGCCCTTGGGTCTCTGCGGCGATAATCATGTGAACGCTCTTCAAATCAATTTGCAGCCATTCTTTGACGTCTGGGGTTGCCGGCATTTGAGGACACCACGCTCCGCCGTTTATTTCGTTGCGGATTCTGAAACAGATTTTATTGTTAGTCTTTAAACAGGAGCAACTCGTTTTTGCGCTCTTAGCAAAATACGTTGTTGTTTATTTATTTTATTTTTATGTAATATGTAGTTTGTGTTTACAAAAAAAAGAGACTGTAATAATAAAGATTTTTTATCTTTCAATAGCACAGCTTTCACTAATTTACCTGTGCAGTACTCAACTTGATTATTTTACGTTGTTATTATACATATTGCTAGTATTATTTAAGTGTTATTTTTTTAGCAATATTCTAATGTGATGTATTCCCATTTGCGGCTTTTTCTTTTATCAATGTTTGTATTTTTGTATCACCCTCTAATAACTGGATATTTGTTGTTTATTAGATATCCTGTTTCTTCAGTACAATAAAAATATACTTATTCAATGTACCATTTTAAATCATAATCAACACTACTTACTTAAAATAAGTATATGTGGTTGCTTATATCTACAGTATAACTAGGTATTGAAAAACTCAGCGGACAAACGGAAATATCACATTCTAGAGGTAATTTTATGTTCATACAAGCTAAAAATCACCTTAACCAATAAATGCTTTCAAAAAGGTAGCTAGAAACTTAGGAAAATGGCGCGTAACTCTTTTATACAGGGTTACTAAAAAGTATGTAATCTCTATTGTATTTACTGAGATATTCGTTATTAAAAAACAATGTTTTAAGAAAAGTTTTTCGTAATATTTTTTCTACAAACTGATTATATTCAATGTTTCCTAGAGTAAACAACTTCTTACATATGCCAAAAACGTGAAAAGTTGCAAAACAATTGAAATAGCTCAAAAACTATGAACGATATCATTTTTTTTTCTTACAAACACGTATTACAATTCTACATACAGACTTGGAGACTACTTCTATGGCGTCACTGTTGGTTTTTTTTGTAGGTGAAGGACGTAGCCAGCGCGTAAGCTAACTGGAGCAAGTGGCCCTTACGAATTCTGGATGTTCTAGGATGTTCTTCAACGTTTCTGTGACTATAGTTTCGCTGCTTGACAGCATTCTCAGACAGATAAAAATTGAATTAGTACAAAATCATACAAATAAATATCTGTTGCTATGTTATGATATGATGTTTTGATCAAAAAAATTATCAAATTGAAAATAAAATGAAACACAGATAACAGATGATGCTTTCAAAATGTCTATGCGATGTATGTCAATATTTAACATAAAAATAGAACTAGCCTATAATAACTATGATAACAGTTACAACAATAAAATAACTAAACAATAACAGTATAAACGAAAATACAACGAAAATATCGACATACAACTTTTTTGAAAGAATAGTTACGTTTATTTTCTTTGACTTATTTGATTAGAACTGTTATCATAGTAACTGTTATCATATTTATTATAGGCTAGTTCTATTCTTATGTTAAATATTGACATACATCACATAGACATTTTGAAAGCCTCATCTGTCATCTGTGTTTCATTTTCTTTTCAATTTGATAAATTTTTTGATCAAAACATCATATCATAACATAGCAACCGATCTTTATTTGTAGTTGTCATGATTTCGTACTAATTCAATTTTATCTCTCTGAGAATGCTGTCAAGCACAGAAACGTTGAAGAACATCGTAGAACATCCAGAATTCATAAGGGCCACTTGCTCCAGTTAGCTTACGCGCTGGCTACATCCCTCACCTACAAAAAAGAAAACCAACAGTGAAGCCAGAGAAGTAGTCTCCAAGTCTGTATGTAGTATGGACAAGTTTCACCAAGTAAGGGCAACAACAATCAATGTATTACAATTCGATGAAGAATGCAAAAATGCGATAATATAATGGGTGTTCTATTAAAAAAAAAAAAGAAAATGTTTAAAACCAACGACTTATGGGCCAGCCTGTGATTGTCAATACAGGTTTAAAATACGTCGCTCGAGATACTCTGTAGTTAACGTATATAATGTTTTCTCGTTCTTGAATAATAACGAATAATTTGAGCTTTGCCGTAGAAATGCGCCATCATGTTCATGTGTAAAGAGACCAAAAACTGAAACTGACCCCATATATGGGTTTTTGGGGTTCTAGTTCGCGCTTATTTGAAGAAATCCTTTTAAAATTCATAAGTCGCGGTCTTCTCAATAACTAATTTCTTCTGCAAAAATTTGATAAAATTATAGACTACTAAACCTTAAACTATATAGCTGAAACTACTGCCAAAGCATCAGAAAGAGGGTCTATTTGAAATTGATTTTTGAACAATATTTTCGTAAAACGAAGGACAATGACGGTTGAAGCTGAAACTTAAGGTTTTGTAAAACACACTTATTACGACATTTCCTTTACATAATCCGTATCTGTTTCAGATTAGTTGAATAAAAATTTAAAATTTTGCGGATTCAAATCGCGACTTTGACGTTTAAAAAAAATTTAAAATTTTCAAAACATATATTCTGCTACTTCTGGACCTTTTTGCGCCAAGAAAACTTAACCTTTGTGTGTAATATTCAATTGGTTTTGTTAACTACACGACGTGGTTTCTTCTTGTACTTTCCTATGATCACCAGTGGCTCCCATTTTTTCTTTAAATGCATATGACTTTTCTTTTAACTTTGAGATTTGAATTTCGGTATGTAAGGTAAGCTCGACAGTAGAAACGTGTATGCCAAATTTGGTTTTCATAGCTCTGTTATTTACAAAGATACAAAAATTTCCATGGAAAACTGGTGTGGCGCATTGAAAACGAAACAGACCGATTTGCATCCAGATATTTTTTTTAAGAAACGCTAAAACACGTCAATTTTAATATTGAGGAGGACATATTTTGACATAAAACTCAACTTTGTCACATCAACCCCTTGAGGGTGGTGATAACAACCATTATATTTTAAATAGGGAACATGGGTCGAGTGTTACATCATTTGAAAGCTCTTTCTTTTCTGAATTCAGCACACTAATTTTTTTGGAAGTTTTATCAACTCGTTTAAAAATTATTCACAGTTAAAGATGCAAAAACGCATTTCACTCATTTCGATAAGAAATGTGCAGATAGTCAATGTTTTGTTGGTTTATAAACAAAAAATTTACTATCAGAACATTTCTTATCGAAATGAGAGAAATGCGGTTTATTATTTCAGTCTATCGGTCGGCTTGATAGTTGATAGTACTATCGAAAATTAATTTCACAATGGTGCATTCTGTAGGAAAAAGAGTTGAAATAATTACTCTTTTTTCAAAAACGGAGACTGACTGTGCCAACCGCACCGCAAAATTGTTTAATGAACGACATCCGAACAGACATGTTAACAGAAAATACATTTTGGAGTTAGTTGCAAAGTTTCGACAAAGTGGTTCAGTACCCAATGAAAAACGAGATCCTGAACATAAATTTCCGGTTAGAAATGAGACTACTAAGATTGAACTTTCAGGACATATTGCTGCAGACCCAACTTTGAGCATGAGAAAATTGGCCACTGTTTCAAACATCAAAAGAAGAACTATTCAGCGAATATTGAAGCACCATAAATTTCACCAGTATAAAATTCATCTTGTACAACTGAATGAAGATGATTTTGATCGGCGACTGGAGTTTCGTGAAGTTATGACTGCACGAATAGCTGATAACGGGAACTTTCCGTTCAATATCTGTTTTTCAGACGAGTGTACGTTTTTATTAAACTCTACAGTCAATCGTCATAATTGTCGTTATTGGGCAGATAATAATAAACATTTGTTAACGTTTGGTTTTGTTTTTTATTAATTTTTTTTAACAAGAAATTGACTAATTAGTGCATTTCTTATCACAATTAATGAAATACGTTCTTGCAACTCCAACTGTGAATAAATTTTAAACGAGTTAATAAAACTTCCAAAAAAATTAGTGTGCTGAATTCAGAAAAGAAAGAGCTTTCAAATGATGTAACACCCGACCCATGTTCCCTATTTAAAATATAGGGGTTGTTATCACCACCCTTAAGGGGTTGATGTGACAAAGTTGATGTCAAAACATGTCCCCCTCAATATGAAAATCGACGTGTTTCAGAGTTTCTTAAAAAAAATCTCTGGACGCAAATCGGTCTGTTTCGTTTTCAATGCGCCACCTTATATATATATATATATATATATATATATATATATATATATATATATATATATATATATATATATATATATATATATAAATCCTAGCGATATTTCAAAAAATAATGAGCCGATTTTGATGAAATTAGGTAAGTACCTTCCTTTTGTAAATAGCTTAGGCAAGTTCGTTGGCCAGGAAAAATGGACCAGTTTTCCCGTGGAAATTTTTGTATCTTTGTAAATAACGGAGCTATGACAACCAAATTTGGCATACACGTTTCTACTGACAAACTTACCTTACAGGCCGAAATTCAAATCTCTAGGTGAAAAGAAAAAGTCATAGGCATTTAAAGAAAAAAATGGGAGCCACTGGTGATCATAGGAAAGCACAAGAAGAAACTACGTTTCGTTTTCAATGCGCCACCCTGTATATATATATATATATATATATATATATATATATATATATATATATATATATATATATATATATATATAAACAAACACAGATCTCCTCATTAATGAATTCGATAAAATGCCCGATGCTCCCCACAAATACGACTCTACAAAAGACAAATCTTATTTGCAGTGACCGAAATACAATTGAAAACTTAAGTTAAATAATCAATTCTATGACCTCATTCGGTAAACGTTTTTGGGAGATATTTGTAGAAAAAGAAAGTCACGGCGCCATCTTCAAACAGCTCTAGCTCTACTAAGAAGCACTTTGGGTTTACGTTAATAGGGTAAATCGACATAAAATTACCTCTAAAATCAGAACATTCTAAGGTGAGTTTCTGGACACCTGTACGTAGCTTAGCCAACCTACCTTCCGTGATGGGGTCCAACGTTCCCATGATCAAAAGACGAGCTCGCTGTAATATCCTCATCTTTAATGAGTCCCGATTCCATACCCAGAGGTGCAATGCATTGTGCTGTAAAAACAAATCAACATTAAAGGTTTATCAAGTAGATTATTGCGGAGCACAGAATTAAAACCACAGTGGCTTTCGCATCGGTATCTGAGTTTTTAAATGTCTAATAACGTTAAATGCAAATAAAGGGAGTTTATTAAAGGAGCGGTGTCAAAGGGTCTTCAGTATATATACGAGTCTAGAGGCCGGAAAGCGCTCTGACATGCAAATATAGCCTTTTGTGCTCGCACTTCTGTACGCCACTTACTTCCCCTATGGGAACAATTACTTACAGAGCTCGATGCCATCTGTTACGGTCATCCAAAGAAGCAGCACAGTTGCTACCAGGACCTCCTTCATCTTTATAGTCTCCTCCCTCCTCTTCAATCCACCACGTAATCATTACATCTGTAACAAAGAAAGAAACATTTAATTAGGAGTTTTTTCTTGTACGTAATCACAACTTAGAAACCGTTTATTAGGAATTTAGGGGAGTTACTTATCGTTACAGGAACTTACTGGCTTTTATTAGTTAGGGTTGGGGTGTTTATATATTTTATATTGTTAACTGAAACATTTAATTAAAAATTTATAAAATTTTATAATATTTTGATCGTACAATGCGATCGTACAAAAAATAAATTATAGTCAATATCTCTAAGAAACCAGTCTTATAAAACACAATAAAGGATTAAGGCATAATTTCCATGGCAACCTTAGACTAGGGAGAATATTCTAAACAAGAAACCATATAACTTCTAATTTAATTGGAAAGAAATAATCTTCCCATTTTATAGATACTACACGGAACTTGTTGCTATGAGCATGGTTAGAAAGTCATTGTGGCATACAACACAGTGAGACTGATAATGAAATTGCTAAGATGTCGGTGGATAGGGGTGAGAAAGCAGAATACAAAATTCCATATTCAGATTACCGTAAATTTGCAGGTGACCTCCCGAACACTTTTTTTTTCATAATCATGCTTAGAGCCCGCTTCCCTGGATGCAGAAACCACAAAAAAATGTATTATTCAGTCGTCTCTAAGGTGATGGAAAAGTATATAAACAACGAATTACTAACATTTCTTAAAAAACACAGTCTAATCCACGACAGGCAGTATGGATTCCGTCAGCGCAGATCAACTGCCGACATCCTTTCCTTTGTCACCCATTCTTCGAACAAGTCTATGAAACTACACGGTGAATCCCAGATTGTCGCTCTAGACATATCCAAAGCATTGGATCAGGTCTGGCACGCAGCGCTGCTTAATAAACCTCCGGCCTATGGCGTACCACCAAAACTCTGTACCTGGACAGCAAATTTCCTCTCCAACCGAAGCATTACTGTTGTCGTGGATGGCCATTCCTCTAAACTGTGTACAATTAATGCAGGAGTTCCTTAAGGTTCAGCTTTAACCCCTATTTTGTTTCTTCTCCACATCAATTACCTCCTCTCTAGCACATCCAACCCAGTTCACAGCTACGCGGACGACAGCACCCTCCACTCAAATATGCAATATTCTAAGCCTGACTCTTTAGCCCAATTAGATGAGGATCGCAGAGTCATGGAGGGTTCTGTCTCCGTGGATCTCCTAAAAATATTAGACTTGGGAAGTAGAAATCTTGTACAATTCAACCCCACCAAATCACAGTCTTGCTTTCTTTCTCATAAGATATACACCAGCTCTAGACCCATCACAGCCTAATGGAACATAAAAAAGCTGCCTTTTTCACATTTTGAAGCCACACCCCCTTGAACTCTACCTACCCCGCTCAGCACCCCTATTCTGAATAACAATAACTTATGCACTGCTTTTTGCAATATTGTAAATTTTGCTTTTTGTAAATAAGGTTGTATAAAGGAGAAAAACTACTTTAAGTCCATAATGTGTATATAGTTTTTTATTATCTTAGTTTCGTTAACTCTACTTCTTTTTCTCTTTTTAATGTTATTTTTATGCTAATGTTAATATATTTATTTTCTACTTATGTGCACATACAAAACTAATTTCGTTTATAGTGCATGAATAATTTATTTGTCGTTCCGGTAAAATGCTACTATTGTATTTTTTCTGTATTTTCTGTTTTGTACAAATAAATATTACTATTATTATATTATTCACCACAGTTCCCGTATCTTTCTGTAGAGCTGCCCACAGGAAATTTGTCTTGAGGTTTCTGCAACGAGGGTAGTTGCAGACTGTGTGAGGCAAAGGAAAGCCCAGACAACCCCCCCCCCCCCCCCCCCCCTTCCGATGCAGGTGAAACGCTAAGGGAAGGAAAATCCATGTTACAATATATGAATATAAGTACTGTAGTTTGTACAGTACAAGAGAACATATACAGTACAAGAGAACATATTGTTACGTTTTCGCCGGGTTCTGGATAAGTGAGACTTTAAATTTTAACAAAACAACTTTATTTACACTCTAAATATGGATACAATAAAATTTCTAGAATGTCTCTCTCACAAAACACTTAATTTACTGGCCTTACAATTACTAATCTGCACACAAGTTACTATACTGGAACTACAGTCTAACACTTCACACTGATTACTGCTTGTTCAAGTCACTTCAACATTCTCTAACTAACTGTACTGTCTGGCTTACTTCCATCTTTATATAGCCGTCGCACCTTCCAGTTCGTTCTCGAGCGTTCTATTCCAGAATGTTCCAGGACCTTCTTTTACTAGAAGGTTCTGTGAATACAGATCGGTCCCGTATGTATACAGGGGGATGTATATACAGGATGATCCAAATGTGGTCATCACTTCTATGTTACACAAGAGGTGTTTCTCGAACTATAAGATCTCTCTGCGTATATAGGGTGTAAGGGTTCTCTGCGTATACAGGATGTATATGCAGGGTGTTTTGAATGCGCAGACCTCAGTTATCCGTTCCGACGGGGTACAAGTTGGTAACTTCGTTATTTTTGGTCCTAGAGGGTTGAGACTTCGCCTGTGGGGGTCACCCCAGGCACCCCCCGGGGAGGCGGTGTTGCCAGATTGTGCAAGAACTGCCATATGTTGGGGAAATTTTGGAGATGTGGCAACACCGCACCTGCATCTACTAAAGTGCTTTGTAACAATATAATAGCAAATACTGTCAAACAATCGAAATTGAGAAAAGGACGGTATATTCACATAGCACTTACCCTTTTTATCTCAACAGATGAGGTAGGTCCTGCCCTTGGGTGCAAATAACCTGCGACCTCGCATTTTCCTCATTACAAAAGCAATGCAGGAAACAAATAATATGTAACAGAACACGGACTCGCGACAAATGTACGCATTAATCACTCTACTCACTGGTAGACGGTAAATAATGGACAATTTCAGAAAGAAGGACTTGGAGCAGGTGAATAAATAAGAACCTGATGATAGCGATACGTGTAGGGTACAAAAAGCGATCTGGTACTGGTGCACTGGTGTTAATAGAGTAATACAGCCCAAACTGACGAGTCTGGAATATTCCTGTAAATCCCACAATGGGTTCATTGTATAGTTAAGGTTACGTCGAAGGTCACGGTATTTGAGGGGAAGGTGTGTCACGGAACAGACTCATACTGGGAAACTGTTTAAAAAGCTTGTAATGTGTAAAAAACCTTAAATGTCAATAACTCGGCAAATACAAGAGAACAAGAGGTAAGAAAAAAAAACGGTAGTGTCATAATGCGAAGCTGACCACTAGAAATCATAAGGAGTTTTATATGATTTTCTACAAAGATCGTCTCATTTTGTTGATTGTTTTATCCAATTGTCACTAACACAAAAGTGAGAGTTAATATATTTTCTTAATTGTTACTTATAATGATTAAATGGTGCTCTTTGCTTTCTCTATTTGCGAGTAAGCCTAATTGTACGAGTGATTTCCATTTTATTTGTCCATCAGGTTATTATTGCTTATGCAGTTATTCAACAAAATGGTTTACTCTATTGCACAGAGGGTGGAAATTATTTAATTTTTTATGCAAATAATCACTGTGTTAATATAAAAGCAAAACTATTTAACCAACAACATTTAAATAAGCTTGTTAGTCTAAAGTATGTTCTGGAGTTAGTACACTAAGTGAAGATTGGAACCTGTGATGAGCACTGATAAGTACACTTGGAGAACTCAAATCACCACAACACATCCTTTTAAAGACCCAGGACCTAAGGACCTCCGGACCTGAGATCTTTAAAAAGATGTATTGTGGTGTTCTGGGTTCTTCAAGTGTACTTCTGAAATTAGTGGCGAAGTTTCAAGAGAGTCTATTTGTAATAAAAAGGAAGAGTCGGTAGAAGTAGCGGTTTTTGGTATTGTTGCTTTGAATTCCTGGATGAGTTGGATGCAACTGGTAAGTGTATGTGGCTGGGGCGAACTACCATTTAAAACATTATTACCTGCCATAAGTTCCACCTATACAAAGTCCATCTTGCACACAAACTAAATGAAGATTATTTTGACCGCCGTTTGAACTTTTGTGGAGTGATAAGTGAAAAAGTGGTTAATGATCCGAATTTTCTTTTTAAAAACTGCTTTAACCGTGAATCGCCATAATTATCGCTGTTGGGTCAATTGTAATCCCAGATTATTTCACGACAGTTATACACAACACGCGGAAAAACTCAATAGGCTAGAAATTTCGGTGACCATATTGTTGATCATTTTTTCTTACCTGGTAATATGACTGGAGATATGAACTTATAGGTGTTGGAACACAGCATTGATCCAATGTTGACTGAAGTTATCGAGAATGATGAGCATTATATCAAAGACAGAATAATGCTCTTCTATACTGCGCTTTGCCTGTTTGCGAATATCTCGACCATAGATTTTAAAATAAGTGGGTTAGAAGAAGAAGTTTCATAGAAGAGCCTGCATGTGTTTCAGATTTATGACCCCTAGATTACTTTTATGGGGTCACATAAAAAGTAAAGTTCATTTTACTTAGCCTGATTCCTTGCAAGATTGACGCCAGCTTGTAATAAATTAATGCCGCCAAATCATTCCAGAAATGGTACAGAATGGGCGCTGACGTTTTGAGCAGAATTTATAGTATTGGCCATACAATAGTACAAATTTTGTTTCAGCCTCCATTGGCTGGTGGTCAAAATTTTGAGCATTTGATAAATTCACATGTAACTTTTTGATAAATAAATTACTCACTTATAGATGTCAATTTTTCCGAACCCTTTGCTTCAAATTTAAAAAATAAGACACCCTTGAAAAGAGAGTTACACCAGCCCCTTGTCATTTAAGGTTTTTGGGGGTGGATCGCACTACCGTTTAAGGACTCGTGTTGCGATGTAAAAATAAGCCTAAACGTCTTCCCGCTTGAGAGCAAAATTTAGCTCTAAGCGATTTTCAACAAAATCACGATAAGTGCCCTAAAAAGCGCCTGTTTTGTTTTCAATTAGCCATCCTGTACTCAGCAGACATCACATCGACAGTGTACAATAAATCCATTATATGGCGCGGAAACTGCATATCCAACAATGTTTTTTTTTGATCAATCACTGTAAATTATGGTCTTGCTAACATAATCATTCAATATGGCTTGAAATTTTAAAATTTTATTCGTGATTTTATGAGAGACAAAGGAAAGATAATACAAGAGTATTAAATGAATTTAATGTAAATGTGGCACTTTGCTAATACCTTTAATATAAATATTATCAAAAAATTCGTATGTATATATATATATATATATATATATATATATATATATATATATATATATATATATATATATATATATATATATATATATAGCTATAGATGGCAAATATGTCAGAAAATTAGAAACATTATTGTGGAGTAAAACAGGCCCATGTACATAAAATTAATACGTCCTAATATTTGAATGCCCTGTATAATTGAGAGTGTAAAATATTTTGGGATTGAATAAGGAATAGCGAGACAGCTAAAAGAATACAGAACAATGATTTCTTTTTTACATGTAGTACATTTTAAGTTCACTAAGCAAAAGTCGTTGGAATACAATAGAACACAGAACAATATCCTTGTTTTTATTTATAGAGTTTTATTAGAATATAACGATTTTATTTTATCCTTGAGCAGTAAGTAAATGTGTATAGTATTAAGTTAAAAATAAGTTTCTTTTCAATACCAATTATCAGAAAAGACGCAGTGTTAGTTGATAACGATAGTTTTTTTTTTGTGGTTGTTTCAAAAGAGTGCAACGAACAAAAAGTTGGACAATGGGAAAACGCAAGGCCTATGAACTTTGTTTTATCGAGGTACAGCGAGAAAATATTTTTTGTAACACAGGTGTAGTTTATTTAAGGAGACGACGGCAGGTCGATGAGGACAATTCGTAATTGAACTGCGGCAAGGGAAACTTCACTAGTTGACGTCCGGCGACACTGTAAATATGGAAGTTGAGATTTAAACGTGAAAGGCAAGTGCCTCATAATAAAATCACATTCAATTTTTGGGTAAAGAAAATAAATGAATATCTGGTACATGGTTTGTTGAGACCGATTTAAATAAAATGGAAATTAATTAGTAATCACAGGCAAGCTACAAAATCCAAACAGTAGATCAAATGGAAAGCAATAAGTACACATCAAATGGAAGAAGCAATTAAGACAGCAATCAGTAAGTCGTTTTAGGAACTTTATCGTAATAAATGTGCAGACTCTTTGCTATAGTGTGAATAGTTTTTAAGAATATTTTTGTCCCATTGATGATTTTAATGTACCTTTGGCTCACTAAGGGGGATATTAGATAAAGGCCGAATCACTAGATAGTAAGGTAATTCATTGTTGTAAATAAACAACCTCCAAACACTCGGGAGTACCATAATTTATAAAAACGATATATTAAACAAAAATGCTAGCTCAAGCACAGAACCCTACCCATGAGATGAGAGAAAAATTTAAAATCACAGCAGTGGGTAAACAATTTTTGGCATAATTTCAGGTCCATCAATGTTAGCGTTTTTAAATAAAGACTAAAATTGAATTCTCATGCTCTACAATTAAAAGTGCAAAGTGCTAAAAGGAAAACACAAAATACCATAGCAATATATATATATATATATATATATATATATATATATATATATATATATATATATATATATATATATATATATATATATATATATATATATATATATATATATACACACACACGGATAAATTTATTATCGGTCACATTTAGTATGTGTTGTACTCCAATTCCTAATTTATATGTAAAATTATGTTTAATAACTTTTTTAAGCAAAACCGTTCCCTTCTAAAAGATTAGATGTATTTGGAGCTACGCCTCCAAATTTCCGCTTCAATTTTCGCAGGACCAAATCACCACAGCACACTTTTAATCTAGGCATCTATTTTGACAAAGAAAACTAGCATTATCAGTTATTGACTTTCACTTAAACTTGTGTTGTAATCAACTGCGTTTCCTTAAAGTGTACTAGCAGTGCTTACTACAGGTTTCAGGATTATAACTGTAAAATTAAGTCTTCTGAGATGGCTAATCACAATTCCCTAATAGGTCATTCACTTTGCTTTAAGGTGAAATTAGTGCAAAGCTTTAACCAATTCTCGTTGTAACGCCTAATTTATTTATTTTGCTTAACTACCTGCCGCGGTAGTCACTAATTAATGCATTATTAAAATTCTAAACAGCGTTAATAGCACACTGTATTGATCTGTAAGAAAATTCCCTCAGCCAGTGAAAAGCTCTAAACGATCGCGTGCATAAATACATAGAAAGAACCAGGTGAGGATCGATGCGGCACAGTAATCCCTCTTGCTTTATGTACCCTTCTATGCGGTATTTATAGTTTACCCCTGCTTTCTAAATAACTACACAAACCTTGAATACTCGTAGGAAATCGAAAACTCTGAGAAAGTTTATTATTCAAATTAGAATATACACACTAATGACATACAAGAAGTCCTGTTTTATATATCGCAAGTTATCGCAAGTTATTGTAATTTATTTGTTAATTTGGGGAAGTTCGCTTCTAAATTGCAAGATTTAGCAATGCCTCAAATCATGACTAAAATTTAGAAAATTCGGGACGGAGCAAGTTTTTTATCGTAGCAAATTTTCATTAAATGCTTAAAATATTTAAAAACGATTTTGTCATTAACTTCGAAACTTGAATTTGGGTAAATAGTAAAGTCTCTATCAGGGTAAACAAGTCCACGAATTTTCATCAAAATAACTTCCTAATTCTTCGAGATCCAAGAATTTTTTTTCGAATAACGGATCTGATTTTGCTAACTAACCAACTCATTCAAGCCACCAACAAAAGAAGGATACATGTCAAGTTATATATATATATATATATATATATATATATATATATATATATATATATATATATATATATATATATATATATATATATATAAATATATATATATATATATATATATATATATATATATATATATATATATATATATATATATATATATATATATATATATATATATATACATACAATTGTGAATGTAGTGTGCTATTGTCTTAATCTTGTATTTATTGTATGTTATGTCACTATGTACCTGAAACGTTAGCTGTACGAGGTACCTGTTTTATTGAAGTCCTACTTTCTGGAACAATCTTACATAACTCATATATATATATATATATATATATATATATATATATATATATATATATATATATATATATATATATATATTCAGAAAGATTTCCGCGGTCTTCAATGTGAGACATAATTGGTTCTCGGGTTGAACCGCGTCCAGAATTTGTGAAAAATCGACGTTTCGGCTCCTGTTTTGGAGCCAATTTCAAGAAGGAAAGGAAATATGTAAGGACATTATAAGGCCTCAATCTTCCTACTCCTTAGAGTGGTGGTCAAAGGTGGGTAAAGGGAATATATAAAGACACTCTAAGGCTTCAATCTGTCTACTCCTTAGAGTGGTGGGCAAGGTGGGTAAAGGAAACATGTAAGGACACTCTAAGGCCTCAATCTGCCTATTCCTTAGAGTGGTGGACAAAGGTGGGTAAAGGAAATATGTAAGGACACTCTAAGGCCTCAATCTGCCTATTCCTTAGAGTGGTGGATAAAGGTGGGTAAAGGAAATATGTAAGGACACTCTAAGGCATCAATCTGCCCACTCCTTAGAGCGGTGTAAAATTTGTTTTGAAACAGGAAATAAGTGATAGATGTGCAGTGTTCTACAAGAGCTAAGGTGTCGTGGGAAATTTTGTGTTTATTTTTGAGAACGTTAAGGGTTTCAGATAGAGGTACATTTTACAAACAAGTTCAAGGTGCTCCAATGGGTTCACCTCTCTCTCCTGCATTGGCTAACATTTTCATGGAAAACTTCAAGACACAAGCTCTCAATTCATCCCCACTTAAACCAACCTGTTGGTTAAGATACGTTGACGACATTTTCGCTGTCTGGCCACACGGCAAAGAATCTCTAGACGAATTCCTTTCATACCTAAATAACATCAACCCCCAAATCCAGTTCACCATGGAAATAGAAAATAATTTTTCTTTGCCTTTCTTAGATGTACGCATCACTAAAAACCCAGTCAGAGGATTTTCTTACACTGTCTACCGAAAACCAACCCACACTAATCGTTATATTAACGCCCAATCTCACCATCACCCATCGCAATTAAATTCCGTGGTTCGAACACTAGTAACACGATCCCTTAGACTAACGGACAACAACAACAAACAGACAGAATTAAACTTTTTAAGACAGACATTGCTAGAAAACGGATACGACAACAATCACATACTACGAAACATTAGAAACGCACAACAACAAACCACTAAACCACAACAAGAACAAACAGAGTTCACACAGCGCTTTTACCATACATTAAAGGTGTCACCGACAAAATCAGCAGAATTTTTAGAACCCATAGTATCAAAACCGTATTCACAACAGAGCAAAAACTGTCAAATCTGATAAAAACTCCCAAGGCTACGATTCCAAACGAATCCCACGAAGTTTACGAAATTCCTTGTTCCGACTGTTCCCGAACTTATGTAGGACAAACAAATAGACGCATCCACAATAGAATATATGAACACACCCTCGCATATAGAAAATCCGACCCCTCATCGGCGCTGGCCATGCATCATATTCATACAGGGCACAAAATAGACTTCGATAATGCCAAAGCAATAGCACTTTACAACTTCAAAACGAGAATTATCCGCGAAGCAATCGAGATGGAAAAACGTCCTGATTGTTTAAATAAGAGAGATGATGGTCTCGCCTTCCGACTACTTGGAAACCTATTATATCTTCTTTACAAACACACAAAAAGGAAATAAATTCCACAGACAATTTTATGGCCCTATTATCTGCCTCAACAAATGCCGGTGACCCTCTTAATCCTCCTCATCCTCTAAGTACCGTGACCGAAGCCCCCCACTTAATTGACGCTGACCCCACTAATTTCACTGATAACGAAGCAGGTAGATGGAACGACATATATATATATATATATATATATATATATATATATATATATATATATATATATATATATATATACATATATATATATATATATATATATATATATATATATATATATATATATATATATATATATATATGTCGTTCTGTTAATACTATTTCCAAATTAAAAGGTTCCTAGCGACCCTAAAAATTGTGAGTAATTTTTGGGGTTGAATGGTTTTGCTTGAGCCAAATTGGAAACGAATTATTATTGTTTACCACGCCACTATGAAAAACTGATGTATAGATACCAACTTTTAACACACTACGTCAATTAATTTTTCAATGTATCAAGGAAAATCTAAATTCCATTTCTCATTTTAACACCTTTAAAAAAAATTAAATATTGAACATGAGGTTAATTATTCACAGTCTCAAAATATATGTGATTGTCGTGGCCACCAACCCGAATTATAGTCTATGATTGGTCGCCTAAAGCAATAACTAGACAACGACCCGTTAGATATTTAATCGAGCTTTGTAAAACTGGGCACGGGTCTTTTTTAACTTTTGGCTAAATCGTAACATTTTGATCCAAGAATATACTGTGATGTTCTGTGCACAATAACGTGTGGACCATACTGTGTATTACCTTATTGAATCCAAAGCTAGATTGCGCCAATATTAATACTAAATCAATTTTGCGTTGGAATAGTTCTTCAATTTAAATCGCAATGCAAAAATAATCAAAATCAGTTCAGCAGTTTAAAAATGGTGATGTAACTGTCACCAGCTAATTTTCGACTACTTGGATAATATCACATAAATAGGTGTTGTTTTATAAACATATTTTTTAAATACTTGAGAACTGGGATCTTTACTTTAATACAAATAACAAAAAATGTCTTAATTTTAAATTGAATTAGGATCTCGTATTATTTCTGTATAACAGACAAGGGTGAATAGCAAATTCTGTAACAAGAGAATCTAGGGGACTGCCAGATTGTATTAGGGGTGCAATAGATTAAGTTGGGCCGGCAAAATTATGTCATCACCATAACTTTGAACACGCACTGTTTTTATTACGTTACGAAGAAAAATATGTATAATTCCAATTAAATAAAATACGCCTCACAATTAGAGAATTGTGGAAAAACAGAAGAAGTAATAAACTGATTTTGATTAAAAATAGTTGAAAATGTACGCGCAATTATAAGATTTCAAATGCATATAGCCCAATTAAAATCGGACGTAGCTATGATGATCTGTGATGCCACAGATAAGCACACTTATACAGAGTGTCCAAAGCTAAGTTCGCACTATTGCTAACTGTGTTATTGTTGAAGCTACGCGATTAGTTAAATTAGCATTCTTGTGTATTTTTGCGCTGATTGCGATGATCTAAACTAAAAAACAATCCAGCAACACACTTTTGAGATACTGACAAAAACGTGATTTTTTTTATAGGGCACTGTACTTTTTCTTCTGAGGCAATATCAAGGATAGTGTGTACAAAACTAGATAAGAAATTCTTGAATCACTTCAGAATGCCATATACCTTTGTACATATAATTGATAAAAGAACCATTTTAAAAACTTTACCAACGTAGTTAAAATTTCATTATTGAAGTGCAAGGATAAGTCTTCGAATACTTACTTTAAGCTTCGTATTTATTCTTGTGATCCTAATTTATAGTTCTCGCTGTTTCTATTCCAATGTTGTCTTCATTTTAATATTTATTTAGATTGTTATGTTTTGTTTTATTTACTGGTTTATAAAATATCAAAAGACTTTAATATTCGTGTGTTTTGCACTGAGAACGAGTGTGAACGTTTGGTTTCGAATTCATGGCTGCCCGATTTTAATTCTTAAATTTGACGATTCTCCTTTAATTTCAACTTTAGGCCCCTTGGACATAAAAATATATGTGTTCAGAATTTAATTCTCCATCTAATGCTGATAAGATATTATATTAGGAAAAATCGTGTCTTTTTAGGCAATGATCTTTTTGAGCTAATGGTATTGTAAATTGCCCTAATTGCTGCTACCGGTCATATTTTAATCCAAGAATATTTCGCCAAGTAGACACGAAGCACATAAACCGAATTCTTGGATTAAGCTTTGCCAAGAATGCGGTGGGACCAAACAAACGTCTTATCACTACCTGTGTGAACGTGAGGCCTTTGGAAGTCAGAATTGTGTGGATCAAGGACTCATCAGAGAGTCATGTAAGGTCTGTCCAATAGAACGCTGCCATGACCTTTATTTTGAGGTCGATGAAGTTTGGTGACAAAACCGAAGAGGAGTAGAACATGGTGGAAAAAACCGCACGATGGCCTACTTGCCTGGCGCTAGCCTCCTCACCATCTTACTACTACTACTAAGCTTTTCAGTAGCCATCTCGCTGCTTGTTTCTTCTTATCGGTCGATATCTGTTAAGAATTACTGCAATGATATGCTGCTGACGGGTATCATAAACAATGACAAGGGCTCTGATGAAAACACCTTAATATTTAAAAAATGTGGTAAGTGCGTTATGGTAGTCAATATTCATATAAATGATCTAACACCAAACAATTTTAGTGAATTTTCTTTTAAAAAAAAAATTCACTGAAGAGGAGATCTGTTATGATAAGGTGAACCTACGCACCAAATTTGGTTACCATCGCTTTGTTATTGTTTTAGAAAAAGTTGATTTCTGAAACAAAACTCAAAATTTTCCCGGAAAACTGATCCGACTTTTCTGGCTAACGAACTTATTCAAGCCACTTACATAAGAAAGCTCCCTCTGAAATTTTATCATAATGGGCACATTATTTTTGTGTTATCGGTATGATTTATATATATATATATATATATATATATATATATATATATATATATATATATATATATATATATATATATATATATATATATATATATATATTTATAAACATATAAAAATGAAACGGACCCCGGATGGGGGTTCTATGGGCTATCGTCAGCGCTCATTTGAAGATATTTTTTTAAACCCAAAAGTCGGGATCTATCAATTAGTTAATTTTTTCTACAAAAATCCACTAACAAGACAGTGCTTCACATTCCGCGCAGACAATGCAACAGTAAGTGTGAAACTTTTCTAAGAAAATGGATAGGAAGACGTAGCGAAATTGAATCGCTTCCTAAGTCACCAGACATAACCAAATCGGACTTTTTTCATAAAAACATGTAAGAAGCAAAATCTATGCAACTCCTTCAACAAACTTGCATGGTTTGCACCCAGCGTATTCTTGCTGAGTGCCGGCTGATAACAGCCGAAATGCTTCTAAACGTAAGAAATACATTTGGAAAAAAATTGTATTTTCCTGGAGGCTGCTGGTGACTATACTTGACATCCTCTTAACTAATGTTTGACATCCTCTTAACTAATGTTTCAGATGCTTGACAAATTGGTGCTTTTGTATCGTACTTTTTAATAAGACCTTGTTGTTTCCGCAATGTCATTAATTTTTTGGTCAGTTTTCAACTTTGGTTTTGCACTTTCTCCGCCTGTAAAATTATTAAAACCGAGTACCCGATTAAATAGATGATTGGGTGACCTTTTCAACGATATGCCTTCAACCATACTTGCTATTTTAAATTTTCGGCAGTACCTACCCCGTTTAGGGAGTAAAGTAGCAAGTTTTAGATTCGCGTGGACATGTACGTATGTTACAAGCAAAATCGACCTGTTAGAGCGTTTTTCAAATAACTTCAAACACTCTAAAAGACGCATCCAGAGTTTTCGATGAGTCAGCATAAACAAATGTATGTATATATGCAATATTTCATGTCCAAATGGCATTATAAGATAAACATTTAACCAACTTACAATTATATATATATATACAACTGTGAATTTAAGACATCTGCTAACTCATTCATTATGGTGCGGTTAGAGTATTTGGTGCTTTAAAAGCTGTCAACCTAGACCCGTGCACTTGTGTATTAGTAGCACCTCTTGTACATTACCTGTCTCCTAAATCATACAAAAATACCATACGACATATGCATTCTTACATATTTATCACACAGCTTATAAAAATATCAAGCGGTTGAGTTAAGGATTTTAAAGTATTTGTTACTCAAAGGGGCCAAACAAATATATAGCCAGCTAAAGAAAAGTCAGGCGCACAGCAGGCAACAGGGAGGGTATTTTAGCGAATTTTCGTAGAATATATCGCTGTAGAAGACACAGCTTCTTTTAAATTGAGCGCCGCAAACCAAGCCCCCTGAGATCAGCGGTAATGAATATAGATCCGAGGCCACCTTCAGGATTTTATTTATATTTATTTCAACAACACACCAAGAGGGCTTACAGCCTAAACACTATCCTACCGTGGGTGTCGACAAGGAGGAAAGAGGCAACCTGTTAATTCTGGACTTGAAGGTTTGGAGGTTCGGAGGAGAAGAAAAAACATGTGCCGGCAAGGAATTCCACAACTTGGAAGTCCTCGGGACAAAAGAGCGGGCATAACAAGATGTTCTATGTCTGGTGACCTGGACAGTAAAAGGGTACATTCGCTCTGTTCCCCTGGTAGATCTGTTGTGGGCAGCAGGTGGAGGAACTATGGAAGAAAGCTCCTCTGAGCACTGCCCGTGCAGATATCTATAAAAGAGAGAGAGGTCACCAACGGCACGTCGGTGGCCAAGGGATGGCAGCCTTTGGGTGAGGGTAGGGTCACCAATGAGACGTATAGCTCTCTTCTGAATGGAGTCCAGGATAGCGAGTGTAGAAGCGGCAGCGGCGCCCCAGATGTGGGAGCAGTATTCGAGGTTTGGCCTTATCTGTGAAGTATATAAGGTATAGAGATTAGTTGGTGAAAAGTATTTGCGAGCCCGGAAGAGGAAACCTAATTTCTTAACAGCCGCTTCTGCAATTGATGTGACATGTTGGTTCCAATTGATATATATATATATATATATATATATATATATATATATATATATATATATATATATATATATGCATGTAAGAATGTATGTATGTATGTATGCATGTATGTATGTATCCGAGCGATACAACTCAAAAAATGCTCGAACTGATTTGAACGAAACTTGGGACATATCTTCATTGTGTTAAGACCGCGGACGAGTCTTATGTTGTATGAGTATGTTAATTAGACCATTTACATTGAATGAGTAAAACCCATTCTATTTTTGTTTTGTTTTTGAGAGTCATTTGGTTTGTCAGACTTACCTATACTTGTAATTATGTTAGTATCTAGTTTTAGCAGACTTGTGCTGGTACCACTTTTCATTTACATCTATCTTGTGGTGTTTGCAAATGTTCCAGTGGAGCTGTCTGGCTACTGTGTTGTGTCGCTCCAGATACGAATGTTTTGCTAGTATGGGACAGCCCGCATCAATATGGTGGATGGTTTCATTGAAAGACCGACAGAGTCTGCATTTTGGGTCTGTGTCGGTCCTCATTATTTTAGCTTTCACATAATTTGTTGCGATGGCTTGATCTTGGCAGGCAGTTATCAGAGCTTCCGTCTCGGTCTTCAGATTTGCATAGGTGAGCCACGCACACGAGTTATTTTGATGGATGATTTATTATTATTATTATTATTATTATTATTATTATTATTATTATTATTATTATTATTATTATTATTATTATTATTATTATTATTATTATTATTATTATTATTATTATTATTATTATTATTATTATTATTATTATTATTATTATAATTATTATTATTATTATTATTATTATTATTATTATTATTATTATTGGACAAGAAAACAACGCATTGGCAATTAAAAACGAAATTAATTTGAACTGAAGGTAACTGAGCCTTCATGTGTCTGTATAATGTGGACGATAATTTTTAATTAAATCCGACAGTTTCACCTACCACAGCAACTGTATCTCCCTGAAACTAATGATTTGAGCTGTTACCTCTTCAACCATCCACGCAGATGTAATTAGTAATTTGAGATTATGTTCGACTGCAATACGTCTTGACATCTACCGTACCCATATTACTTACTAATATTAAGTTTCCATAAGTGAGGCAAGGAAATTAGAATCATATCATTTGATATAGGTAACAGAAGCTGACTGGAAATACTAGGGCTTTCCGCACAGTTCATTATGTGTATACGGGTGAAACAGGCAAAAACCACGAAACTGACTCCGTTTGATCATGGGTCTGTTAATAATCCGCAACGACAAACTGCCGCTGGTTTCTCGACTTTGGAGCTTGATATTTCCAGTAAAGGTACTGGCGGGTTTATATAAATTATATAATGTGATGCAATTTACTAGTGCTCCTATCAAATTACTGCCAAGTTATGAACTTTAGTCGTACATAACTGTATAACTGTCAAGTACTCACGTTTACATGTCGTGGCAAGCTGCCAGGTAGTGTCACTCAAATGTCTTTATAGTGTAAATTTGCTAATAATAGGAGTAATATTTGGTGCAATATGAAAGCATACTTTGTGGGAGTTTTGAGGTGGAGAACTATTAAGGGGTGAATTTATATAGTTTTGAGCGTTGCAAGATTATGGAAAGGCATAATATGTCGAGTAAAAATAGCACACTAGGTTCATAAAGAAATTAAATTAATTTGCTGAAATGGTTTCTGGTGAAAGCAAGATAGTTTCCATACCTGAATATGTCATACAGGGTGAAGAATATATTTTAAATAATGGAAATAACTGAAAAAAATTTGGTTAAATCTGCAAAGTGTAATGGTTCACAAAGAGAATACTTATATAAGATATTATCAGTTAGGTGGCACGAAATGGTGAGCAAGGACAAACTGTGTGGATACTGTGATAACCACGGAAAAAGGGCGGAACTTAAGTGTATGTTTTTTCTACGTCAGAAGTTTACAATTTGGGGAAATGATAGATAGTTTTAGAATTAAAGGTTAACTAAATTATGTCAAAATATTCCTTTAGTCCTTAAACTTTCTTTGTATTGCCATGATGTAAAATTGTGGACCTTAAAATATACTATACTATGCGAATAGAATATATCATACTACTATATGTCCAGTGTGTCCCAAACTGGATGGGAATGTATTGCTATCTCCGTTATTATTAGAGATAGGGAGACGGTTGAATTAGCAATGTTTTGTAGAATTTCATGCTCGTTCCAAATATGACTTGTATTTTGCCTTGCCTTTTTCCGTTTTCGAGTTATTTTGAAAAAAAAAATTGTCGATTTCTTTTTTCTTCAATATCTAAGTAGGCGCTGATCTGACATGTCTAAGACATGCACAATATCAGGACACTTCTTACAGAGTAATCTTTTTGTGCTATTATCAACTTTGGATTGTCATTTGTTTTTGAGCTACAGGTATCAACGTTTGTTTTTATTATGGCAGTCATATTGGATTTTTTGCTCATGTGATAGCCTGTGAAAAGATTTCAAATGATGTACAACATGCTTGAGAAATCTTGCAATTGCACTGACAATTTTGAGAAAAAGCGTCTTCAGGATAGTAGGTTATTAAATCCAATACCAGAAAACAAATAACAAAAAAAGTGTTCAAAAAGCAGTAGGCCATGGAGTGTAACAATATACTTCTACTTTTACCATAATTTTCCGTAATGATTCACGATAAAAAATATGAACCTTGAGCACACCAATGAATCGGCCCATTATTACAAATGATATTTTACATTACAACATTATCCTAAAAAAAAATTATAATTTCATTAAATAGGTAAAGCTAGTAAATAACTAAATATACTAACAGAACTCAATAAAAAGCAGATTAATGACTTACGAAGACGCCTCTGAAAATTGTTTGATTTTTAAACGTAAATCAACTGAAAAACAACAGAAGAATGGTTGCTATAGATATAACACAATCGAGACAATTAAGAATACTGTCATTCTTAATTATCTGAACAATTTGAGGTGTATTTAACACGTTGCTTAAAATTATGTACTAAATAGTTTGTTTCCTGTTTATTTTAAATATTATTCAACAACATGTTCAGTAAAGAAGAATATTTTTACATGTTGGAATGTTATATTCGTTCTAACCGAAATACTGAGGCAGCTGCAAAGTCATATCAAAACAACTACCCGGAAGGACGACAACCAAACACCAAAATATTTCGCAGGATAGTGACCAATCTAGTGAACGACGGTAGCTTCCACGCAAAGAATCTACCAATGTCTAGAAATGAAGAAAGAAATAATGCCGTCTTACAAGGTTTCAAACAAAAACCCCCCGCAATATGTTCGGTTTTATGGTGAACAAATTGACGTTCCAAAAAGTACGATACACCGTGTATTAAAACAAAGTCATTACCATCCATACAAACCTACAATATTACAAGGCTTAAATGTTGACGATATATAATAATAACGGAGATAGCAATACATTCCCATCCAGTTTGGGACACACTGTATATACTACTACCTTTTTGACAGTTTTGCCTGATCCTGTGAATTTTGGACTGCCTACATTATCACCTTGGTAAGAAGCAAATTTGTTTCTTAAATATAAACCTATATATTTGAATCGAAAAATTATTTTGTATACAGAGTTATCAAACTCTTTGGGGTTGTGATAATAAATACTATAAAACCACGGTTGTCTCATAAAAATTACTAATTATAAAGTAATAAATTCTACGGTAAATGTGAACTTTTTGTGCGAAATGGCCTTCTGCAAAGCTTTTTTATAGTTTGGTCAACATTTTTCTTTTATCGGACATGAGTTAATTGGACACTCCTTTGTGGAAGGATATTTAACTTCATAAAAATATCCGAATTAGCTAAAAGATAGTCAAATGTAAGGACATTAAAATCCCTATTGTGACTATCGGAGTGAAAGATTTCAGCAACATGGAGTACCTCTTCATTATGGCCCCAAAATCTGAAATTTTTTAAATAACGTTTTCTCGAACAGATTGATTGGGCTTCGGGGAGAGCAAGGGTGACCAGCTAGGTATCCTGATTTATGCGGCTTTTTCTTTTGAGGTAACCTGAAAAATGAGGTGTACAAAGGGCACCCAAATGACATAATGACGTAAGTAGAAACAAATTCCTTTATATTTTAGAATTAATACTTACTCTTTATTTACATGTGCTAAGTTAGAGCAAACAAAGACACTAATGCCCAGTTTCACAAAGCTTGATTAAATATTTAACGGCCGGTTAGTTAATCAAGGCTTCAGACGACCAATCCCAGTTTCACAATATTTGGCTGTTATGGCAAAAACCCGAATCATTGTCTGTGATTGGTCGTCTAAAGCTTTGATTAACTAACCGGCCGTTGAATATTTAATCGCGCTTTGTGAAACTGGACATATAAGGCATTAAACATAACCATAAAATTTGCTAAGTGGAGTAGAAGAAGTATTATAAGTAACTGACCATAATAATGTTTTTAAAACCTCTGTAATACCGAGTGCAAATAAAAAGTGAGACCACCTTTTAAGAATTATATAACCGACATGCATTCATTTGCTTCTTGTTGCAATACAAAAAGTACAGCCATGAGTTTATCCCGACGCAAATTCTGTTCGTACCCTAGAATGTTTTTTGAATTAATATTGTTCATTAAAACATCCCATCAAAAACCCCAGAATCCCACCTAAACTAACACTTATTTATTTTTGGCCTTGTCTATGAAAATAATATGTAGTAAAATATATTACAAGTCTGCAACAATATATGAATAATTCTGTGGAAACAAATGTTTCTGTCCTTAATTTCAAAATAATGCGTATTGCCTTTTAAAAATGTAGTACTACATATTAAATATAAATTTGAAACGCAAGCGTTATTTAGTTAGTGAGTTAGGACACTAAGTGAGTGGTGAACGTGTCGCCACCTAGTTCGGAACCAAGTACTATGTTGTCACGCCCGCTCCAAATAACACAGAGTGTTTAAAATAGAGACGGTATACAACTAACTAACAATTAGTAGTCTTACATACTTTGTCCCTATATTGGGGTAGAAATGGACCAGGGCTAACAATTTTTTAAATTGTTAGTTAGTTGTATACCGTCTCTATTTTAAACACTCTGTGTTATTTGGAGCGGGCGTGACAACATAGTACTTGGTTCCGAACTAGGTGGCGACACGTTCACCACTCACTTAGTGTTTTAAGACTGGCGATACGATAGCCGTGTTATTTTTGGTGCATTTTTGCTACAATTAGTATGCCGTACTGAAGAGCTCTAATGAGAGTGAAACCGGTCTACGGTTCTAATTGTTGCGAGAATGCATCTAGTCTTACATACTTTGTCCCTATATTGGGGTAGAAATGGGCCAGGGCTAACAATTTTTTAAATTGTTAGTTAGTTGTATACCGTCTCTATTTTAAACACTCTGTGTTATTTGGAGCGGGCGTGACAACATAGTACTTGGTTCCGAAGTAGGTGGCGACACGTTCACCACTCACTTAGTGTTTTAAGACTGGCGATACGATAGCCGTGTTATTTTTGGTGCATTTTTGCTACAATTAGTATGCCGTACTGAAGAGCTCTAATGAGAGTGAAACCGGTCTACGGTTCTAATTGTTGCGAGAATGCATCTAGTCTTACATACTTTGTCCCTATATTGGGGTAGAAATGGGCCAGGGCTAACAATTTTTTAAATTGTTAGTTAGTTGTATACCGTCTCTATTTTAAACACTCTGTGTTATTTGGAGCGGGCGTGACAACATAGTACTTGGTTCCGAACTAGGTGGCGACACGTTCACCACTCACTTAGTGTTTTAAGACTGGCGATACGATAGCCGTGTTATTTTTGGTGCATTTTTGCTACAATTAGTATGCCGTACTGAAGAGCTCTAATGAGAGTGAAACCGGTCTACGGTTCTAATTGTTGCGAGAATGCATCTAGTCTTACATACTGTGTCCCTATATTGGGGTAGAAATGGGCCAGGGCTAACAATTTTTTAAATTGTTAGTTAGTTGTATACCGTCTCTATTTTAAACACTCTGTGTTATTTGGAGCGGGCGTGACAACATAGTACTTGGTTCCGAACTAGGTGGCGACACGTTCACCACTCACTTAGTGTTTTAAGACTGGCGATACGATAGCCGTGTTATTTTTGGTGCATTTTTGCTACAATTAGTATGCCGTACTGAAGAGCTCTAATGAGAGTGAAACCGGTCTACGGTTCTAATTGTTGCGAGAATGCATCTAGTCTTACATACTTTGTCCCTATATTGGGGTAGAAATGGTCCAGGGCTAACAATTTTTTAAATTGTTAGTTAGTTGTATACTGTCTCTATTTTTAACACTCTGTGTTATTTGGAGCGGGCGTGACAACATAGTACTTGGTTCCGAACTAGGTGGCGAAACGTTCACCACTCACTTAGTGTTTTAAGACTGGCTATACTACAGCCGTGTTATTTTTGGTGCATTTTTGCTTCAATTAGTATGCCGTACTGAAGAGCTCTAATGAGAGCGAAACCGGTCTACGGTTCTAATTGTTGCGAGAATGCATCTAGTCTTACATACTTTGTCCCTATATTGGGGTAGAAATGGGCCAGGGCTAACAATTTTTTAAATTGTTAGTTAGTTGTATACTGTCTCTATTTTTAATACTCTGTGTTATTTGGAGCGGGCGTGACAACATAGTACTTGGTTCCGAACTAGGTGGCGAAACGTTCACCACTCACTTAGTGTTTTAAGACTGGCTATACTACAGCCGTGTTATTTTTGGTGCATTTTTGCTTCAATTAGTATGCCGTACTGAAGAGCTCTAATGAGAGCGAAACCGGTCTACGGTTCCAATTATTGCGAGAATGCATCTAGTCTTAGTGAGTTAGGTTTAGATGGCTGCCATTCACATCCTCTTCCAGAATTTGTAGCTAATATTCTAGTAGCAGCATAACCCATATATACCTATATTTATTTCAAGTGGGTAAGTCTCAATAGTACATCAATACCATTATCTAATTTTTAAATCGCTAGACCTAAAAGAACTAATATTATGAAACTACCTTATCACTTGTTTGAGAAAATCATGCCATTTTTTTTGCATATTTTACCATCAAAGTTTATTTTTTCCTTTTTTCTTCCCTTTTCTAATATTTTTTTTAATATTTTTCCTTTTCTTTTTATTTTCGATATTTTTTGTGTTGTACAATATAATTATTTTTAATTAATTATTTTTGTGTGTGTATATTTTTTGTTTCCTGTTTTTGTGGTCCTTTTTTATATTCTTTTTGGTAAATTTGCAGACCACCTCCCGAAGGATTTTTTGAAAAAAAAATCAGAAACATGCTTAGAACCCGAGTAGATAGGGCGGCACCTGGGCTCATCCCCTCCACTTTTTTCTGCGCATGCGCGAGTCATCATGCGCATGCGCTGACCTGCGCAGACCTGTGACAGTTGACAGCTGACCTGTCAGTTTTGACAGGTGTCAAATGTCACTGACCTGACAGCTGTCAGCTGTCAGTTGTCAGCTAACCTGACAGGTGTCAACGTCAAATGTCACCTGACCTGTCAGATGACGTCACAAGCGTTCCAAGATGGCTGACCTGTCATAGACAGCCACAACCCGGGTCTCTATGGAACTGTCTGACCTGAGATGACGTCACAAGCATTCCAAGATGGCTGACCTGTCATAGACAGCTGCAACCCCGGGTTCTCTCTATGGAACTAACCTGAGATGACGTCGCAAGCGTTCCAAGATGTCTGACCTGTGTGTCCATAGATATCTACAAGTCAGGTCTCCATGTGTGTGTGTTTGTCGAATACTATTTGTCTGATTGTTTATTGAGGTTATGTTCACACACGTGTTGATTACCATGCATCTGTTTGTTTATTAAGGTTATGTATTTGTTTATTAAGGTTATGTTCGTAAACACAGCTGTTTGTTTGTTTATTGTGTTGTTAAGGTGTATTTTGTTTATTAAGGTTATGTTCGTAAACACAGCTGTTTGTTTGTTTATTGTGTTGTTGTTAAGGTGTATTGAAGTTTGTTAGGGTATTTCGTTTTTGGCGGGAAATTTGAATTTGTTTGAAAATTTGTGTCTGTTGTGTCCAGAGATCTGACTCATCGAGCTAGAGAACATTCTATGTGTAAAGTTGTAGAGTGAGAGAATATTCTCTAGCTCGAGGGGAGACATCTGTTGGACACAGTCATTCGGTTTAGCACACACACATACATATATGAGGAAGATATATTGAGCGGGTAATTTGAAATTTGATTTTAATTTGAAATATGAATTTTGAAAGAAAAGCATTCGCCTGAAATTAGATTTGAACCCCCAACCATACAGCTTACTAAGATATGCAAACGTCCCTAAACCGATCATGCTATTCAGACATACGATGAAAGTTTGTTCGCAGTGGTATATATAACAAAACCTGTTTACATATGCTAATTTAAAACGAGTTTATCAGGCTGATGAGTTTGTGTGTATGGGCAGAGGTGGTATCTCTATTACATTCCAATTTGAATAATAGGAACTGTAATTTTAAAACAATTGTATATTTATAGTAAAAAAGATATTTAAAGACGTTCCAATTTACCTATCTAATATCATTTAATAACAAAAACGTTTGAAGCAAACTATCAATAATATCAATAACAAAATGTATTTACATCTAGATATGTTAATGAGTTTGTTTTTAATGAGGTAATAAAACTCAGACCTGGTTTTATGGAGGTTTGTTTATGTTAGTGTTTTCTATTTTGAATGAATCTAAATTTATATAGGGAGTGATCAAAAACACACAAGTAACAAAACTCGATTTAAAACAACTAAACTTTGATATACGAGGATTGTTTGATAAGTATTGTTTGTATACAAACATAAATAATATAATAGTATACTTACATACAGCAAGAGACGTCATACATGTTTCACGGCTTAACACACACACTAACGTATGTTGAGGTCTTGAATGGGGGCCCTTATAGAAATAACACAGTTGTTTAATGACATCCACTTGAACCAAACAAAACATATAGACGTTGTTGTTGATTGTTAACACACACACACACACACACAAGCACTCTATGACTAGAGAGTTATAGAGGTACAACGGTCGTCGTACACAAGCCAGTCTTGTGTTTGCTTCCGCAAAAACAAGAAACATTTAGTTCCATACTATGGCGTTCTCAATTGTTGGAGAGTCGACAACAAGAAACAGTCGTTTTAATATTATACAGAACACGGTGTGTTTCAAGTTGAATCCACTCAATAGCAGTGGCGTCAATAATCCTGAACAATGGCTTAAGAACGGTATGCAGGAAATTTATAACCGAGTTATTAGAGACTTGAACACCGACACCAAAGTAAGCTTTACATTCTCCGGCTTGGATAGAGACTATCATGTGCCGTTTAAGAAGCTGTCGCTGCTGACGTTTGAAGAAGTGTGGTCTGAGCTGTACAAGATGTATCAGAGCAATAAGGGGGCCATTGAAGGTGATGCCTTTACTATAACAGCTACAAGTCTAGGATCATCACAGCACCAGCAAGCAACCACTTCACAAGGTTCTGGTTTGTCGACGCAGCAGCAGCAGCAGCAGCAGCACCAACAGCAGTTTAATGAAATCAATCTACAAGAGAGTAAAGAAGAACACACAGCAGCGAGACCAACAACAACAACACAACCACCAACACAGAATGACAAGCAAGAACTGAATGATGATGGTCTCCGTTGCTGTGTCATTTGTTTTAAACGCTGTCCACCAACAGAGAGAAGCTGTTGTGACAAATGTTTCATTAAAAATGGTCAAAACTTAGGAAAATGGCTACCATACAACGCACACTCATGGGAAAGTTATGAAAATTTCGTAAAATGGCAATACACGTACGACAGGAGGAAGGTTACATGTTCACACTGTAATAAACAAATGTTGAGAACGTCCATTTATAGACACAAACAAATATGTCTAAAGAGAGCTGACGTCGATCCTAAGCCTGTAAACGAGTAAAAAGTATGTCGCTCTGTACACATGTCCATAACAGAATACATAATACAATAAAACAGAGAACAAACAACATGGTTATGACTCATATCCTGTAGAATGACATCATACCATTATTCGTGTTTGAGCTTGTCTGTGTATCTGTTTAATATACGCAAGAGAGGGGCCCTCTTAGGGTAAATAACGTGTCAGTTGATGACCTTGGTCTGATAAACCTGTTTGACGTTATCTGTACAGTTATGATCTAGGGGTTAGTTCTGTTAGGTGGTATCCAGCCATCAGTTGTGTTTGAGCTTGTCTAGAAGCTAGTTTTGTTGGTGTACGTTGAACAAGGTGTAACTAAAAAAACTAATATGGTGCAGAATACGCGAAAACGAAAATCTCTCAACACAGAAAATACAGGTAGAGGTGCTGGTGGTGGTAAAAAGCTTAAAGTGTTACAAGATGTCTTGCTGGCTAACGCAGTTGAAAGTATTATAACAAAAGAAGAACCTAAGACTTGGGATAATATCATAGGTGAACTGTACACAAGCTATCCAACAACAACAGACACAAGTGAACAGAATAATCTCTCTGATATTAGTATGAATGCTGCAGATCCTACAAACATACAAACAGTCGAATATCAGCCTACACACGATGAGCTATTCAATGAGAAGTTGGTACAGATCAATCAGAAAAGTATGGAGAAAAAACTAAAAACACAAGACTGTGAGCTCGTTGGTCAGACAACGTTTGCGCTGTTGCCAAACGGTGAGAAAATACTTACGATCGGAGCTGACCCCCTGCTTAACTTTATGCCTCTGGTTAAGGTTTCACAGAAAAATTGTAATATACCTGTGTTTTTCGACATGTGGACATTTGAAGAATTTTTAAACGTGTTACCCACCATAATTTACAACCTGGAAAACCAATCACAAGGTACAGACAAAAACACCGATTCGTATACACTTACTAAATACTTGGTTCAAACACAACGAAAATCAGTGTTTTTTAAGTTTAGGCTGTGCAGTGATGAATATGTCACTAATTTCAACCTAAGCTTGGAATCATTGAAAATACTAGAAGATGTTGGCTCTGTGGTCAAAGACTTATTATTGGAATTACGTTTTAGGAGTTTCTTTGACCTAAACCTGTTTATGGCTGACATTAGATCGGAACTGTCCAAGTTCAGAGACAGGGCAGTCATACCTTGTGCCTTCTTCATTGCCCGCTTAAAATACTCTGAGAATCTGTGTATAGTGTGTGAATTTATTACTAAATATCAACTTGTACTGAAAGATATGCTAACGTGTAACAGATTTATCTATAACACTAGCTGATAATAAAAATATATGTGAAAAAATCTCTGTGTTTTGTTAGCTGTATTTTCTGACAACCATTCTGTTGGCGTGAATGCATAAAGAAGGATTTGAAATAAAAATATACTTTTAATATGTTTACTTTATTCATAACATAATACAAGTTATTTAATGTCTTTGGTGTTGACCCAGGAATTATGGGTACGATCAAAACCAAGCCATTTCACGTAAGACTTGGGGCCTTTTTTTCTCAACACTCGTTCGATTAAATACAGGTCAGAAGATAAAGTCTTTTGTAGTTCTTGCTCATAAAACCCTCCGCTGATTGGTTTGCCTTGCATGTCTTCTAGTAAATACGTCACTGGGATAGTGGGGTGTACCGTGGCCACCTTAAACAACTCTGTGGACCAACGTGGTGTATAACCTTTTTCAAATAATGTTTTTGCCTTGCTTATACGTACAACATCGCCCACTTTAAATTTAGTTTGTACAGACACCGGTACGGTGTTGGAATAGATTTGCTTACGAATAGCTGCCTCGTTTTTCCTAGTGACATCCAAAGGTTTTACACCTGTGGTACGATGAATGGTTGCGTTATATGTAGCTGTGACAATGGGTAGGATATGTAGCCACTTGTAAGAACCAGACAAGTGAAAGTTTTTATATAACTTCTCTTTCAACGTACGTATGACTCGTTCCACCATTGCCGCCTTCTTAACACTATAGGTACTGTAATGATTGATGCTGTATTTGGTCATTAGGGCCTTAAATTTAGCGTTGTAGAACTCCTTGCCTAGATCAGACTGAATGTGAGATGGTGCTGTGCTGTTAGCTAAAATATCGGCCATGGCTTTAGTCACCTCTTCGGCGTTTTTAGATTTAAGCGGACGTGTCCATACATACTTTGAAAAACAATTGATCACCACCAGAATGTACTTGTAACCGGAGTTTTCACGATGATAGTCTGTAAACTCAGCCAAATCAATTTGCCACAAGTCATTCAAACCTCTAATTATGGTCTGTCTACGTTTAAATTTGATTCTAGCAGGCTTGTACAGCTCGTTTATAATTTGTTTCTTAGCATCAGATGGTTCATCGTTACGTGTTTGTTGTTGCCGGCGACGCTTCATGGTGATGTTGGATTTAAAAGTATCCACTTGTCATGCAAATCTTTTAGATTTTTGTCTATTTCACCCAACTTCTTCTTTAGCTTTGGGGTCGTTGACAGATCGATATCTTTTAAAACTTGAGCTGATATGGTCTTGGTTAAAGCTTTCAATTTCTGTTCCAATTCGTGCTTCAAATCGTTCAACTCCGGCTTATGCACGGCTTCTAACACAATGGCCACTAGTTTTTGTGTCACTTCATCTTTATTCTTCAGATACTCAGCTTTATGTTTCTGATAGTCGCCCACCCAGGCATCAACAAATGATTTAGTTACGCCATCTGTTCAATCGATAGGATGAGCTACGTTACACAATCTATGGTTTTGTACGTCAAAGTCACCACTTGCAGTTCTAGGGAAAATCTCTCGTTGAACCACGCGATTGTGTAGAGAGCTGTTGCTGTTGAAGTTTGCAGCAGTACGACCAAACTTGTCGATAGACATGATGAAACTGATGGTTGGCTTCTGTTTACGCTTTATATGATGCGAGCCTCCTTCAGCTCCTCCAAGATTGACTGTATCTCATTGTTATGAGCATTATTACCTGCAACTTGGAAAGCCACGAGAAGACGAAGTCTGTCAACCAGCTCGTTCACATCGTCCCAGTATACGTATTCTTTTTGTTGCTTAGTATGTAGCATGTATGGCATACCATGACCTAAAGTTACTGAGGAAGAGCGTGCTCTAGCACCTTCTTGTTTCTCTAAAATTGGTTTTATTACATTTTGATATTTGGTAGAGGTGTTGCGCAGAACGTCTTCTTTAGGATTGTTATCTTTTCTGTGAAGACTCGTAGTTGCCATAATGTCTGCATAGTCACGTAAAGCGTTCTTATTTTTCATAGCGCTCATACCTGGTTTTCTCAAAAATATCAATTCCAATAGGTGTTGAGTGCCGTAATATCTTCTGTCACCAACAACAATTTGAAAGCTTTCTCTATTTCTAAAATCTACGTCAGTAACAACAAATTTAACAGACTTATTGCCAAGCATCCAAGTATTGGTGGCTTTATCATAAGTAATACCGTATGTTTGATCACATAGTTGATTATCTGTGAAATATTTATCAACATAATAGCGAACAACTACAGGATACGAACTTAACGTTTGCTCGTAAATAGCTGCCGGTGTATTTGCTGCGGCATCTAGTTTTCTATAAGCTTTGGTAACCCACAATTCAGGTTCGGGTTCAGGTTCAGCTGGTTCTGCTTCCAACTCAAACGTTTCATCATCACTAAGAAATTGAACTTCCTTCTTTGCTGATGTTGGTGGTGGTGGTGGGGGTTTGACATCAAGTTCAGTTTTAGTTGGTTGCTGTTGCTGCAGAGTTGTTTGAGCAGTAGACGGTGCTGTGCTTGCTGTGTTTCTAGATATAGCATCCAATGGTTTTAACAGAGGTCTATATAAACGGTGTAACGTTTCATCCGTCTCTGTTTTGCCCAGTTTCAAAGCTAAATATTTGTTTCGAATAATCTTTGATAAATCGGCTATTTTACGTTTGATATTGGGTGGCTGTGTTGATAGTTTTTGTTGGCGCCGAAGACTTTTAGATTTTTTCGCCATGCTCACCGTATGTTGAACACATGAAGACTAACACACACACACACTCACACAAGTTTAAATATATATAAAATGATCGAAACCTTTGCGATACCGTCCTTGTGCTAAATCACAATCTTTAACGACCACCATCACATCATGCTTGGTCTGCCAACATTCACCACACAGTGTCTTGAACTTTTCAAAAGTCATATCGGTGGTCACATGATCGTCGTACACATGTTTAAGATTGGTTTCGTCTTGTTTGAATAACACAACAACGTTTGCGTTGTCACGTACCAGTTGTTTTGGTACTTTGCTGTATGTCTGACAAAGATAGAAGGAATCAATGTTTTTATGCCTACCCATGCTAAAGTATGCTCTTATTTTATCTTGTTTGTCACAAGCTACACCATCAAATATAAACACAGAGTTGTCCTTGGCATCTGCCGGATCTAATATGTCATCGTTTTCTCGATAAGGATAGTAACCAACACCCTTTGTAGCATCCAACACCTCCTTTAACATCTTGTATTTCGGTTGATACAGTGACTTTGAATATACATAAACGTTTTCAAACTTTAAACCGTTTGCTTCAAACAGTAAACTCAGCATGACATTGGTTTTACCACAGCCACTAGGACCACATATCAAACAACGTACCGTGCCGGGTAACAGAAGACCGTGTCTGTGTTGTGTAACTGTTTCCACACGCACAACATCGTCCAAGTTTGTAACTGGTAGGGCTGTTGTTGTGTGTTTTACGATACGCATCGTTAACTAGACTAACACCAACCTGCTTGTTGTAAGTATAAATACTGGGTGTTTAATACAGCACCGCTTTAGTATCAATGTTGGTCATTAAGGGTGAAGGCCTTGTTAACACACTCATTAACAAACTGCCTGTTGAGTTACACATACCAGGCTATCAGTTTTGTGGTCCAGGCACTAAACTTAAAGAACGTCTTGCCAGAGGCGATCAAGGTATCAACCCACTAGATCAGGCTTGTCGAGAGCACGACATCGCCTACTCTCAATCCAAACAGTTGAGTGACAGGCATCGTGCCGACAAGGTGTTGGAGCACCGAGCCAAGGAACGAGTCAAGTCAAAGGACGCAAGTTTTGGTGAGAAGGCGGCCGCCTGGAGTGTAGCAAAAACAATGAAAGTTAAACGAAAACTTGGTATGGGTGTGAACAAACTCAGAAAAACTAGTAAGAGAAAAGTCGGTGGTAAGGTACCGTTTAAAAACATACTGGCTTTGATGCGCGGTGCTATCAATGTGGGAGAGGAGGTACCGTCAGTGAAAAATCTACTGCATGTAGCGAGAAAAGTCATCAAAAACGCAGGTGGTCGAAAGCAAGTTAAGGTACCGCGAGTTATTCCAATACCTAAAAGCGGTGGCTTCCTACCGCTGTTACCTCTTATATTTGGTGGGCTGTCAGCACTAGGAGCTCTGGGTGGCGGTGCTGCAGGTATTGCTAAAGCTGTGAACGATGCCAAGTCTGCGAAACAGAAATTGGAAGAGGCAAAACGTCACAATCAAACAATGGAGGCCATTGCTGTGGGTAAACGAGGGCGTGGTGTTGGTGCTGGTTTGTACATGAAGAAACAACGCACCGGCTACGGTTTGTATTTACACAAGACAAAAAACGTGTAATACCTTTACCAGCAAGACCTCTAACAAATGTAGATCTTGTCAAGTTTGCTGGTAAAATGAAAATCCCATATTTTAGAGGTGTATACATGCGAGACGAGCTACCTCGCAATGGACCACGTAAAAATGAATCGTTCATCATGAATTTGCAAACACACAAGGAGCCAGGCAGTCATTGGGTCACTGTGAGGAAACGCGGTGACATCGTCGAGTACTTTGACTCGTATGGAAACTTGAAGCCTCCTGTAGAGCTGCAACGTTACCTTAAAGACTATTCCATATTGTATAATCATGATGTGTATCAAACATATAACACAATTAATTGTGGTCATTTGTGTTTAAAATTTTTGCAATAAAAGACTCAAACAGTAACCTGTGTGTATCAGTCATGTCGCTAACGTTCGAGTTGAAAGGCTCCACGTCCTCCCTGTCATTGGATATATTTCCACCGATAGTGTTGGACCCCCGGTTCGATCATTCGGTGGCACTCTCGAATTTTCACACATACAACACCATACCAAATATAGAGACCGGTTGTAATAAGTTGCATTTCAATTTTACACTCGACGCCGAGCCTAAGAAAGCTGGTGTTATACAAGAAATAATAATTCCCAATGGAGCATATGAAATTAGCGATATGGAACGCTGTATCCAAAATGAAATGGCTCGTATCTATCTCAAGTTGAATAATTTTCCAGAGGGTGCCGCTGTTGACGATGCAAGTAAACTGTTCAGTTTGAAAGCCAACAACAACACTTTGAAGTGTGAGATACAGTGCAAGTATGACATTGATTTGACAAGGGACGCTTCAATAGCTCCTCTCTTGGGTTTTTCCTCAACTAGATCTCTTATTAAGGATGTGGTGCACGCATCTAATTTGCCTGTGGAGATTGTTAAAGTGGAAACGATCCGTTTGGAGTGTAACATAGTAAGCGGGTCTTACCACGAAGGCAAACCCTCACACACACTATACGAGTTTGCTCCGATGGTTGATCCGGGCTATGCAATTGACATAAACCCACACAGTAAACTGTTTCTACCCGTCAACACACGTATCATCGCCCATATAAATGTAAACATCATCGATCAGAATGCAGTGCCTGTGAACTTTCAAGGTGAAGAGATCATCGTTATATTACAGCTGAGCAAGACACCTGTGGTATGTTAGTTATAAATACAGGTGCCGACGAGCAACATCGGTCAGTATCGTTGTTGTCTGCATCACAGACGGTTCTATCCGAAGAGAACGTACAGTTTCTACAATCATTGGGTTACGATGTCAAACAAACTACATATCTTCGCAGACCCCGTTCACGACGAATCCATCAAGGGAGAAGAAGTACACACGTACGCCCCGCAAACCAGATCGTTTGATTACAACGACACATGTGAGTTTGCCATCAATCAACAAGATGTGTTTTACGATTGGTCTTCGGCAGCTCTCCTGATTAGCGGTTCCACTGAGACAACAGGTAAAACTGGTGATGTGTCGGTAACAGCGAATGCTGCAGCTCATTTGTTCTCCTCTGTGGCTGTTGAGATGTGTAATCAGATTATCGAACATGTTAGAAACCCAGGCATCGTTACAGCAGTACGAACATTATTACAAGCCAACAGCGATGAAGCACGAGCTCTCATTCCTGCCGGCTGGCATCCGAACGAAAGGAACACCATGGTGAAAAACAACAGATTTTGCTATTGCCTACCGCTCAGCTATCTGTGTAATATTTTCAAAGATTACAGAAAAGTGCTTTTCAGTCGTTTGTTGGTACGCTTAACACGCGGTCAGAACGATAGAAATTGCTATATTCTGAGCAGTGTAGCAGGCGCTGACAAAGCTATAAAGTTTAACATTGAACATATGGCTTTGCAAGTCAAACACATACACCCCAGCGATGTGATACAACAGCAGCTGTTGCAATCGATCGCTCAAGATAAAAAGATTCTTATACCGTTTAGAAAATGGGAGATGTACGAATTACCGAATGTAAGTAATTCAATCAAAGACTTGTGGTCTGTAAAGACCTCATCAAACACCGAACGACCTCGATTTGTTATCGTAGTCTTTCAAACGGATCGCCACCACAACCCAGGAAAAGATATTAATCAGTTTGATCATGTGGACGTTCGAGATATAAGACTACACCTGAATTCAAAACAAATACCGACCGAGGGTATGAATCTGAACTTTGGGCAAGCAAATTATCTGGAAGCATATAAAAACATGATTGAATTTCAACGAGCATATCTCGGTAGAGAACCTCAGCCTACGTTGGATTACAAAGCTTTCGCAAAATATCCCATGTTTGTGTTTGATTGTTCAAAGTATACGGATTCCATCAAACCGTCTACTGTCGATATCAAATTGGAAATGGAAAGTAACCAGAACTTTCCCAATAACACTAAATGTTTCTGCATAATTATACATGATTGCATCATCGAATACTCACCACTCTCTAACGTTGTTCGTTCTATCATCTGAGTATGGCATACAACGTCATTCCCCCACCTCTCAACCTAGAGGTCTATATAAGCTGATGTGGAAGTATAGTGAATTGGGGCAGTATCAAGATGAGGTTCGTTGTTGTCGACACTCAGGGTTTCTGTCTCCCCGACTTCACACCCAAAGAACTAGTAATTTATAATGGTTATCAAACTGTACAGTATGTGTTTAAGCCACCACAACCAATGCGTTTTCTATCTGCTGATGTAATCAAACAAGTCAAGTTTCTGCAGGCCCGTCACCACTGTATCGACTATAATTATGGTACTGTTTATTTAGAAGAATTACCAAATATCCTGATGAAACACATCGTCGAACAACAGGTGGACAGAATCTATGTGAAAGGCGAGAATAAACAGAGATTTCTGACACAGATGCTGCTCACTTGTGGCTACCGTGTGGACGTGATCAATTTAGAAACAAACACTGATTGTCCTGCGTTGGTGCCAGACATTCGTAAGTGCATGCATCACTCACCAGGATACACTAGAAGCTGTATATGCAGCATCAATAATTGTATGCTATTATTTTCGTATGTTGTAAACTTGCTACCGAAATAAAAAAGTTGTAAATTATATATATATGTTTTTCTATTAACCCCTTAGCAAACCTTAAAACTAGTAAATAAAACACAAGTGTTTATTTTATATATTTGTATTAGCAAACACGTTTGCGATACATGTGCAGATAAGTGCTATATTTGAAACAAAAATACATCAACATGAATATGGTAAGACATGTGAGAAAGCCAGTGGCTATAAACACAAAAATATACTTTGAAGTGAACAGCTTGGCCTTAGTCAATACAAGAGTTGTCCAATAAGGTGTCTCGCCCCGACTACCATTATCAAACAGAAACATAACTTTGTAACGTATCACATCAGATGACATGCTTTTGGCTGACATGTTGTATGTTACAAGTGGGGTTAGGTCATCGTTGTGTAGATATGTTGTTGTTGTAAGAGCTGACCATATCATGCAGTCGTCGGTGTCGAAACAAATTCGTACTTCTGTTACATTGGGTGGCTTATGAATATACAACACATTCTGACAGTGTTGATAGAACGATGAAACTTGATTTAAAAAGAACCATGGCGAATGGTGTGGATGTCTGTCAATACTTGATCTTGAGCGTAGTGCAAACACTCCAACATGTAATATTTAAATGCTGGTGTTACAGTGTTGAGTAACGTTTTTATAGTTTGTATGATTTGCGGTACACTGGCATCCCATCTACTCAGATCGTTTAATATTTCCACTATGTTTTCCATAAAACACGTGTAAGTCCAGGTAAATTGAGATTCTTTCAGATAGTTCAGTCTTGCTTTAACCAACACCTCAAGTCTCAGCAGCTGTTCTACACACTCTTCGTTTAAGAATAGATGCATAGATGTGAAACCGTTATCGATACACAAGGCTTTTTCACTTAGCACCTTTGAATAGGTTATGCGGCAGTAATTAAGATGATGCACTATAAAGCTATTTGGCTCGTCTTCACCTTTAAGATATTTCCTATACAGCTCACGTATGTTGTCTAGGAAATCGTAAAAATCCCACTCTTCCAAGGCTAAATATTGGTTTTCTTCATTCAGAGCCAACGGATTGACAAATTTCACAACATTTGTAAAGTCGTTTCTTGCACTGATGCCGGTAATCAATTTCAAGGATCGTCGAACACTAAAAGTGGTTTCCATCAATAGCCTGTCGTCAGCCTGATACTTGTTAAATAAGACTCGTCGTGTTCGGTGTTCTGTGAAATCGGGGCCATCGTTTTCATCAACGGTATATTCGTCATAGTTGTTATCACTCTCAGACACAGACATATTCATGTTAATACAATCGCAAGACATGTTTACACAAACTCTTTTAAGTTTAGACTGAAGCTTGCTGACCATGTTAAGTAGGTTTTGTTGTTCCCCCACCACAAACGTCTGTTGAATGGTTCTGAGTGGTTTCCTGGTAAATTTTACAAATCTATTGCGATCACTAAATACTTTAACATATTTCATGCTACACTGCATGATCATCCAGATATTTCTGCCAGACTTTAACAAACTTGTCTACAGCAACACAATCTTTGTTCTCATATCTATCCCAATCAGCATTGGTTGGAAGACTGTCGAAATATTCGCTACAAATTGTATATAACATGTCGGTGACGTCTGTACGGTGAAGTTTTCGTGTTAGAAAATTCATGGATTTAGTACGTTCAGCATTATCATTTAAATTAAAACTGTGCTTTAATATATCGTTTAGGTGGTCTGCAATCTTGTGGATGTCATCACAGCTTGAAAACTCAAATTCTTTATTAAAACCTTCTCTCATCGTCTCGAGTGTTTCGTGTTTGAGTTCTTCCTCGCTGGGCGGTTCAATTTCAATGTTCGTTGTTTCGAGTGTGACCTCATCAGCATCATAATAATATTTGTATTGATTTTTTGCTTCTTTAGGTAAATATTTAAAAAATGGTTCACTTAACAGGGCCCCCGGTTGGTGTTGAATGAGTGCCACAGCAAAATATTGTGTTGAACAAAATCCACTTAAATATAAGTCACACAACTCTACCATATGTCTATTTTCATATTCTTCGGCTTCGGACTTACGCCCGTCTCGATAAGCTTGTTTTTGTATCTGTAACACTAACAGTCTAACTTTTGTGGTGTCGTTCTCACTATTCATTCTTGTTTCATTTGTATACCACTGGGCTTTTGTATAAAACTAAATAGCCTCTGTGTGGACGGTTTGTTTATCGTAATAACGTATGTATTGATGTTTTGCTTCTTCGGGTAAATACTTGAAAAACCGTTCACTTAACGGAGCTCCTGTATGGTATCGAATGAGTGCCAAAGCAAAAAATTGTGTAGAGCAGAACCCACTTAAATATATGTCACACAACTCGACTATATGTCCGGCTTCATAATTTTCTCCTTCAGAATCACGTTCGTCGATAAAGGCTTCTTCTTGTATCTTTAACACCAACTGTTTTAATTCAAATTCACAGTCTTCTTCAAACAATCTATTTTTGTGTCCATACCATAAAACACTGTTAAACGTCATGGTACAACAACTAATAATATAACCGAACTTGCTCACTTATTTATATATTAGGCTAAAATACATGGATGATGTCATCCTTTCGGTTTGTACTAGACAAGCTCAAACACGAATAATGGGGGTTATTGAACAGATATAACACAAGATAACATTCACCAAGGTCATCAACAGACACGTTGTTTACCTTTAAGAGGGCCTCTCTCTTGCGTATATTAAACAGATACACAGACAAGTTCAAACACGAATAATGGGGTGATGTCATTCAACGGAAATTACACTAGATAACAACCGTACAGACAAAGCTCAAACAGGTTTGTGGAACAGGTTTGTGGATGATGTCATACTTCTAACGGCTGTATTCTAGACAAGCTCAAACACGAATACCATTTACCCATCAAGGGGGCCCCCATACAGTAGTGTTATTTAACTCATATATTGAACTGCTGTCGAGTGTACTCTAGACAGTCTTAAACAGAACAGTGGTCTTGTTGACAAGGAATAAAAACACATATACATGCTGGTAAATATTTTATTTTCATACATTAATATGTTAAGCTAAGTGTCAGCTGTTTGATCTGTTAAACAAATATTTTGAACAAGTTACACACATACTATATATAATCATTATAGTCTTCACTATTTGCTGGTTGATGGTCGGTGTTATCCTTTGTATAACTGATAATCTTTTGTAATAGCAGACTGAGCTGCTCATATAGACTGCGGGTCGGGCATTGAATACCAAACATAGATAAATCTTTACGGCCTATTGTAACGACCTGATTGGTAAACTCATCAAATTCGTAATATTTATTTTTACGAAATATGTATATCCGCCCATTGGTGTACCTGAATGCGCCATCAATCTTAGCTGGGAATTCGGGAGAAAATTTATCTATATAACCTGCTTCTAGTCTATAGAAATTAGATCCCTTCTCACCGATGATTTCATACATGTTGTCCGAATGAAATATAATGGTTTTTCCTGTATATGTGTTTACCATTGCATTTATCCGGTCAAACCTCAAAGTATTCAGATATGTGAGATTATTGAAGGGGGCTACAAATGTAGCTTGTATGCTAGGAAACGCAACAATGCTTAATGTTTCGTCATTGGTAAACATGAGCACTTCACCACCAGGTCTCTGAAATATATGTTTAATTTCTTTTAAATTTTTCAAATGTGGCAGCCAATCTGTCACAAATTTTGCCTCCGGATAGGGACCCTTCATATTGTTCAAAGGGACAACCCACACCCATTTCTTATAAAACAGATACATGTTGTGGTTTATAATGACTAACGGTTTGATCTTGTCTATATAATTACACAAGTCCATAGTGTTTTTGGTTTCAGGTTTTACAGCGACCGCCTTTGGTTTTATCGAAGGTTTCGTTGTAGTCTTTGTTGTAGTCTTTGATGTCTTGGTTGTAGGCTGTGTTGTTGTTGTTGTTGTTGATGTTGTTGTTGTAGAGCGTTGCCCATACAGTTCCTGCATTCGTTGAATATCTTCGTCAGATATACCGGCCCCAGCATGTGGATACATAAGAGAGTTTTTATTGTTGGAGTGTTTGAGTCCTAAACCGTGTCCCAGTTCGTGTAGAATAACCATATAGTATGATGAGCCATTTGATGCGTGTAGTTGAAGGTTCCACGTGAGATTATTGCTTATGTGGATCTCTATGGGTGTATTGGCAACATTTGGAAAATAAGCGTGTCCTAAAACATCACCGCCAATTGGGTATGTACACGGTTGCCCACCTCTCAAGTAAAAATGTTGGTCATCACAAAAACTTATAAGTATGTCGGCTTCAGCATAGTTGTTTGTTCTCACTAAATTCAAATTAATATGTTGTTCCCATTGTTTGAATGCTTTTTGTGTTAGCAATAGTACTGTAGGATCTGAATAATGTATGTACCATTTCAAAGTTTTCTTTTTCCATATAGGTTTTACTGTTAATAATGAATTCTGTGAAAAATCTTCATCACCACATCGTTTACGTTTCATCAGGTTAATGTCTCTACTAGTCAAATTGTTACTTTCGGGTAAACTGAAAAACGTTTGAAACATGTTTAAAGCCTCTGTGAAAGCTTCTGTCTTCTCTAACATCGTTAGTTGGTCATTGTTAGTGATATTACTGCTTAAATAACCATATTTGATGAGATAATCGTTGGCCAGTTGTCTGTCTGTTTCACTTACATCCTCTCCACATGAGGCACTTAGACAAAGAACACAGATACTCAAGAGTAGCTTGAACATGACTGCTCTCCACGTTAACCAGCGTTATACTGTTCAGCTCTCGCTCTAGCTGTTGTTAAATAGTCGTATGTCTGTCGGTGTGTTATTACAAACGCATCTGTCAGTATAAGTAAAGACATCAAGGTGTCCTGTGTATATCCTTTCAAACACCGTGTACAAGCTTCAACAAGATTCTATATGATACTTGTTGACAATCAATGGTCTGTCTGTCTGTTTTTGCTGTGTGTTACCAGTGTTACTCACTCTAGCTGTTGTTGGTATTACTTGAGTTGTTGCTTCCGTTTTTAGGGGGCCAGTAGTCCGGCTCCCAGGCGATAACTCTAAGTGGGCTCCCTCGGTTGAAACACTTGTCTTGTCGTTGTGTTATTACACATGCATCTGTCAGTTTAAGCAAAGACATCGAACTGTCATGACGTGTGTTGTATCCTTTCAAACAACGTGTACAAGCTCCAACAATGCCAATCAGTTGTCTGTTTGTTTTGCTGTGTGTTACCAGTGTTACTCACTCTAGCTGTTGTTAAACAGTTGTGTTATTACACATGCATCTGTCAGTCTAAGCAAAGACTTTGAACTGTCATGACGTGTGTTATATCCTTTCAAACAGCATGTACAAGCTTCAACAATGGCAATCAGTTGTCTGTCTGTCTGTCTGTCTGTTTCCTCAACACAGAAGACACCTGTTCAGTAGTGTGTGTATTAAGCTGTGAAAGAAGGATGACGTCTCTTGTTGTATGTAAGTACACTCTTGTATTATCATGTCTGCTTGCATTCAAATAACAAATACAAACATAACCTTAACAAACAATCAGATGAATGGTAATCAACACGTGTGTGAACATAACCTTAATAAACAAATACAGACAGTAGTGTGTGTACGAACATAACCTTAATCAACAAATACAAACATAACCTTAATAAACAATCAAAATGGCTTGGTAATCAGTTTGTATACGAACACCTAACCTTAATAAACAAATATATACATAACCTTAATAAACAATCAGACAGCTGGTATTCGACAAACACACATGGAGACCTGACTTGTAGATATCTATGGACACACAGGTCAGACGGAACATCTTACGTCATCACAGGTCAGACATAAGACAGTTAATACCTAACCTGACTTGTAGATATCTATGGACACAGGTCAGACGGAACATCTTACGTCATCACAGGTCAGACATAAGACAGTTAATACCTAACCTGACTTGTAGATATCTATGGACACACAGGTCAGACATCTTGGAACGCTTGTGACGTCATCTCAGGTCAGACAGTTCCATAGAGACCCGGGTTGTGGCTGTCTATGACAGGTCAGCCATCTTGGAACGCTTGTGACGTCATCTGACAGGTCAGGTGACATTTGACGTTGACACCTGTCAGGTTAGCTGACAGCTGACAGCTGACAGCTGTCAGGTCAGTGACATTTGACACCTGTCAAATCTGACAGGTCAGCTGTCAACTGTCACAGGTCTGCGCAGGTCAGCGCATGCGCATGATGACTCGCGCATGCGCAGAAAAAAAGTGGAGGGGATGAGCCCAGGTGCCGCCCTATCTACTAACCCGCCCTGAATGCAGAAACCACAAGAAAAATTTCTTGCTAACAACCCCCAAGAAAGTTACAGGGTCACGAGTGAATAGGGGTTCTCGGTAAGGTAAAACATAAAAGGGAATATGAGCAGAAAATGCAAAGAAAACAGCTTAATCAGACTTTAAAAGCTGCCTTTTTAACATTTTGAAGCCATACCCCTTGAACCCTGCCTACGCACAGCACCCCTATTCACCACAGTCCCCATAACTTTGTTGAGGGTTGTTCACATGAAATTTGTCTTATGGTTTATGCAACGAGGGTGGTTGTAGTAGACATGCGAGGGGGGAGAAAAGCCCCCCAAAGGAAGGACTACCCACCCAATTTACAAACACGGCGCAGTAAAATTTGTGAAATAGATAGTGATAGGTAACTGAAGAGGAAGGCGTATACTGGGGAAGGGGTATGTAAGAAGGCAAACAAAAAAGATAGAAAATGTAAGAATAACATTTTTTTACTTACTGCAGCAGGCCAGAAGCGACTGAGCACGGCCCTGGGCACATGCCGCCTAGTCCCCTGCCACAAGGGCCGAATTTTTAGAAAAGTGAACATTCTTCATTACACAGAAAGCACACCCGTTACAGCGGTATTGTTCCATGGTCGGCAAAACACTAACAGTTGACAGTTTGTCCAGCCATTACCGCAGTAGAGATAAAGAAAATAGTTGGAAAAATTCCAGACGCACTAAACCCTATAGAACGTAAGGCGTAACTGAGCAAACAAATGGCGAACGAAAAGTAGACCCTGTGTAGTGCGTAGGAAGCAAAACAGGCGGCGACCAATCGGCAGGCAGATTTTCAGAGGCACAATAAAGCAAACAAAGGACAGAGTAACTTCACAGTGAACTGCGAAGTAAGACGGCCGCACTAAGGGAAAAGTGTGGAATTTTCAAAAAAAAACTTTAAATGTAAATAACTTGGGAAAAGCAAGAGGACAAAAGATAAGAATAGTGTCAGCGTACGATACCAACCTGTATCTATCAGCAGTCGTTTAATCTAAAACTGTTCGGGAAGTTGTCTGCAAATTCACCTTCTTGTTTTTCATATGATACATTTATCTCTTTATTTACCTTAAATTTATAATCTTAAGGCTTTAACATGTTCTACAAGAATATTATAAAAATTTTCTCCTTTTTAGCGAATTTTTTTTATTCGCTAATGAGGAGATCTGTGTTTATATATATATATATATATATATATATATATATATATATATATATATATATATATATATATATATATCTCGACCGATAACTCAAAAAATAATGGACCAATCTTGAGCAACTGTGGTGAGTACCTTCCTTTTGCAAGTGGCTTGGATAAGTTCGTTAGCCAGGAAAATCGGACCAGGTTTTCCCGGACAATTTTGTGTTTTGTTTCTAAAAAAAATCATATCTCCGCAAATAACAAAGCAAGGGCAACGCGTGTTTGTATTATAAAGAGTGAACTCTGTACCAAAATTTAGGTCTCTAGCTTTAAAGACAAAGAAGTTATGGGCAGTTAAAGAAACAAATTTTGGAGTTTTCCTCAAAACGTCAAACCCGCAATTTTAACCGCAAAATTGGCAATGTTTAGGCAAAGAACGTGAAATAAATACGGATTTTGAAAAGAAAATGTTGCAAAACGAGTGTTCTGCAAACCCTTAAGTTTCAGATTCAACCGTCATTGCCCTTCATTTTACTAAAATATTTACAGAAAATTCATTTCAAATAGGCACTTTTTCTGATGCTTTGGCTGTCGGTTTAGTTAAGTTGATGCTTTCGCTATAGGTTTAGTGAAGTTTATTGTTTAACGGTCTATAATTTTTTTTAGCTAATTTTCGTAGAACAAATTCGTTAATGCATTTTTGTATTTTTTATCGAAATATGATGCATTTGTAAGAAAAAAATATGGACGCAGTAAGAGCGTTTTGGAAGCGAATTTTGGGTAAATTTGCAGTTTATCTCCCTAACGCTTTTCAAAAAACTGTTTTCACAAACCTGCCTAGACACCCCCCCCTGGATCCACAAACCCCAAGAAAAATTTCTTGTTCACACACCCCAAGGAAGTTACGGGACCAGGAGTGAGTAGGGGTGTATAATTTTTTTTAGCTTAATTTGTAGAACAAATTCGTTAATGCATTTTTGCATTTTTTATCGAAATATGATGCGTTTGTAAAAAAAAATCTGGACGCAGTAAGTGCGTTTTGGTAGCGAATTTTCGGTGTAAATTTGCAGTTTAGCTCCCGAACGCTTTTCATAAAACTGCTTTCAGAAACCTGCTTAACCCCCCCCCCCCTGGATCCTCAAACCCCCAAGGAAAATTTCTTGTTCACACTCCCCAAAGAAGTTACGGGACCAGGAGTGAGTAGGGGTGCTGGGTGGGGTAGGTAGTAAAAAGGAAATATGAGCAGAAAATTCGAATAAAGCGGGCTTAAAAACTGTCTTTTTCACATCTTGAAGCCATATCCTCCTTAAACCCTGCCTACCCCACACAGCACCCCTATTCACTCATAGTTCCGTAACTTCCTTGGGGGGTGTGAGCTAGAAATTTTTGTTGTGGTTTGTGCATCCAGGTGGGGTCCTAGTAATATTTATGAAAACAATTTGTTGAAAAGCGTTCGGGAGCTAATCTGCAAATTTACCGAATTTTCACTAAATCCTTCAAATTTCAATAACTCAATTTGCTATTAACGTAAGCTTTGTTGATTAAAAAACCAACATTTAAGTTTATTTTCGGAAAATTTATGTATATTTTTAAGCCATAAGTAATTTTGATAAAACATAGTCCATTGTTTTTACTACATAGGCTATACCGGTAATCAGATTGATGTCTGCTCGCATTTGCTATTAAACCTTTTTTTATGGAAATTCACTTCCATAACACATTTGCTGCTCTAGACTTTTGAAAAATGTTTATATATTTTCAAACAATAAATTTATTTCGATGAAATATGGTACATTGTTTCTACTATATAGGCAACCAAGTGTGATGCCTGCTTTCATCATAGAAAGACATTTGCTATTGAAAATATTTTAAAGAAAATTCGCTACCATAACGCACTTGCTGCGTCCAGAGATTTTTTTTACAATTATGTAATTTAAACGCAAACACTTTTTCAATGTTCGGCATTTCCCAATTCTCCCAAACTTTAAAGTGAGTTATCTCTCAATTTTATTTTTGAGGTGCGCTGGAAATAGGCTTTGGTCTACAAATAATTTTAATAAAATCCTGTTTATAAACGTTTTTATAAAGCCTTTTGTATATTTTATTTTATGCTCTTATAAAATACGCCCTTTGATCCTTTTTTATTGCTCTTTCCACAAATGTCTAAAATAGGAATTAATCACATAGTAAACGTCTCTATATGGATACTTACAATTAACCAAACTGTGATCTTCAACCATTACAAAGTGTTAAAAATAATCAGTATTTATGAATCGAAAATCTAATTAATACAGAATCAACAATATGATTTATAAAGCTGTGGTAAACAACGTAGTGTTTACCATCACACATTTGTGTTGATTCTCAAAACAGTGTATCTTTTATCTTAATACTTTTTATCTTTTCTTTATTTGAGAATTACAACGTTGTAATAAAACCTAAACAGAATATATTTAGATGATCCTAAAAACAAGCAACTTAAGACATTAATCATTAACTGATTATATTATTCCTATAAGTAAATCAATTGTTGTAAAGTATTGGCTTATTAAATAAACAAAATACTTTCACGACCTTTGGCTATTCTGCCACCAATGTTAAATAAATATCATTTCACTGTTATTACAACAAAAGCAGGTACAGTTCCACACTTTATTTAATTCCAAAGAAAATGTCATCTCTGCCTCTAGGAACGGAAGGCTTAGTGTTAGTCTTGTCTAAAATTAGTTTACTCAGTATCTATTCTGCTTTCAATATTAGATGTTTTGTTTGCAAAGGACGGAATATTGAGATCTTTCACAGAGCGTTTACACATGTTCACTAGTCGGCAGCAAAGATAAACAGACTTTCTTGTAAAATGTTATCGACCCGAGGCGAACTTGAAGTTAAATAATGTCAGTTTCAATTTTCTTGAACGTTCGTCAGCCATCAGAATCAGTCATCAGGTTTGCGGTGGTTGAGATACCATCTTGTTATCTCGACGAGAACAAGCCGCCCTCTGTCTCGAGGCGTACTGAGCACACAGCTGTAACTGACGGTGGCAGTGAGAGAAGATTTAATTATTTAGTTTTAAGAATCCCGCGTTTCCTTTAAAGGAAGAACGCTGTAATTATTTGATAAGAATAGCGACCTGTGTCGTCTGTAAAGTGTTTGTAATGGGTAATCAAGGAGATAAGGCGGCTCAAGAATGGACGTGACGTGCTGTGCGGGCCTCCTGTGTGGAGCCCATTCACGGATTACGCGCCTTTGAACATTCCACCACGATTAGGGAAGTGAACGCAGAACAGAGTTGCCAAGTGAAAAACGGGAGTAATAACAAAGGCTGCTTAAACATTAGCTAAACAAACCTGTCGTTAATAAGACTTGATAAAGGACCAGACATAATCTTATTTATAAAAATAAAAAAGTGACTTTTGTTAAAGTCAAATAAGCAACATTAAAAACTTAAGTAAATCGTAAGAGACAAAATACATTATTTCTGTAAATAACATATAATAAAATGTTTTATAAAACATTGAAAATTATATATACAGGATGGCGCATTGAAAACGAAACAAACCGATTTAGGTCCAGAAAAAATATTTTTTTAAGAAACGCTGAAACACGTCAATTTTAATATTGAGGGGGACAGGTTTTGACATAAAACTCAACTTTGTCACATCAACCCCTTAAGGGTCGTGAAAACAACCCTTATATTTTAAATAGGGAACATGGGTCGAGTGTTACATCATTTAAAAGCCCATTATTTTCTGAATTCGGCACACAAATTTTTTTGGAAGTTTTATTAACTCGTTTAAAAATTATTCACAGTGGGAGTTGCAAGAACGTATTTCATTCATTGTGATAGGAAATTCACTAATAAGTCAATTTTTCGTAAAAAAATAAATAAAAAACAAAACCAAAGATTAAAAAATGTTTATTCAGTTAAGTAAGTGTTTAAATTGTTGACCACCAGCTTCCATACAAAAGTACAAATTTTGTTCAAAACGAGCTCTGACATTCTGGAGCATTTGTGGAGTTATTAGACGGCATTCTTCAATAATGCGTCGTCGTAATTCTTCCAGAGACTCCGGTTCTGTTGCGTAAATTCTACTTTTTAAATGGCCCCATAGAAATACATCTGAAGGTGTTAAATCCGGTGATCTAGAGGGCCACTCAATAGCACCTCTACGCCCAATCCATTGCTCTGGAAACTCTCTGTTCAAAAACTCCCCAACACGTTGTGAAAAATGCGGAGGAGCTCTATCTTGTTGAAACACTAATTGATTTTCTTGATAGCAATCATCATTTTCAACAATGTCAGTTAGTAGAGGGTAAACGATATATTCTAGTAACTCCAAATACGTTTTCAATATTGGCTGAATAGTTCTTCTTTTGATGTTTGAAACAGTGGCCAATTTTCTCGTGCTCAAAGTTGGGTCTGCAGCAATTTGTCCTATAACTTCAATCTCAGTAGTCTCATTTCTAACCGGAAATTCACGTTCAGGATCCCGTTTTTTTGTTGGCTACTGAACCACTTTGTCGAAACTTTGCAACTAACTCGAAAATGTATTCTCGGTTAGCATGTCTGTTCGGATGTCGTTCATCAAACAAATTTGCGGTACGGTTGGCACAGTCATCGTCTTTGAAAAAAAAGTAATTATTTCAACTCTTTCTTCCACAGAATACACCATTGTGAAATTAATTTTCGGTAGTACTATCAAGTATCAAACCGACCGATAAACTGAAATAACAAACCGCATTTCTCTCATTCCGATAAGAAATGTTCTGATAGTCAATTTTTTGTTTACAAACCAACAAAACATTGACTATCAGCACATTTCTTATCGGAATGAGTGAAATGCGTTTTTGGTGTAACACTCGACCCATGCTCCCTATTTAAAATATAAGGGTTTTTATCACCACCCTTAAGGGGTTGATGTGACAAAGTTGAGTTTTATGTGAAAACATGTCCCCCTCAATATTAAAATTAACGTGTTTCAGCGTTTCTTAAAAAAAAATTCTCTGGGCGCAAATCGGTCTGTTTCATTTCCAGCAGATAACACCATTGAGATTGGGGGCAAGTATTTTTTCTTGCTGTATAGGGAATACAACCTTGCAATAAACTTTGATATAACCGAATCCTAACGGTAACGGGTGTTTGTTGGTATGTTGTCACAGTCCCTATTTATAACATTTTGTGTTCAATAGCGCTGCCGAGACAACTTACTACCTGGTTCCACACCGAGATGACACCCTGTCATATATTTCACATCTAGGAGGCTGGATACCTTAGCTGAATTACTGTAGGTGTATTCTCGCTGTAATTAGTATAGTGCACTGACGAGCTCTAATGAGAGCGAAACCGGTATGCATTTTTAATTATGGTGAGAGTGCATTTAGCGTTGCATGTTACATCAAGGGCTCGTTATGAGGGATACAAACATACCATTTTTAAGATTTAAAAATGCATAGAATAAAAGATATTAAATAAGATATACGAGAAACGGCCATCATCACCTCCCACCCCCTCATTTCCGGAACTACTAAACCTAAACTTTTGAAAATAAAATTATTTATAGGACCACACTTATAGTTTACAGAAAAAATAAAACGAAAAACCTGATTTTATTTTGGGGCTAAACTTATTTCTAAAATACAATGCGTGTCTACCTTCATAGGCACTGCTGGTTTTTTTTTTTTGCAGAAATTAAAAACGTTCCTTCAAGACATGTATTATCGGACAAACATTTTGAACAACTTGGGCTTCTGAAAGCTCAAAAAATTTCGGGACGCAGCAAGTGCGTTGTACTAGCGAATTTTCATAAGAATTGTACACTATTATTATACGGTATATTAGTAAAGTTAATACTTTAAACATACACAGACCTTGAGGATCGATTTCAAAGGTTCTTGTACGTGCACTTTTGAAGAATTCTTTCGAAGGTGTTACCATCGATACCTCTCTATTATCAAAAAAAATCTTGTGTTCTAACTCCTTTTGAGAAAAATGCCCAAAACTCAATTTTCTATGAAGCTAAAGAACTATATTTTGCTATATCTGTAGATAGTGTAAGTCTCTTTAAAAGAAATATGTATTCCAAATTATATTAACGTTATACAAAAGATTCCCTGAAGGAAACTTAATTCACATTTAGAAAAGTAAAGCATATGCAAAATTATAAACGTAGCAGTAATTGTTCCTTATTAATGGCCAGTATCATTTCGTTTCAGTCAACCTAATTAAATTGGTTTTTTCATTATCAACAATGACAAAATTATAATTTCAGACTTAAAGGTGACAAACTTATTCAGGCGTTTTAACCAAAAATAAGATCTTGTTCAAAACGTACGAAATCTGTGCACTATTGTTTTTCCAAATGTTAAAATAAAACATAAAAAAAAGCATACATTCATCAAACCGTATTCGATCGCGTAACCTATTGCAAGGACGACAACGACGGTGTATCTGCGCTATGTGAGCACACGTTAGGTAACGTTTTGTTTACATGATACTCCAGATCAGCTTCATGCCCGGGATATTACATTCAAAGTATACCTAACAATTAATTACAGGATTAGTAAAATTACCATCGGAACGCATCCCAAGACTGTTTCGGTCTTATATGACCATTTTAGAATCATTTCTATCGAGACTAGACTGGATTTTGTTTACATGTCTATTATATTATGCGACAGCATAATATATCTATGCTGCTTTAAGACTGTATTTGGGGCCGTTCATAAAACTACAAATATTGTGTGGTTTGATAATTGATTTAATCCTGCAGTTAAATAAAAATCACTTGACAAATTTTTGATTTGCTCTCGTCTGCCATTTTCCATAATTGCGGCCAATTACTTACACCACCAAGTCGTTTCAACGCATGTCTTTGGGATTTTATTTTTAATTTGGAAAAACTCTAAATATTGTGTACCAAATTACTTCAGATTCACAACATGGGTTAATTTGCACTATTTCTAGCCGCACGTAAAGTCACATTGCAGTTACTCTGATACTTACAAATATATAGCGTTTTCAAAAAGTTTTTCCTGATTTTCCACCGGAAAAACACTTCAGCATAAAGGCTGGTCAACGAACTCGAGTTCGGTTTTCGCCCAAACAAAATTTTTGCCACGTTTGATTGAAATCAGTTGAGTATTTTTTGAGTTATCCCTCGGATACACACATACATATATATATATATATATATATATATATATATATATATATATATATATATATATATATATATATATATATATATATATATATATATATATATATATATATATATATATATATATATATATATATATATATATATATATATATATATATATATATATATATATATATATATATATATATATATATATATATATATATATATATATATATATATATATATATATATATATATATATATATATATATTTATTTATTTGTTAACGGCCCCAAACACGATTTTAGCGCAGCATAAAAATATTTTGCTGTCGCATGATATAGCAGAAATTTAAAGAAAATCAAGCCAAGTCTATAAAAATGATTCTAAAATAGTTTCTTTTATCTTTAAACTTAAACATAAGACGTCATATAAGACTGTTGTGCGATGTCTTTCAATGGTAATTCTACTAATTCTGCAATTAATTGATTCTGTATACTTTGAATATAATATGCCGGGCATAAAGCCTATCTAAAGTATCACGCAAATGAAACGTTAGTTGACGTGTGCCTAGATTGCACAGGGGGAGCGCGCTTGCCTCCTAAGCAGAAGGATCGAATACAGCTCGATGAATGTATGTTTTTTAATGTTTTATTTTGACATTTGGAGAAACAATAGTGCACAGTTTTTATACGTTTTTGAACAAGATCTCATTTTTGTTTAAAACGCCTAAATAAGTTTGTCATCTTTGAGTCTGAAATTATAATTTTGTTATTGTTTATATAGGAAAAACCGGTTTCATTAGGTTGACTAAAGCGAAATCATACTGCCGATTAATAAGGAAAAAAGAAATGGTACGTTTATAATTTGGCAGATACTTTACTTTTCTAAATATGAATTAAATTTCCTTCTGGAAATCTTCTGTATAACATTAATGAAATTTGTAATACAAGTTTCTTTTAAAGAGATTTACGCTATCTACAGATATAGCAAAATTTAGTTCTTTAGCTTCATAGAAAATTGAGTTTTGGGCATTTTTTTCAAAAGGAGTCAGAGTGCGCGTACTAGGACCTCTAAAATCGATCTTCAATGTCTGTAAGTTTAAAGTAGTAACTTTACTAATAAGCCGTATAATATTAGTGTACAGTTCTTATGAAAATTCGCTACTATAACGCACTTGCTGCGTCCTGAATTTTTATCTAGTTCAACCAATCCCTGCGATTATAAATAAACGGTCAGTTTTTTTTATTATAGAAATATAATTTAGTTGCCACACTTTAGAATAATCACTAAACCTGGTAAAATTTCATCAAATCTGACAACATTTGCCACGGTTTATATTTAATACAATCACTGACACCTCCGTTCTGTAGTTACATTACACACGTATAGACATACAGGTCTGACGCTTGTCTAGATACATCAAACATTGAAGAAAGCTAATTGTAATTTATTGGTGTATGTTCTCGAGCTGACAAAGCTGACTTTGAAAAGTCAACATGACTGTTGTACATAGCCATATCAGCCCAATCAAACAGTTTTGATAAACGTATTATAAATCATATTCTATGACTTGGCTTATCGTTCGTACACCTTCAATAACAATATTTGTAAATCACATGACCTAAAAAGAAGTGTTAACTTTTATTATCAGTTTCTGTTATTAATTTTGTATCCATCTATAAAAGACCAGACTAGAGCTGTATTGAAACTAAAAAGTCTGGGTCCAGCAATTGCGTTACGGAAGCCAATTGTCATAGAAATGATCTACGCAATATATATATATATATATATATATATATATATATATATATATATATATATATATATATATATATATATATATATATATATATATATATATAGGGTGGCGCATTGAAAACGAAATAGACCGATTTGCGCCCAGAGAATTTTTTCGCTAAAACACGTCAATTATAATATTGAGGGGGACATGTTTTCACATAAAACTCAACTTTGTCACATCAACCCCTTAAGGGTGGTGATAACAACCCTTATATTTTAAATAGGGAACATGGGTCGAGTGTTACATCATTTGAAAGCTCTTTCTTTTCTGAATTCAGTGCACAAATTTTTTTGGAAGTTCTATTAACTCGTTTAAAAATTATTCACAGTTGGAGTTGCAAGAACGTATTTCATTCATTGTGATAAGAAATGTACTAATTAGTCCATTTTTTTGTTAAAAAACTGAAAAACAAAACCAAACGTTCCAAAAGGTTTATTCAGTTAAGTAAGTGTTCAAATTGTTGACCACTAGCTTCCATACAAAAGTACAAATTGTGTTCTAAACGAGCTCTGACATTCTGGAGCATTTGTGGAGTTATTAGACGGCATTCTTCAACAATGCGTCGTTGTAATTCTTCCAGAGACTTCGGTTCTTTTGCGAAAATTCTACTCTTTAAATGGCCCCATAGAAAGAAGTCTAAAGGAGTTAAATCCGGTGACCTAGGAGGCCACTCAATAGCACTTCTACGCCCAATCCATTGCTCTGGAAAATATCTGTTTAAAAACTTCCTAACACGTTGTGAAAAATGCGGAGGAGCTCCATCTTGTTGAAACACTAATTGATTTTCTTGATAGCGATCATCATTTTCAACAATGTCAATTAGTAGAGGGTAAACGATATCTTCTAGTAACTCCAAATACGTTTCGCCACTCAAATTGCCATCAAGAAAAATTGGTCCGATTAAACGGTCTCCAAAAATTCCAGTCCAGACATTCAATTTCTGTGGAGTTTGAGTGTGGACTTCGTGAAAATTTATTGGATTATTATCTGCCCAATAACGACAATTATGACGATTGACTGTAGAGTTTGATAAAAACGTACAATCGTCGGAAAAAGCAGATATTGAACAGAAAGTTCCCGTTATCGGCTGTTCGTGCAGTCATAACTTCACAAAACTCCAGCCGCCGATCAAAATCATCTTCATTAAGTTGTTGTACAAGATGAATATAATACGGGTGAAATTTATGATGCTTTAATATTCGCTGAATAGTTCTTCTTTTGATGTTTAAAACAGTGGCCAATTTTCTCGTGCTCAAAGTTGGGTCTACAGCAATTTGTCCTAAAACTTCAATCTCAGTAGTCTTATTTCTAACCAGAAATTCACGTTCAGGAACCCTTTTTTTTGTTGGCTACTGAACCACTTTGTCTAAACTTTGCAACTAACTCCAAAATGTATTTTCTGTTAACATGTCTGTTCGGATGTTGTTCATTAAACAGATTTGCGGTCGGTTGGCACAGTCATCGTTTTTGAGAAAAATAGTAATTATTTCAACCATTTCTTCTACAGAATACAGAATTGTGAAATAAATTTTCGGTAGTACTATCAAGAATAAAACCGACCGATAAACTGAAATAATAAACCGCATTTCTCTCATTCCGATAAGAAATGTTCTGATAGTCATTTTTTGTTTGTTTACACCAACCAAACATTGACTATCAGCACATTTCTTATCGGAATGAGCGAAATGCGTTTTTGCATCTTCAACTGTAAATAATTTTTAAACGAGTTGTAAAACTTCCAAAAAATTAGTGTGCTGAATTTAGAAAAGAAAGAGCTTTCAAACTATGTAACACTCGACTCATGTTCCCTATTTAAAATATAAGGGTTGTTATTACCACCCTTAAGGGGTTGAGACAAAGTTGAGTTTTATGTCAAAACATGTCCCCTTCGATATTAAAATTGACGGGTTTCAGCGTTTCTTAAAAAAAATTTCTATGGACGCAAATCGGTCTGTTTTGTTTTCGATGCGCCACCCTATATATATATATATATATATATATATATATATATATATATATATATATATATATATATATATATATATATATAAGTAAGGGCAAACCAAATTTGGTGAGCGTGTTTGTGTTTGTGTTATAAGGAGTCAACAAGTTATCAAAATTCAGATCTGTCGGTTTAAAGACAAAAAAGTTATAGGCATTTAAAAACAACCAATTGGGTTTTTCCTCAATATGTCAAAGCCGCGATTTGAAACGTCAAAATTGGCAACATTTAGGCAAGGAACCTGAAACAAATACGGTCTATGTAAAGAAACTGTCGCAAGAAAAGTGTTCTATATACCCTTAAGTTTCAGCTTCAGCCGTCATTGTCCTTCATTATACTAAAATGTTCGCAGAAAGTTAATTTCAAATAGACCCCTTCTCTGATGCTTTGGCGGTAGTTTTAATTAAGATTATGGTTTCACGATCTATAATGTTTAGCTAATTTTCAAACAAAAAATTCGTTATTAAGGAGACCGCGACTTTTGAATTTTAAAAAGTATTCTTCAGATAAGTGCAAACTAGGCCCCCTAGAATCCACAGCCGGGTTTAGTTTCAGTTTCTATCTGTTTACATTTATACAGGGTGGCGCATTTCTACGGTAAACCTCAATATAATAGATCTTATACAAGATACGAGAAAAAATTGTATACGTTAATTATAGGGTGTCTTGAGCTGCATCTAATAAAATAATTTTGACAATCACAGGCTGGCCCATACGTCGTTGGTGATGCCTTCCGAACATCCCTTATGTTATGGCATTTTTGCATTTTTTATGGAAATATGATGCATGTTTGTATGAAAAAATCGACAGTACCAGTTAGCCACACAAAATATTTTCTTCTTGTGCTTTCCCTTGATCACCAGTGGCAGCCAAACTTTTTTTTCTTTAAATGCCTATAACTTTTCTCTTCTTTTTACATAGAAATCTGAATTTCGGCGTGTGGGGCAAGTTTGATACTAGAAACGTATGTGCCAAATTTGGTTTTAATATCTTTGTTACTTTCGGAGATACAAAAATTTCCGAAAGAAAACCCAAAATGTTCCCTGAAAAACTAGTCCGATTTTCCCGGCTAACGAACTTGTCCAAGCCACTTACAAATGGAAGGTACGTATCCTTTTTCATCAAAATTGGCCCATTATTTTTTGAGTTATCGGTACGATATATATATATATATATATATATATATATATATATATATATATATATATATATATATATATATATATATATATATGCAGATCTTATTAGTGAATTTTTCGTAAAATTCGCTAAAAAATGACTTCATAAAAAAACTGTTAATTAAAAAATAAACGCATAATTGTATGTAACTCTATAAGTGAAATTGTTGTGACTAAAATGTTAAGATATTTAAATATAGGAACAAAATCATATTTACATATTTCACAAGTTGACAGAAAATATATTTAGTGGCTATTACATCTGTCACTTAGAAGTTAGATCTGACATTTGCCTAAATACTTTTTTCATGCATCACCAATAAATGTTACTACGCAGTACGGAGTTGGTCTGCAGTTCCTTCAAACCCGGCCTTCCTAGGTAGAAGGCTTAATTTTAATGCTTTGATATTCATATTCCTCGACCCAAAATAGTTTTTTTTTACTATAAAATAAAATAAAATGTGTTTATCATACAAAAACATTTTGCCTTGTGTCTTCCTTCGACCTCCTAAGGGTGAAATTTTTTTAGTGCGTTGAATCAATTTTTAATAGATATCGAATTGTCGTCGATCTGGAAACCTGAAATTTGGTACGCACGATAGCTGATATAAAGGTCATTTCGGTATTAAATTTCATTACAAAAATTTTGTTATTTTCAAACACAAAGGGAGAAGAACAACATGCATTTTTCTGGAAAGACTGGTCCGATTGGACTGGCCAACGAAGAACTTATCCAGGTGATTAAGAAAAGAAAGGCGGGTGCCACATTTTTTTATAGGTAGTTATTTATTTCACGTACTCCAGACATTTTTATTCGATGTGAACAACACGAAATGTCTTTCTTTTTGCATTTTTTCGTTACTTCAAGTATCCGTCATTGTCGAATAGACATTCAATGAAAAATAACGTCAAGTCTACATGCGGTAGGTCTGGGACGTGATATAATTACGAAATAAAACGAAATATGACTGAAATACGAAGCTACAATATTCCTCGAGTTGTTAAGTCGCTTGGCACGTGTTTGCCATATGAAAATATGGAGGTGGAGAACACCGTTTCTAAAATCTGAAAGTGCCATTTCGACGCGAGCAGGAACGCCCTGTTCCTTGTAAAGTGCGTCTCTGGAATCTCACCTTGGTTCTTCTCTGAAACGTACACAGAGAGCAAGCCACATCTGGAAATAATTGTCGTAAAATTAATAGGCTCTACATGACAACGTGGTCTGTAAATATCGGTATAATGGTTAAATGCGCACTAACTGCCAATTTTAACCGTTTTACGACTTGTTAGTTTACATACTTTATACGTTTTTACCAGATGTACACTTAGCCCAATTATTTTTCGGTGGGGTGGTCCGCAATTATTCTTCAAAGTCAATTTGGTTTTAATTGAAATCTGTAAAACGAGCAATTATGACCGATCATAAATTACGCTTATTGATTTTCAGCTGTTCCAGTGACAGAAACTGTAATTTTCCGCAGCAGTTTGGAGAACACTTCGCTAAAAAGTGGAACTTTCCGTTCACTTCTAATGAATTACTAAATCATAACAGGATTCCACAATTTCCGTCCAACTTCGTTAAAGACACTTGGAGTTGTATAAGAAACAATCTCGGGAACCTTCTCAACTTGAAAATCTCTCTTGCAAGGTACAAGAAAGATTAAGGGTTTAATATTGCGGAGATCTTTGGTACAATTTTTAAAGAAATAATTTCATTTCCGTCTATTAAAGCGCGCTAATTATTCGCTCGTGCAAATTATGTAAAATCCAGTTTATAACTTTTAAAATAGAATTAAGCGTTAGCATGGCCGCTGAGATCTAATTATTTTTAACCGACTTTTGAAAGAAGAAGGTTTTCCATTTAACAGGTGTTCTCAATGCTTATCTATAGATTATTTACAGGGTCTGTTACATTATGAAAAGCCCCATAACTTATATATATATATATATATATATATATATATATATATATATATATATATATATATATATATATATATATATATATATATATATATATATACAGGCTGTTTCAAAAAACATGCACCATCGCTCGTGGGGCAATTCCTTACTAAAAAATAAGAAAAAAAGTTCCTGTGCACATGGGCCCGGAAACGCATAGTTTCCAATATACAGGGAGTTGAATTTTAATTTTGTTTTTAATTTTTTATAAATAATTTCTAAACCACTGGATTGATTTTAATGAAACTTGGAACTTGAATGTGTATTATGAAAGTGCATATTTTCAAGTGAAAATCTGCTTACAACTGCGTCAGTGGCGTGCGTACGGGGTAACTGTAAAAATTAATTTGGGGAAAAAATATGTGCGCCACTGTCTTTTTCCAATTTTGATACATCAGTTATGAAGCTTATTACATAAGCCACAAAAGCTACCTCTTGGTATTTTTTCGGTCAGGGTATCCCCTAGGAGATATGATTAATTTTATAAAAAGGGGCAAACTACCGATTAGTCGGCGTAATAATAATAATAATATATGTTTACTGCAACCATAAGAATATGAAAAACAAAACATACAGTAAACATTACAGCAATAAACGTGCAAATAACTAACCTACGTAAAACTTATTGGTGATAAACATTGAAATGAATATTACAAACATTGATAAAAAATGATAAATAAAAAATAAAAATAAAAAAATGAAAAAAGTAATCGTAAAGACACCATGATTTTTCCAAACTCTTGTTTTTTGTACATTACTCAATTGACTTTAATAACAAAGCTAAAGAAAATGTTGAAAGTGACCACCATTAGCGTCGTTACAATTATTTAACCTTCTGCGCAAAGATCTTCTTACTCTTCTGCAAATATTTTGATCTTCTCTAATGCTGTCAAATGCATATTCTATTCTTCCCAACAATTCTTCTCGTGTATTTACTGGTGTTTTATACACTATTTCTTTTAAATTACCCCACAAATAAAAATCGAGAGGATTCAGGTCCGGAGATCGAGGTGGCCATGACACCGGACCTCCACGACCAAATCCATCGGTGACCGTATGTGTTGGCTAAATATGTTCTTACAACTGCTGCAAAATGTGCGGGCGCACCATCATGCTGGAACCACATTGTACTATTTCTCATAGAAAGCGGTAGTAACAACGGCAAATCATTTTGTAAAAAGTTTAAATATGATTCATGGTAAAGACGATTCGGTAGAACAACAGGACCAATTATGTGATTTTCAATAATAGCAGCCCAAATATTGATGGAAAATTGATACTGCGAATTTGCAACTCTTAGAGAGTGTGGGTTTTCATCGGCCCATGTATGTAAATTGTGAAAATTTACGATACCTTTTCGCGTAAATGACGCCTCATCAGTAAATAGTACACGTTTAGAAAAATGTTGGTCGTGCCTAAGTTTCTTTAAGAACCACTGACAAAACATTACCCTTGGTTGAAAGTCTCTAGGTAGAAGTTCCTCGACACGTGTAAAATGATAGGGATATAAACTTTGATCCTTCAGAGTTCTGTGAACTGATGATGCCGAAATATTGCCCAGTTCGGTGGCAATAATTCTCGTACTTGTACTAGGATCACGCTCAACTCTATTTAATATTGCCTCTTCAACTCATACAGTTCGGCGGTATCTTCTGCGTCCAGAGTCAGCTTTTAAAGGTTTTAAAGAACCAGTTTCTCTCAAATGTCTTACAATACGTGGGAAAATATTTTTGTCAGGAATTCTTCTTTGCGGATAAGTTTCCTGATAAACTCGCACAGATTGTCTAGCATTCTTGTTTGTCCATAAATTAACAACATATCAGTCAAATCCGCTGAAGTGTACTTAATGAAATCCATCTTGAGAGGAGGAAATAATATTAATGAGCAGCTCAGTATCAACAAATAACTAAAAACGAAAATACTGCACCGTATCAAAATTTAAAGAATAGCACGAAAACTCTTCTGACGCCTACAAAGCACTTCAAAATTGTAGAATTTAGAGAACTGTCAAAAATTATAGTTTCATGGCACTTTACGATTACTGTTTTCATTACTCCAACGAATCGGTACTTTGCCCCTTTTTATAAAATTAATCATATCTCCTAAGGGATACCCTGAACGAAAAAATACCAAGAGGTAGCTTTTGTGGCTTATGTAATAAGCTTCATAACTGATGTATCAAAATTGGAAAAAGACAGTGGCGCACATATTTTTTCCCCAAATTAATTTTTACAGTTACCCCGTACGCACGCCACTGACGCAGTTGTAAGCAGATTTTCACTTGAAAATATGCACTTTCATAATACACATTCAAGTTCCAAGTTTCATTAAAATCAATCCAGTGGTTTAGAAATTATTTATAAAAAATTAAAAACAAAATTAAAATTCAACTCCCTGTATATTGGAAACTATGCGTTTCCGGGCCCATGTGCACAGGAACTTTTTTTCTTATTTTTTAGTAAGGAATTGCCCCACGAGCGATGGTGCATGTTTTTTGAAACAGCCTGTATATATATATATATATATATATATATATATATATATATATATATATATATATATATATATATATATATATATATATATATATATATATATATATATATATATATATATATATATAGGGTGTTACAGATTCGAGGCTCACCATGGGTATCTTCTAAACCGTAAGAGATACAGGGTGGGTTAAATTGAGGCAAATATGCGCAATTATGGGCCTTGTAGCATACCATCTTAAAAATTGCTACTTCCGATGATATACGAGAAAAACGAAAAATGTAAATTTCGTTTTTATTTTTTTCTGAAGTTATTTGAAACGATATAAAAAAACGCAAGGCAATTCTTCATTGCCATTTTTTCTACTCTACAAGATATAGTGAACAGATTCTCAGTACACCGTTTCGTTTCAAAGAAAACATCATCAACCTTGTTTTTTCATATGGCCGTTAAAATAAGTACACCCTGTATTAGAAAGCATATTTAATTGTAAAATTAATGATGTATAGAACGATATGATTCTTATGTTGTTTTTTGCATTATTTATATTTTCAACAATTTTCAATACGTAGCAGGCGATGGAGACGAAAAAGTTACGATGATTGTCAAGTCAGACATAATCAACCCCATGATAAACAGTTAAGAGAACATGGTTCAAAGATATATAAGATGGGTTTCCGTTTCTTTATGAAACCCTAAAAATACGGTTCATTAATCTAATCTGCGCTTTATTTAAATTTGATAATTTACAATGGGTGGGCTTTGGATATTAAACATTAGTACAGCTGTCAAAATTCAAAATGCATAGAAACTCAACAATCAGACAGACGCCAGTCTTGCATCGTTTTGCATCTCAATCACGTTTAATTAATACCATTATTAATAAAATAGTTTGTTTGACGTTTTGAGACTCTTGATTAAAATGCAGTTTTCTAATGAAGAGCAAAGTGCCATGTTATGAGTTTTTTATTCGTGCCACAGAAATGCGGTTCGTGCTACAGATATGTATTTCCAACAATATCCCGAGCGAAGTCAACCACATAGAATTTATTTTGCTAGACTAGACAAACACTTAAGAGAACATGGTTCATTTAGTATGCCTCGAGAACAATATGGAAGCAAAGTAACCAATAAGAAGTGACTGCAGTTATTACACATGCAAGTAAAAGTAAATTTCTCATAGTTGCGCCGATTTCAATTTTAATGTTTATTGTCAGGTAACTGCAAATCCATCTGCATCAACGCGACAAGTAGCGGCAGAAGCAAGTATCCCTTCTTTTAGCAATATCAAGTGTTGGCGAATTTTGAGGAAGCAAGGTTAGACCGTATAAAATTAGAATTTTTCAAACATTGCATCCCGGTGATAGTGAGAGGCGACGTGCATTCTGTCGTTGGATGATGGAGAATGTAAAGGCCAATAATAACTTCCTAGGTCAAATCGTCTGGTCCGATGAGTCTAGATTTTCAAATGTTGGAATTTTCAACAGGAATAACGAGCATGTGTGGAGTTTGGAGAACCCGAAAGGCCACAGACAAGCCAGACCACAAGTTAGGTTTGGTGTCAATGTGTGGATTGGGTTTATAGGTAACAGATTGCTGGGCCCGCATCTTTTTTAAGGAAATCTAACGTCTGAGCGGTACTTGGAGTTTTTGACTAACGAGTTTCAAGATTTCGTAATGGAGATTCCGTTGGTCACATTACTTAATCTGTGGTATCAACAGTACGGCGCTTCCCCACATAATGTCAAACAATATTTAGATATGGAGTTTACTAACAGGTTGATTGGAAATGGAAGCAGTGTAAAGTGGCCAGCGAAATCTCCAGACATATCACACTTAGATCTCTTTCTCTGGGGAGCTCTCAAAGACATAGTTTACAAAACTCATGTAATGAGTCTAAATGAACTAAAAAATCGGATTATTAGTGCATGTAGATCCATGAACAGAAGGTCAATTCAGCGATCTATTGAAAATTTGGGAAGAAGAGCACTCAACTGTATCCAAGTAAACGGCAATTTATTTGAGCATTTGTCTCATTAACACCTAAGCTTAACACATCATTTTTTAGTTGCAGGCACTTCTTCATGACGTACTTTGCTTCCATATTGTATTCGAATCTTATTGAATGAACTATGTTCTCTTAAGTGTTTATCCAGTCTAGCAAAATCAGTTCTATCTGGTTGACTTCGCTGGGGATAATATTGTTGGAAATACATATCTGTAGCACGAGCCTAATTTTTGTGGCACAAATAAAAACTCTTAACATGTCACTTTTCTCTTCATTAGAAAACTGCATTGTAATCAAGATTCTCAAAACGCCAAATATACTATTTTATTAATAATGATATTAATTAAACGTGATTGAGATGCAAAAAGATGCAAAACTGGCGTCTGTCTGATTGTTGAGTTTCTATGCATTTTGAATTTTGGCAGCTGTACTAGTGTTTCATGTCCAAAGCCCACCCATTGTAAATTATCGAATTTAAATAAGCGGAGATTAGATTAATGAACCGTATTTTTAGGGTTTTATACAGGAATGGAAACCCATTACTAATAGTTACTAGGTACGCCATCCGTCCGTCCGTCTTACCATTAAAGGGCTGTATCTTTGAACCATGTTTTCTTAACTGTTTCTCATGGTGTTGATTATGTCTGACTTGACAATCATCGTACCTTTTTCGTCTCCATCGCCTGCTACGCATTGAAAATTGTTGAAAATTTAAATAATGCAAAAAAACAACATAAGGAACCTATTGCGCTATACATCATTGAGATTGCAATGAAATATGATTTCTAATATAGGGTGTACTTATTTTAACATCCATATGAAAAAGCAAATTTGATCATGCTTTCTTCGAAATGAAACGTTTCACTGAGAATTTGTTTAATACATCTTATAGAGTAGAAAAAGTGGCAATGAATAAGTGCCTTTCGTTTTTTTATATCGTTTCAAATAACTTCAGAAAAAAATAAAAACGGAATTTAAATTTTTCGGTTTTTAGTGAATTTTCTTAAAAAAAAATTCACTAATGAGGAGATCTCGACTTTTGAATTTTGAAAAAATTTCTTCAAATGACCCCTGAAACCCAAATCCGAGGTCGGTTTCAGACTTTATATGTTTATATATATATATATATATATATATATATATATATATATATATATATATATATATATATATATATATATATATATATATATATATATATATATATATATATATATATATATATATATATATATGTTTATATATTTATGTGTCACACCTATGACTAAAAAAATAATTGACCGATTTTGATAAAATTTGGTAAATACCTTCCTTTCGCTAGTGGCTTGGATAAGTTCGTTAGCCAGGAAAATCCGCCGAGGTTTTCCCGCAAAATTTTGTGTTTTTCTTCGAAAAAAATCGAAAAAAATTTATATCTCCGGAATTAACAAAGTAAGGGCAACCAAATTTTATGCACGGATCTATGTCATTATAGGCAAGTTACCTACCAAAATTTAGCTCTGTAGGTTAAAGGACAAAAAAGTTACAGGCATTTAAAGAACAATAAATTTGGGTTTTCCTCAAAACGTCAAAATCGCGATTTTAAATGTCAAAATTGGTGAGTTCCTTTCTTTTGCAAGTGGCTTGGATAAGTTCGTTAGCCAGGAAAATCCGCCGAGGTTTTCCCGGAAAATTTTGTGTTTTCTTTCAAAAAAAATTTATATCTCCAAAATTAACAAGGTAAGGGCAACCAAATTTTATACGCGGGTTTATATCATTATAGGCAAGTTACCTACCAAAATTTAGCTCCGTAGATCAAAATACAAAAAAGTTACAGGCATTTAAAGAAAAATAAATTTGGGTTTTCCTCAAAACGTCAAAGTCGCGATTTTAAACGTCAAAATTGTTAATATTTAGGCAGTGAACCTGAAACTAATATGATCTATGGAAGGAAAATGTCACAAGAATAATGTTTTACAAAGCCTGAACTCTTAGTTTCAATCGTCATTGTCCTTCATTTTACTAAAATATTCCCAGAAAATTCATTTCAAATAGACCCTTTTTCTGATGCTTTAGCAGTAGTGTTTGCTATAGAGTTTATCGTTTAATGGTCATTTTTGTCGAATTATCGTAAAAAATCATTAAAGCACAATATATCCGTTATTATGCAAGTTACTAAAAAAAGTTGTATACATTAATTGTAGGGTGTCTTAAGCTACATCTTAACAAATATTTCCACAATTACAGGCTGGCCCATAAGTCGTTGGTGATTCAAATTTTCTTTTTTTTAGTGAATTTTTTTAATCGAACACGCCCTATGTTATTGCATTTTTGTATTTTCCATTGAAATATAATACATCTTCGTAAGAAAAGAAATTCTGGACGCAGCAAGTGCGTTATGGTAGCGAATTTTCATTAAATGCTTCAAATTTTGAATCAATTTGCTATTAACCTATAAGGTTGACCAGAAAAACAGTTTTTTCGGGAACAATTTAAGTTTACTTTCGGAAATTTTTGTACATTTTCAAACAATAAAGTTATTTGGATGAAACATGGCACATTGTTTCTAATATATAGATTATACTGGTAACCAAATTTGGTGCCTGCTTTCTTAAAAAAACATATTTGCTATTAGAAACATTTTTATGAAAATTCACTACCATAACGCACTTGCTGCGTCCAGAGTTTTTCATATATCTTCGGAAGTGTTCGGCAAATAGCAAATTTTAAGATGGCATGCCACAAAGCCCATAATTGCGCATATTTGCCTCAATTTAACCCACCGTGTATCTCTTACGGTTTAGAAGATACCCATGGTGAGCCTCCAATCTGTAGCACCCTGTATATCTTTTGGAATGTTGCACTACACTGTAATCACTTTTAGATATACACTTTATTTGTTTGCTGTACTTTTTGTGATTTTTGATTTGTTTACGTGGACTGCAGTTACGAACCTACCTGATTCATCATCAGGACACTACTGACTCTGCTCGTTCCTGTGTAGTCTATCTGTGAAATTTTACGTGATGTCTGCGTGTTGGACTTCTATTGGTTGGTTTACAGTTCTCTGATTGGTTGTGTTTTCGGTCTGTGTCGATTGTATGGACTGTTGATTATTGTTGTATGATATTTTGTCTATTTGTATGGCTTTTATTGGGTTTTGTGTAAATGTCTGTGCTTGGATTTGTTCTTGGATTAATTGATTAGTTAAGCAAACAATAAGAAACAATTAATCCCAGAACAACCCCAAGTACAAACATTTAAACAAAACTTAATAAAACCATACAAATAGACAAAATATCATGCCACAATAATCAAAACAGGAAACCAATACAATCGACACAGACCGAAAACACAACCAATTAAAGAACTGTAAACCAACCAATAGAAGCTCAGCACGCAGACATTACGTACAATTTCAGACATAGACCACACAGGAACGAGCAGAGTCAGTAGCGTGCTGATGATAAACCAGGCAGGTTAGAAACTGCTGTCCACGTAAACAAATAAAAAGTACAGCGAACAAATAAAGTGTGTATATATATATATATATATATATATATATATATATATATATATATATATATATATATATATATATATATATATATATATATTGCTATGGTATTCTACTTTACTTTATGGGTAGCATATACCTGCAAAAATTTATTATAGAGCTGAGAACATACGTCCTAATCATCAGGTTGGGTTCCTTATAATTACAGCTAGCTTCTACTAATTAAAATTCACTAATATGTGTTATTTAGATTCATTTATTGATTTTCACTTGATCAAAATTACTATCGCTTTGCACAGATGGCTATATAACAATTTTGCTGATTAAATATCAACCAAAAAAAATACTTCCGTTAATTACAATCTGTTATACATTCCATTTAATTTATTACACAAATTTTACGGTGTCTATTTGACACACATTAAACACAAACAGAAACGTTTAAAGCATTCAATACATAAACATAAATTGAAAAATCCTATTAAAACATTTAACTGTGCCGATATGACACTTGTTAAATACAAAGAGATATTTTAAAACATTCTTTACATAAATATAACTTGAAAAATCCTATTAAAAAAAACATTCTGGTAACATTATAACTAATTACACAATTAATTAAACATGGATACTACATAATCAATATACATCGATAATTCTACAGAACGGTCTCTTTCCGTTTATTTCAAACAAAATTTTTGTTTTTGAAATTTATTAGCACAAAAATATTTGATTGTTGTTGTAAAAATGGTGAAATTCCACCCGCACTGGTCAATTTAAGAAAAGGTAACACTTACTGACATATTTTCCATTGGATTATTTATTGTTCTTCCATTAATACGGACCTTGATTAATTATTATTATCTTTCTCATTTGTCCATGCCATTGATTATTAACGGATTTACTTCGTTAACATATTGATATATTTATTCCATAGTCGTAGCACTCTGGAGGTGTTTTATACCCTCACTTCGATGCACTCTGGAATCTTAGTTATGACGATGATCACCTGGTCTGGTAAAGTGATACAGATGATTTCACTGGATGGAAAAGACAAGACAAGCCCGGACTCTCTCGGACCGTTGCTTTTATTAACTCTCCTACAGGTGAAAAAACGCTATTGTCGTCACACACCTGTGTTTAAGTTTTCCGTCAAACCTTTAACGTCTTTTTACGTTTTTTTCTGACGCGCACATCACCTTAATATTCTACAAACCTTTGTTTTTTTATAAATGACCTACGCTCTTTCACTATGGTGAGTCTTTAGCTAGCTTGGTCATATCTAATTTTTTTTATACAATAAAATCAACAGAACTACACAATTATATTATCTACAATCTCATTCTCCCTACAAAACTGAAGCATTGTTCTTGGTTTCTTTGTGGATATTTCTAGAATATATAATTTTTTTATTACTCGAATGTAACTTAACATCGAGGGTTGCTACATGGGTCACTGACATTCATGTCGGGCGTTGACATCTCCTGCCAAAACTCTTTCATTGCTACATTAGGGTGTATACACTTATTTTATATATACTAGTATGCATAAATTTCCCGTTTTCCTATTAAAATTTCGTAATATTTCCTATCATTTGCTATCTATAGCAATTCCCCCTTTCTAAAAGTGAGTCTGGATACTGTTTGCTAGTCAGATCATCTTTATTCATTGACTAAAATATTTTGTTCAAAATCGCCTTTTTTGACATTCCAAAATTTTATTTTATTCTAAATCGACTTTTATGACATTTCAATCATTACAACCCTTTATTTTATTTAAAATTGCCTTTCATGACATTCTAATATTAAAACTCTTAAATTTAATTCATAATCGACTTGTATGACACTTTAATAACTAAAACATTTTATTTTATTCAACACCGCTTTTTATGGCTCACCAATTGGTTTTATATATTTCTCTCTTTTGGCAAATCAATTGATTGTTCTATATGATCTAAATTTATGCCATCCCCTGGTTATTTCGACTTATTTAACGTTCCCTCAGATTTCATTTCAATAAATGACAGTTATTGGTATTTTTAATTGTCATATTTTTATGGGGTATCTTTCCTTTCAATCTTATTTCATTATGCTAAATTATCATATCTTTATACTACCATGGAATAGGACTATGTAATACTTCTTTTATTTATCAACTTCTAATAATTTATCTTTTCTACATAACATATACGGTCTCCCTACTTCTGACTTTTCACATACCCCCTATACATATTTCACTATTACTTGCATCATATTATATTTTCATTATTCATTCTATATACTTTCAATATTCTTTTCAATATTCTATTCACATATATACTTCAATAATTCGGGACCGATCTCTTTGGGATCGCCCATATACTATACTTCATTTTAAATGACCGATATCTTTGTATCGTTAATCATTCTACTTCACATATATACTTCAATAGTTCGGGACCGACCTCTTTGGGATCGCCCATATACTATACTTCATTTTAAATGACCGATATCTTTGTATCGTTAATCATTTTACTTCAACTTTTTCATATTTCAATCTTATCGCTACACCATCTATACAAATTCTTTCCTATCAATCCGACCCTTATATGTTCTATCTTTTTGCTAATTATATTTATTTCTCGGTACTTAACCGGTTTCTGTCTTTTAGACCTTTTACATATTTTTCTCGTCTACTGATTCCATGTTTCCTATTACTCAATAATAATACTAATAATTTTCTATTTTATTTTAACTTATTTCCCCCCTTCTACCGTTGAATTATGATTATATTAATTGACTTATCCAATAACTGCATCTAATTCGAGCATTGCTCCTTATTTATTATCATTTAAATTTTCTTATGAAATTTCGCTTTTCTGATTCGTATTTCTTTGGGTCATTATTTAAATGCCTACTTGTTTTATTTTCTATACTCAGGGTATAAATTCTTCGGGTTATTTAAATGCCTACTTGTTATATTTTCTGTACTCAGGGTATAAATTCTTCGGGTTATTTAAATTTTAAATTGACCAACTTTTCGTCATATAGTTCTAACTAATCAATTTTATTTATTTTAGGAGAAATTTCTTTGTCTGGTAATTTTATTATTTATTTTTTACATTAAAATTCGTCTATTCGGCATGCGATTATCCTTTTCATTGCTTAGGTCCTATTGGATTCGTTCAAAATTCAAGCAGATTAATTTTTATTTATTTTAAATTTTTGCTTTTTGCTTTTGAAATTAAAATTGCTATAGTTGCAATGACGTGTCTTATTATTCAAATTATTATGCCAAATATGTCTGTTCTTAAGTTCCGGCTTATAAGTTTTAAATTTATTATACTTTCCAGAATCTTTGTTTTTATAAAATTTTTGACTATGATTGTATTTGTATTTATTGTGAAAATTATTGTTTTTAACGAAAAGGTTTCTAAATTTATAATTGCGGCTATTGCTATTATTTTCTACATAATTTTTATTACATTGAAGCATAGTTTCTTGTTTCTGATCACTTTCAATTCTGATATAGTGAAAATAATGTGTTGCCGTTATTAATTTTTCTTCTTTTGCAGCATCCAAAGATTTTTCCGGGCTTATTCCTAGTATATTTTCGTCCGGTAGTAATTCCTCTTCTATATATTTTTCTGGGCTTGTTTCTGGTATATTTTCTTCGATTTTAATTAGTTGTTCATCAGTTTCCTGCTCGACTCGGGCTTCATTTCCGTCAATTGGCTCCACACGCGTTTCGACCTTTTTAATGTCGTACCTCATCATTTCCGTTTCTTCCTGTATTTCGTCACGACACGACTGTATTACCGTGTCCAGTTCCGTCTTGATTATTTCATGGCTTTCTTGGCATTTTTCTTGCGTTACTGTTACCTCAGTATCCAGTTGATAAATTTTATTCACTTCTGTTAAAATCTCCGTTTTGTTTTGTTGTTTTTCCAACTTGTCAATATCTTGTTTAATTTCGTTTTTATTTTCTTCGAATTTATTATTTATTTCTTTTCCCCATTTGGAAATTATGTTGTTGGTTTCTTTTGATTTAGTAATCATGTTTTTTTGGCTTTCCTCCAATTTGTTGTGGTTTTCTTCGATTTTCTTGAACAAAACGGCGAATAACTTCTCCATTTTTGATTCTTGCCCAATTGGTTTATCACTTTCTGACTGCTTTTCCCCGGACATTTTCAAGCTTGATTTATTTAATTTCCTTGTGAATTCAAAATTTAATTGTCCCCCTTTCTAAGCTTTGACCCTTTCAAATACACCACCTATATTTATTTTTCATAAAACCATTGGTTATGTGTGCAACTTACTGTTTCATATTAAAATATCATACGGTATTAGAATTTTTGCTAATTTTCAATAAATCGGTTGAATTGATTTATTTAAGTTTACTGTATTTAAATGAGTCGTGCTAATTTATTTAAAATTGGTTTACTTCTAAATCCCTTGCATTTAAAATACTATTACGTTTTCATGAAAATTTGCTTTATTCTAACGTAATTAAAATTTTATTAAAATTTACCAGAAACCCTGTATTTGTGCCAATCATGTGCTATATTGCGAACAAATGTTTATTTTATTAAAATTTTCTATGAAAATAACTTTATTTTTACACACAAAGAAAAATTTTTTTAATCATGTTCTTTTTAGGTCAAATTTTTTTTAGAAGCCCCACGACTTGGGCGCCATTTTGCTATGGTATTCTACTTTACTTTATGGGTAGCATATACCTGCAAAAATTTATTATAGAGCTGAGAACATACGTCCTAATCATCAGGTTGGGTTCCTTATAATTACAGCTAGCTTCTACTAATTAAAATTCACTAATATGTGTTATTTAAATTCATTTATTGATTTTCACTTGATCAAAATTACTATCGCTTTGCACAGATGGCTATATAACAATTTTGCTGATTAAATATCAACCAAAAACAATACTTCCGTTAATTACAATCTGTTATACATTCCATTTAATTTATTACACAAATTTTACGGTGTCTATTTGACACACATTAAACACAAACAGAAACGTTTAAAGCATTCAATACATAAACATAAATTGAAAAATCCTATTAAAACATTTAACTGTGCCGATATGACACTTGTTAAATACAAAGAGATATTTTAAAACATTCTTTACATAAATATAACTTGAAAAATCCTATTAAAAAAAAACATTCTGGTAACATTATAACTAATTACACAATTAATTAAACATGGATACTACATAATCAATATACATCGATAATTCTACAGAACGGTCTCTTTCCGTTTATTTCAAACAAAATTTTTGTTTTTGAAATTTATTAGCACAAAAATATTTGATTGTTGTTGTAAAAATGGTGAAATTCCACCCGCACTGGTCAATTTAAGAAAAGGTAACACTTACTGACATATTTTCCATTGGATTATTTATTGTTCTTCCATTAATACGGACCTTGATTAATTATTATTATCTTTCTCATTTGTCCATGCCATTGATTATTAACGGATTTACTTCGTTAACATATTATATTTATTCCATAGTCGTAGCACTCTGGAGGTGTTTTATACCCTCACTTCGATGCACTCTGGAATCTTAGTTATGACGATGATCACCTGGTCTGGTAAAGTGATACAGATGATTTCACTGGATGGAAAAGACAAGACAAGCCCGGACTCTCTCGGACCGTTGCTTTTATTAACTCTCCTACAGGTGAAAAAACGCTATTGTTCGTCACACACCTGTGTTTAAGTTTTCCGTCAAACCTTTAACGTCTTTTTACGTTTTTTTCTGACGCGCACATCACCTTAATATTCTACAAACCTTTGTTTTTTTATAAA
>OZ023263.1:89999045-90112255 GCA_964006375.1 Tillus elongatus | reverse complement strand
TATATATATATATATATATATATATATATAAAGTCTGACAATGACCTCAGATACGGCTTCTAGGTGCTTGAAGATTTAAAAAAATTAAAATTCGTTATATCTTAATATTTTTTATGAAAAATGTGTAACATGTAATTATCAATATATATCCATTGACCAAAGCTGTCCTATTTAGTAGATCCTTTGGAATAGACGAATTAGTCTTTTCTAAAGAACTCTGACATTACCGATGTTACTTTTGCGAGAGACCCGGTAGGCAGTTAGACAGTCAGTGGCGCAATTATGTCCCGGTCGACAGTTAGATTGATTCATCTGGGGGGTGACAGACTAACTGCAGATTTCACAGCATGAGCTGCGGCAATCACTCTGTTCCTTGCTCTATAAAGAGGATCATAGCACATCTGTCCTCGGGGAAATTTAGCATTAGGAAATGGGATTATTATGAGGCCCGTACACACATTCCTAGTCTAGCAGCAGCTGGGTTGATTGCTGACCCACTCACTAATCGCTCAAGATAAACAGCATCCTTGACGCTAATCTCAAATTATCTACTGACTTGCGATTCAATTAAACGGCGGAATTGTTAAGCGGTCGCGGAAACGCCTGTCTAAGCTGGTTTTATTGAGGATCTGAGGAACAATTTGGCACAGACTAAGAGCTATACATCGGGTTAATGTTTTGAATTGTATTAAAACTAAAAAAAAGTCTGTCATTGATAAATAATTTTAGTATATTCGCTTACCAAACTCTCCTTTAAGTATGGCTATGAAGCATTTTAAATAAGTGCGTCATTATGCACCTTAACCAATTAGTGCATACCAGTGCCAAGTAGAGGGGGCGGTAGTCAATCACGTGTCTTCCAGACATACTAGGAATGCCAAATATAGCGTTGAATGCATTGTGAGTGGTAGTGATTTTGTTATTTTACTTAGAAATGGGTCCCAGTTTATAGTAGAAATGGAGGGTAGGTAAGTGTATTAATTATTTTTTTATTCGTGAGGGTGATTATACTTTGTCATTGTGAAAGGGATGATAATATATTCAAGGTTACTCTTGTATGATAGATTTATGTAAAACTGTGAAAGTCAAACTGCAATATTGCAATTTCTCAGGCGTCCCCTATAATGGACGTTATGCAGGGTAGCGCTTCATGTAGTAATTTCAATATTTTTCTCGTTTCTAGATTAGCTATTCATGAATTATTAAAGCTGATAGAGAATAATGATGACATACTCTCAGGTGCATCTATTTACATACAACCGCCTGAAGACAGAGGGGCTGAGACAGAAGAAGATAGTGACATATGTGATGATGAAAACTCAGCCAATATAAATCACTTATCAGGTGGTATATTGCGCCAGGGATGTGATCTTCGTTTCTCTGATAAAGAGTCCAATGAAGAATGTGATATTTCATTGGACAATTTGCAAAGTAGGACTGTACGGGATCAAGAGTCAGAGGTCCATGTATCTGACGAAGAATATGATATTCCATTAGCAGTTTTGCGAACTAGAATGCAGTCTTCTATGCCAAGTTCCACAAGCGTACCTAAAAAACGTCGCAAGCATCAGTGGAGAGAGCAAGCTCCAGATTTTTCTTCAATGACTTTGGATTGTGTTGCAAGGTGTCCTTCAGAGAAAGCACAGAATGCTGAAACGCCAGTAGATTTCTTCAAATTATTTTTTGACGAGAACCTAATTGAAGAGATTGTTGTTCAAACAAACAATTATGCACAACAGAAAAATATTCTCCTGAATGCTACACAAAGTGAGATTTATGTAATGTTAGGGGCATTCTTGTTGCTGGGTATGCAAAATATCGAAACAAGCGAATGTATTGGTACAAAAGTGATGACATTCCACATATTCTGCAGAAGAGCATGCGCTTGAATAGGTTCGAGCTCATACTTAAGTGTATCCATTTCAACAATAACCTCGGTCGTGATAATGATAGATTGTATAAGCTCCGACCCCTGATAGAGAAACTCAACAATAATTTCCGGGAGCATGGTGGTTTAGAAGAAAATTTGTCTATAGAGGAGAGCATGATTCCATATTACGGAAAACAATACGCCAAGCAATACATAAAAGGCAAGCCAATAAGATTTGGTTTTAAGAATTGGGCCTTGTGTACGAGTAATGGATACCTAGTAGCATTTGATATATACACTGGCAAATCGGATATCGCAAGAACATATGGCTTAGGAGGTGATGTTGTTACTGATTTGGTGAAAAATCTAAAATTGAGTCAAATAAAGGATACAAACTTTATTTTGATAATTACTTTACTAGCATTCCTATGTTAGAACATCTTTCCAAAGAGAATTTTTGCGCTACAGGTACCGTTAGACCGAATAGGTTCGGAGGTTGTCCATTTCCTGATAAAAAATATTGGGCAAAAGAAAAAAAAAGGGAGTCTATAGATTCATGTCAAATGAGCATATATCACTGGTACAATGGAAAGGTAATAAGATTGTTACAGTAGCATCCAATTTTGAAACTAATTTGGTAACGAACACAACTAGATGGTGCAGAGACGAGAAGGAAAAAAAGAGTGTACCTCAGCCAAAAATGATATCTAATTATAGCAAAGGAATGGCAGGGGTATATAAGCTAGATATGCTTATTGCTGTTTAGAGAACACGAATGAGACAAAAAAAAAATGGTTTTGGCCTATTTTTTGTTATTTACTTGATGCATCAGTGGATGGCTTCTTATGAGAAAGATCAAACCAGATGATGCAAACTGTACTAGCATATTGAAGTTTAGAAGGTATTTAGCATTGCCATTCTGACAACATATGGGACAAGGCCGTTATGCACCAGACCATCCACCGTAACCGATGATATGAGGTATGATAATGTTGGACATCTGGTTGAATATGTAGAAACTGATAGGAGATGCAAACAGTGTACTAAAAAAAGTAAATTCATTTGTATTAAGTGTAAGGTAGGGCTTCACCCAAAAGAATGCTTTGTTAGAAACCATACGAAATAGTTTTCAATAATATGTACATAACTGGCTTATTTGAATAAATCTTTATTTCATAAAATTGAAACTTACCTTTTGAGTCCCTATTGCATAGCGTCCGATAAAACGGACGCCCATTATAGAAAAAAACTAAACAAAAATTACTTGTTATGCTCATTGAAGCATGCTATTTACAGACATACTTGACTAATAAAACTGAAAAAAAAAACAACAAAGAAATCAATTTTTTATGACTATATGCACTAATGGGTTAAAGTAAGTGAACGCAGAATGACGTACCACCGGTTCGCAGGCATCATCACAACAATCTAGTTCAACTTCCTAATATTAAATAAGTGCCACGGTGGTTCAGTGGCAAGGACGTGTGCCTCTGAACCGAGGGGTACCGGCTTCGATTCCCTGGGTTTCATTTTCACTTTTTCAGTACATACTGTACAATTAGCATCAACCGGCGTTGTGGCATTGTACTTTAGCAAGTTGAATGTCTGCACGTTCCTCCCTTTGGAGGGGGAGTAAAGCCATCTGTCCCGTGTCCATGCGTTGTTGGGCATGTTAAAGATCCATATCCTCCTTACAGAAAGGCAGGGGTTCGGCAAAATATCCAGGATGGTGAGGCGAAACTGCTCCCTGGCGTCGGTGATTGACCATAGTCGCGGAAATAGACCAACGTTAAAGAAAAAAATTAAACAACCGTCATCATCGCAGATTGAAGGTCATGTCTCGATGTTGTCGCAACCACGATTCTTTGTTTCAAGAGGCTGTCTTCACTACAATATAACTTCCACACTTCATCAAAATTGCCAAATTCCTCAGAAGGCCTCCCTTTTTAACGAATTTTTCGTAAAAGGTAAAATTGACTGGTAATGAAATCTATGTTTATATATATATATATATATATATATATATATATATATATATATATATATATATATATATATATATATATATATATTGTACCGATAACTCATAAACTTATTAGCAGATTTTGGTACGTACCTTTCTCTTGTAAGTGGCTTAGATATGTCCGTTACCCAGGAAAATTGAACTAGTTTTTCCGGAAAAATTTTGCGTTTTCTTTCGGAACAATTTTGTATCGCAGAAAATAATATAGCTATGACAGCCATATTTGGCATACGAGTTTCTCCTATCAAGCTAACTATACATGCTCAAACTCAGATCTCTAAGTTAAAATTTAAAAAAATATATATTTGGCATTTAAAAAACCATTTTGGGTGCCACTGGTGATCAGATGAGAGCACGAGAACAAAATATTTTGTGAGGTTCACAAAACTAATTGAATATTACATACAACGGTTACGTCTTCTTGACACCAAAAGGTCAAGAAGTAGCAGAAAAAATGTTTGAAAATTTTATAATTTTTCCTCCTAAAAGGTCAAGGTTGCGATTTAAAACATCAAAATTTGCAATTTTCAGACTGAACAATCTAAAACAATTACGGATTATGGAAAATAAATGTTCTACTAAGTGTGCTTTATAAAGCCCTAAGTTTCAGGTGCAACAGTTGCAGAGATATAATAGTCTGGAGAAAGTATGTTTTTGACTAAATTTTTAAAGAAAAATTAATACTCGGCAACACTGCATTTGACAATCTTGCAAATTTTCAGTTGAATATAGAACCTCTACAGGCTTCATCTACCAGATAAAAAACTATAGTATTCCATTTAAGAAAAATATTGTTTTTGGTAATACTCTTGTTTTGTACACCCTGTATACTTAAAAATAATTTTGGGTTATAGCAAAGATCACACGTTATAGGTTTCATTGAGGAATTATTTTTCAAGTACAACGGTTTAGTAACTATGGACCGACGCGCGCTTATTGGACAATCCTGTATATATATATATATATATATATATATATATATATATATATATATATATATATATATATATATATATATATATATATAAATTTTAACTGACCATGGTTTTGGGTTCTTGGCACCTAAATTCGCGATTATCAGAAAAAAAAATTCAAGAGTTTTTCATCGTGACCTCTCTATTAGCGAATTTTCCTTAATGAAAATTCGCTACAATTTTTCTTAATGAAAATTCGATAAAAGTTTAGATAGAGAATCTAATGTCCCTTAAAATGACCTTGATATTTAATATTTAGATGGTTTATGTAATCCCCGATCAAAGGTTCTTATTTTCTTTGGTCATAACAAAGCAACCTGCGCGGAAAGTTTTGAGTGGTGTAGTTTATACTATAGGCGACCTGAAATAAACATAAAATGTTCCGGACGCAGCAAGTGCATGATAGTAGTGAATTTTCATAAAAATTGTACATTATTAGTAAGGTGTATTATTAAAAGTATTTCTTTAAATTTAAATGGACCTTGGTTTTAGAGATCCCAGTTGGCGATTATTTGAAGAAATTTTTATTTTATATAGAGCTAGAAATTTAAAATTTGGTACTTAGAGATATGTAAGTACTGCAGGCCCCTTTTGTGTTACAAATTTTATTAAAGTTCCAAAGTTTTCCAAAAAATACTATTCATAAAGGGATGTACCTGCCAAATTATAAATATGGCAGGTATTTTTCCTTAATAATTGCTTGGGTGGTTTTGTTTTAGACAACTTAATCGAACTAGGTTTTGGAAACCAAAGAACAAAAAAATAATGTTAAAACAAATATGTAGTTAACCGCCAAGCTCGTTATGTTATTTTTCCTTGATTTAGTGCCCACACTGTGTTAACCTAGTTTTGCTATGGTTCAAGATTCAAAATTCTAGCTAAATGGGAAATTGAAATATTTTTACGAAGATTCGCTGTCCTAACGTACTTGCTGCACGCAGACCCTTTTCTATACGTATTTAATTTTGCTGTATCCATATTTTTGGAAAATGATAAATTATTGTAGCTCTCTATGTGAGACTGACAAACAAGACAACCTCAAATTCATTTTTGGAGAAATATTTTAATCAAATGAAATGAGGTAACATTTTAAACATGAATTGAAAATCTTGGTTCGCTGCTTAGTCGCGAGGGTTCTTCTTCTACTTTTGCATGCCTAAGAAAAAATATTGGGAACAACCCCCAAAAAAGTTACGGGATCTGCGGTGAGCATGGGTTCTGTGCGGGATAAACAGGATTTTAAGGAGCTATAGCTGCAAAATGGGATTAAGACAGCTTACAGAGGTCCAACTAAGCTGTTTTTTGCACTTTCTGCTCAGATTTCCCTTTGATCTTCTTCCCCGTTCAGCGCCCCTGTTTATATATATATATATATATATATATATATATATATATATATATATATATATATATATATATATATATATATATATATATATATATATATATATATATATATATATATACATTTCAGCTGATTTTGGACCTTGGATACTGATTCTAGGGGTCCTAATTCGCGCACACTTGAGGGATTTTCCAAAAGTCTTACCATCGATACCTCTTTACTGGTAAATGTTATAAAACGGTCGATACAAATATACATTAAATGCCTAGAGGCTTAATTGTAACGTAAAGCTATTACACTCTCATTAGCATATCACAAAACGCCCAGTTAAGGTAACGTTTTGTAGAATGAGTAGCTCACAAAAGAAGTGTGCAATTTGTTTGTTCAGTGCTACCTGGGGCACAGCGGGATAATATTGACAGCCATGAAGTATCTGGAATGAATTGATAAATCGAAACACCTGTCAATATTGCGTTACATAAGATGCCGCTCTAACAGGAGCTACCTAAACATTGTAATTAGAAACTGTATTTGAATCTCGATAAGAACTTGCAGGCTTAATATTCATACCATAAAAGAAAAGGCATTTATTTTCTACCGTTTACACTGGCGGTGTTCATTTAAACAACATTAAACTCCTAATGATTCATTTTTTATACACATCCGTTCGAGGTCGACGATAAATAACTCCTGTAAAAATTACTCATTAATATGGCCATAAACGTCTGTATTTAAAACAAGATTTACTATGTTACTCATGAATTTATATAAGATAATTTGAAAATAATTAATTTTAATGGTATTTTATAGCCCTAGTGACACTTGAAGTAAATTATGGCGTCGTTTACTGCATGCATGCGTTTTTTCAAAACAATCGCTACATTGTAATTGTACACCAGATTGAACCGTGTTATCAGCGGCCGCTTTGCGGTCTAGTCCAACCAGACATGCCACAGACAACGACCTATCTACAAGCTGGTATAAATAGAGAGACTACTATCTCTGTAAACCATACATTAAAATATTACATTACTAAAAATTGTACAACTATTAAACAAGATGTTGGTAAATATGCAAAGCGATTTAAGTGACATTTTTACAAATAAATGTTTAAAAAAAATTAAACAAAATTAAAGTAACATGAAACAAAAAGCAGACTCACAAAAAAACACATATACTACTGTCACACGGGACAAGTCACAGATAGAGGGCCGTCAGGTCTATGAAAATGATTTTAAAGCAGTTTGTTTTTGAATCTTTACATTTAGAAATTAGACGTCATCTAAGACCGACACAGCCAAATGTGTTTCAGCGACCCGCAAATTATCAAGTCACAATTTAATTAATTGTGTTTATTAGATCTTTACTACTATTTATATTACTATTTACTTTTAGAATATAAAATAAAATTTCCTGGGGCAGCAAGTTGCCATCTGTATAACTAGCATGTAAACAACAAATTTTATAGCTAGCATCTATGGTTCAGTAACACGCGGGAGGTCCGTTCGATTATGGACCGATGCATGTAACATTTTGTTTTGTTTCACTTACTTTAATATTTGGTAGAAGCAAAGTTGCCTAAATTTTATACGTTTGGTTTTTCTTAAAACGTCTGGCTAACTTTGTCATCATTGAGTCTAAAATTAAAATTTTCACAATTTTTTATCGTTCATATTAGTAAATTTTTCATTAAGGAAATTCACTAATAAAGAATTTGTTTTGAAAAATTTTGTCGTTGTTGGAAAAACCGATTCGACTAGGTTGACTAAAACGAGATCATCCAGGCGATTGATTGATTAATTAAGGAAAAATACCTGCCACGTTTATAATTTGTCAGATACTCTCCTTTTCTAACACTAAACTAACTACAGTTTTCTTCTGGAAAGCTTTATTATTATTATTTATGACTATTATTATTATTATTGCTTATTTATTGGTCACTAAAATTATAAAAAGTCTGGGCGCAGCAAGTGCGTTATGGTAGTGAATTTTCATAGAAATGGTCTGGCACCAAATATTTTATTATAACTTTTTTTCTTGTAACTTAAAAATCTGAATTTTGGTGTGCAGTTTACTTTTAATATAGTAAACCTACCTACCAAATTTGGTTATAATAGCTTTCTTATTTTTTGAGATAACATTTTTCGGAATGAAAACTCAAAATTTTCTCGGAAAACGTAGTCCGATTTTCCTGGTTAACGAACTTGTCCAAGCCACTTACAAAGGAAAGGTATGTGCCAAATTTGATCAAAATCGGCTTTTTTGAGTTATCGGTGTATATATATATATATATATATATATATATATATATATATATATATATATATATATATATATATATATATATATACAGAGGGTGTCACAATAGTGTGTAATTCCTCTATATATCCCTTACCCTTAGAGCTAGCCGAAAAAACTTTCTACAAAATTTTCTTGCGATTATCTAAGCTATATCGAGAAAATATAGTCAGATTTGTGAAACTTCCGGTTGCACCGGAAGTAGCTATCAACTTCGTTATTTAAAATAGAATGCTATACTTTTTATTGCATTTTTTGGATATAAAATCAAAAATAAGTGTGACTTTGTGTAGCATTCCCTCTGGCGATCTTTGATATTTGTGAAAATATTACAACTCTCTTTTTTTTAGCTCCGATTTATGTGTTATTTCAAATGTATGCTGTGGGCTGAGTTTAGAGTTTTGCTGCCTTAAATTCGCAATATCAATAGACCGCATTCAATAATTTAAAATGGTTAAAGAATAATTTATCATTATTGTACAGGGTGTATTATTTTTGGGTTACAGCATATCTAATTTTAAAGTGGTATAACTTGTGTTTTTCAAATAGAACACCCTAATTTTTATGGATCGGTCAAGTAGACCATTAAATTCTGCATCGATGTAGTATAGGTTTCCCTATAGCTATAGTTGATAGGTTTTGAGTTATAGTGGTTTGTTTTAGTTTCGCTTGTAAAAATAATGGTACTGTCAGATTGTCACTGTATGAGGCACAGAACATGTGAACAATGTCAGGTAGCCCCTAAACGTTTCCTTAACAAGGAAGTCAGCAGTCTTTATATCTTCATTGCTTGAGCTTACTTCCGTCTAATAAATGTTTGTTTAACAATAATGTGAATCGAATTATCAGGAATAAAATGAGCTGGTCACGATGCAGATTATTTGATCCTGTCCTGGTAACTAGATAATGTGTCGACACAAAAACTTATCAAATGCAACTACATGCAATGCTTGTTATATTATGGACTTATTCATATTTTTACCATACAAAAAGTGAAACACAGTTTAGTAAAGGTAGTTGTAATTATGCGAACTAGAAGGCGAAGTAAACCATAATAACATGACCATAATAATAATAATAATCCACAGTCATTAACATAAAAAATAATAATCTAAAAAAGCGATACATTGAAACTATTCGAAATTTTGCCCATTGACTTGAATACACAATCTAACCCTCCTTAAGATTTATTCTTGAGCATTGCTCAACATTTGCGAAGTTATTTCCCTGCACGCGTCTGCAATTTTATTTCTTAGTTCCTGTGGGGTGTTGGATGGTGTTTGATACACAATTTCCTTGATATAGCCCCACAGGAAAAAATATAGACATGTGAGGTCAGGAGACCTTGCAGACCACGAGACGGGATCACCTTGACCTATCCATGTATTGGGGTACCCCGATTATTTCGAAATCGGCGAACATTTATGTCATAATGTGCTGGTGCCCTATGCTGCATACCACATACGTCGATTGTTATCTAGAGGCAAATCTTCCAAAAACACCTCTACATCTTCTTCTACTATATGCATATATCTCTGCCCGTTGAGGTGGCCATCAAAGAAATATGGCCCAATAAGATTTTTCCCAATTATTCCAGTCCAAACATTTATCTTAAAACGGTGCTGGTGGTCAACTGATCTGCAAAAGTTCGGATTTTCTGAAGCGTAATAATGAAAGTTGTACCCATTAACCCTACCACAACTTGAAAATGAAGATTCATCACCTAACATCAGGTAATTTAAAAAATTCTCACTTTCATTGTACTTGCCAACTATAACTCGCAAAAACTGAGGCAACTTCAATAATCTGCATTCGTCAATGCCTTCTGAAACTTTATTTTATATGGGTGAAACTTGTATTTTCTCAATGTTCTGTTCACTGAAGATTTTCATATACCTAATTCTTTGGCAACTTTCCTCACGCTTGTGTGCGGATTATCTAATGCCGATGCAACAATGGAAAATTCGTTTTCTTCATTGCCACTTACTTTCTCTTGGCGTGTTGACATTTCATAATTGGCGTTAGCAGTTCGCAAAAAGCGGTCTAACAATTTTATGAAACATTTTTTCTGAGGATGTTTTCGGTTCGGATATGTTTTTGCGTACACAGGAGACGCTAGTAAACAGTTTCGCTGACATTCGCCTATAATAAGTGTCATGTTAACTAATTTCTGAGTATTATAATTGATTTTAAATTAAATAAGACAAAAGTTAGAATATAAGACTTGGTTCAAACACTTGAGAACTGAAAATAGTTATAGTTTTTGTCAGGTGACGTTTATCTGTCATCTGACAATTAATATTAATTGTTTCATTCTCTGTACCTCCTGTATCTGACAGAATACAGTTTTTACAAGCGAAACTAAAACAAACCACTATAACTCAAAACCTATCAACTATAGCTATAGGGAAACTTATCCTACATCGATGTAGAATTTAATGACCTACCTGACCAATCCATAAAAATTAGGGTGTTCTATTTGAAAAACACAAGTTATGCCACTTTCAAATTAGATATGCTGTAACCCAAAAATATTACACCCTGTACAATAATGATAAATTATTCTTTAACTATTTTAAAGTATTAAATGCGGTCTATTATTATTTAGAATTTAAAGCAGCAAAACTCAAAACTCAACCCACAGCATACGTTTGAAATAACACATAAATCGGAGCTAAAAAAAGAAAGTCTTAATATTTTCACAAATATCAAAAATCGCTATAGAGAATGTTACACAAAGTCACACTTATTTTTTAATCTCTATCTAAAAATAAAATAAATAGTATAGCATTCTGTTTAAAATAACGAAGTTGATAGCTACTTCTGGTGCAACCGGAAGTTCCACAAAGCTGACTATATTTTCTCAATATAGCTTAGATAATCACAAGAAAATTTTGTTGAAAGTTTTTTCGACTAGCTCTAAGGGCAAGGGATATCTAGAGGAATTACACATTATTGGGACACCTTATGGATATATATATATATATATATATATATATATATATATATATATATATATATATATATATATATATATATATATATATATATATATATATATATATATATATATATATATATATATATATATATATATAAACATATAAAAATTTAAACTGACCCCGGATATGGTTTCTAGGGGTCCTAGTTCGCGCTCATTTACAAAAACTTTTTCAAAATTTAAAAGTCGGGATCTCCCCATTAGTGAATTTTTTCTACGAAAATTCACTAAAAAGCTTTGCTTTTGACTGTATTAACACTATTTTGTTGAACATCCGCTAAAAATTCTTCTATCCAAACTTCAATGTCACTTTTTGTCATTTTTCTGAATTTTTCTTTAGTGACTTTAATGAAATTTGTAATTCTTAAAAGGACTTGGTAATTTTTAAGAGATCTACACCACCTAGGTATACTAACTTTTAATTTTCTAGCTTCAAAGAAAATTGAATTTTGGGCACATAACTTTTAGTGAATTTTTATTTTAAAAAATTCACTAATGGAGAGGTATCGATAGTGAGACTTTGCAAAAAATTTTTCAAATGAGCGCGAACCAGGACCCCTAGAACCCATATCCGGGGTCAGTTTAAATTTTTATATGTTTATATATATATATATATATATATATATATATATATATATATATATATATATATATATATATATATATCCATCTGATAACTCAAAAAAATAAGTAACCGATTTCACTGAAACTCGTCAAGTGCCTTTCTTTTATTAATATCTTGGATGAGTTCGTTAGCCAGGAAAATCGAACGAGGTTTTCCGAGAAAATTTTGAGTTTCCTTCCAAAAAAATTTTTTTCTCTGAAAATAGCAAAGCTGCTTTCATGAAATTTACCGCATATGTTGCCTTGGGAGATACCTTACTACGTACCAAAATTGAACTTTCTAAGTTTATAGAAATGTGAGTTATTCAAATTTTAAATTTTCTTTCGAAAAAATTTTTGTTTACGAAAATTACAAAGTTATTTTGATGAAGTTTGGTGGATATTTTGCCCTAATAAAGACCTTACTACATACCAAAACTAAACTTTCTAAGTTTATAGAAAATTGTGTTATTCCAATTTGAAACATTTAATAAAAATTCATTACCATAACGCACTTGCTGCGTCCCGAGATTTTTTTTCTTAAAAGTAGCTAGAAAACAATATTCAAATATTTCTTATGGTGATAGAGAGATATCGATGGTAACACATGTAAAAAAAAATGTCTTCAAATGTGCGCGTCTTAGGACCTCTAAAACCGTACTTTAAGGCCTGTTTAAATTTAAAATATTCATTTTGGTAATATGCCGTAGTAATAGTGTACAGTTTCAATTAAAATTCCTTGCTGTAACGCATTTGCTGTGTCCCGAAATTTTTTAAAGCCGGTGACGTTTTCAAAGGACTGTTTTAATAATAATAAAGTAACATAGATACCGAAATAATAATCAAGTTGATTACTTTCTGAAGCCAAGAACGTGCAATACATCTCTTAAAATTAAATTACCGAATGTGGGTTCTACGGTTTTGGGTTATAGAGTGAAGACGAAATCATTCTATACATACATAATATCATAAGCGGTATCGCTGCAGGGAACACAAATCCAATAATTAGTGAACTAATTACCAAAATTCGATTTAAACGACACGAGCCGCATTCAAAGTGTTTCCACAGTCGCACAACGAGCAGCAGAGAGTCGCACAGTCGGCTGATTAGTCCCTCGTCAAGTGCAATTTCTATCGGGTTTAAATTGGATTGAATTAGCTTGTGTTTGTCATAGGAGCATGTAGATGTTAGAGACGGCGGTCTCGCGGGATACATTCTGCCTGGATTATACAATGTAATCCAGCTTTTCCGAGGACTAAACTCTGCCCGGTATGCGCGCACTGGGCGCACCTGATGCTCGCTTTCTCCGTGCGTTACTCATACATACAGGGGAAGTTATCAGCGTAAATTCCGGTCATTTATACATTGCTAAGTTTAGGTAGGTACATACATCTAACTACAGACGCAAATACCACTAAAATTATGGAGTGCACTTTTAAATTTATTATTGTCAGAGATTATAACAATGTATGTGTGTGTGTGTGTGTAATTATTATTATTGGTATTATTATTATTATTATTATTATTAATATTATTATTATTATTATTATTATTATTATTATTATTATTATTATTATTATTATTATTATTATTATTATTATTATTTATTTATTTATTTATTTATTATCACAGTTAAATAAATACATCAAATTATACGTTGTAAAAAGAAATATGAAATACACATAAATATCACAGATATCATATAAAATTATACAAAATCTATTGTATTGAATCTCCGGGCATTATACAGGGGTTTCATTAATTATCGAACCTCACGTGACCGCTAAAGGTAGGCAACCCGGCATACACGATTGTACAACCTGCCTTAATGAAGTCCTAAGAGCCAGTGTTGTCTCGTATTTCCTTTGGGGTTTTATAAAAAATATAAAAATTATAATAAGTTGAAACAGTAAATGTCCTAAATGTATTTATTAGTTAGTATTTTTAACAGCAACTCTGTTCATGTATGGTTTACTGTTATTGATTGTTAAAAAAAATTAAAAACGCAATAAAATATTAATTCTATTTTGTATAGATATCAAAATTTTGTAATGTACGTAAACAAATTATGGTCCGATTATTTGAACTTCTAATTTACGTTTTTAGGAATGTGTATTGTGTAACATGTAACAAATATGTACCTGTTTCGGCAGATTACCGACGAACAGATTTGGTAGGGCTTCGTTCCATGCGATGTAGAATATTGTCAACAACATAACCTTAAAATACCTACACTTTTAACTTACGTAAAAACGCAATAAAAATGCTAAGTTTTGATAAAGACTGTTTATTTTTATTGTCCAACAGATAGAAAATTATTTGAAGAAGGTAAACACTGGTCGAACTTGGAAAATGCACAATATACGTACAAAATAACCGTCAAAAGGGAATTGAGCGCCAATGGACTGAACTGTCAATTGTCAATTGATTTAGTAACTTTATGGTCCCTGGTGTAGTGGTTTTTTTTGGTTACTTTTTGACTGCCAATTCATACAATCATATTCCACTAAGAGGGAGACAGAATCCGGTCACGTGGGGTTCGGGAATTAATGAAAGCCCTGTATAATCCGGCACTCAAATACAAAACATGAAATCTTCCTTCTGTATTGTAAACAGTGTGTTCTTGTAACGACATCGTTTTTCGAAAATCACTAATAAGTTTTTGCTCAAATACCAGGTGTATTCTCTTAAGATTCTTGATTTTATGCGGTTTTAAAAACATCCAGGTATGGCATAAAAGGGATATTGTCCTTTATCACAGATCTAAAAACACTGCATATCGTTTGTTTCGCCAAATTGCAGAGATAGTTTCTCATATGTGGTTTGTCGCCTTCGTTGTTTTGTAGGCCTGAGTAAATGTCTATAGGTCGTAGAATTTTCAACATAACTGAGTTGACAAAAGACCACAATTCTTTCACTTGACTACAACTAACAATTATATGCCAAGACGTACCAGGCACTCCACATCACCGACAGTTATCAGTTGCTGGGTAACCCGCTTTATGAATTAAGATACAATTTGCCAATCTGTTCTTCGCAAATCTAAAAAAACATCACCCTTACAACCAAGGGTTGTAAACGAGTAGAAAGAGGAACAGTGTATCTTGTCGTCTGTCCATTTACTAAGTAGCGGATCATAACCTAGATAGTGAAGGTGCACCAGTCGCTGGTAGATTAATTTCCTGTTCGTGTTACGAATTTGGACAATAGAGTCATGATTGCGGTTGAGAAACGTTGCTGTATGAGTAGCTTCACTACCAGGTGTGTCCAAAATTTCTGCATAGATATTATCGACATGAGAGTTTATTTAATCCTAGTTCATTAGTAGATCATTTCTTAGCAGTCGGTTGTAGTCTGGCAAGCTTAATTCCTCAATAAGCTTAAATCTATTGTTTGCTTAATAGGTCGGCTAAAGTAAAAGGCCCAAGTTGAACCACAAGTTTGAGAAGTCTATAGCTACAGATGTTATTAAGCGTGATCTTGTCAGATTAGTGTCTCTAATGACTAGGTTGGTTGTAGCGTGGAAAGCTGGGAAGGTATCAAAAAAAGAAAATGACTCTAGTACTTCACTAAAAAAGGGGACACGTGACTGATGTGGGGTAACTTTCATGAAGAAAAGCTGCCACGACAGAGAGGCTGAATGATAAGTACGTAGCATGCATTCCATCGTGAAGTACTATTTAGGCTCCTCGCTGCACTCCATGTATTTTACGCCAAATAGTACTCTGCACAGTCCCACCTTGCAAATGATATCCACCAGGCCGAGTCCTACACTCCAAAGGAAGGCACAGATTTTTACAGCCAAGCCAATGGTGACGAGTAGATCAAAACAAGTCGATTATAATAGTATCTAAGTTCTTTGTGATTTGTTCTCTCTCTCTCTGTGTGTGTGTGTTATAATTATTGTTCGTTTTTCACACTTCCTTTAAAAAAGTGAGCATAAAGCAATGACACATCGGTCCAGGAGAAGATGGCCGGCTTGAATGTATGTATTAAAAATACAGATGAGTGTCTCCCATTACTCCCCGGAAGAGACTGCAAGCAGCTAGTACAACCGATTTCTAAATAGGTAGGTATGATTCCCATTCTAGGCCCAGTTACTCAAGGCTCTTCTTCAGGCTTTTTGGTATTTCGCCTGTGGCGCTGACAACAATGGGGACTACAATAACCTTATTCATATGCCACATCTCGAGAATATCATCATACAGTGGTAAATACTTATTAATTTTCTCCGTGTATGTTTTTTATTTATTATTATTATTATTATTATTAATATTATTCTTACTATTATTATTACTATTTGATATAAGCGTTACACTATCTCAGTATACTACTGAAAGCTTTTGACCGACCCCCCGCGCGCGACGTTGGAGTTCGGCTCGGTGGATGGGGATGAAATTCATCATATCCTATTATGCCGATATTATCATTACAGTCTGACTTCTGGGAGATTCAACACAGCAGACGTGTTTGAGGTCGCCACTCAACTGAGGAATTTTTGGACTATGTGACATATTTGCAGCAGAACCGCCCTCTGCCCCACGTTGAGGATGTTATTTGATAATCCGAGTTCCTTTATATTTCCCATGAAATTTTTGGTGACTGTTCCTTCCGCCGACATTACGAAAGGATACACAGCCACCTTCTGGAGTTTCCATACGTTTTTTTTTCATATGCCAAGTTTTCATACTTGGTGATCTTTTCAGTTTCAGTTTTCTGAATGTTATGGGGCAGCGGTACAGCAATATCTATATTCACAGCAAGCCTCATCTGTTTGTTTATCAGGAGAATGTCTGGCCTATTAAAGTCCAGAGTGCGGTCCGTTATCATGGGTCGCAGTACAGGAGAAAGTCCGTCGACTCCAGCACTGCCCCTGGAGAATACTTGTAGTAGGCTGGTTGTTGACGGGTTCAGGACGCTGTATTTCAAAGCAATTTGTTGGTGGATGATATTGGCGAGCTGGTTATGCCTGTCTAAGTAAGCTGAGTCTGAGAGGGCAGGACATGCTGCCATGACGTGTCCAATGGTCTCTCCAACAGCTGCGCATTTTCGACATTTACCACCACTTCTAATATTAGGCAATGCTTCTCGTAATTATTATTATTATTATTAATAATAATAATATTATTCATTGTTTGTTTAAATGCATACAAGTCGTTTATGTTAAATATACCCCTGATAGCTTTTGTCTCTGGATTAATTAATTCATAACTATTAACGCCCTTCTCATTTTCTATCTTGTGTGGCCCTTCAAACGGTAATAATAATTTCTTACATTAATCCTTTGTTTTGTCAGCCACTCTCCGTGCTTTTAAAATTACTAGGTCTCCTTTCTTGAATTTTACTAAGTATCGTTGCCTTCGTATGGTGGTATTTGAGGAGCGTTCCCATGGCCAGGGAGGTAAAATATCTTGGGGTCGTATTGGACTCTAAGCTAACCTGGAATGGTCACATTGGAAAAATACTGCGTAAGGCAGTCATGACCTTAGCCGTCACTAGGCGGCTATATGGAAAAACGTGGTGACTAAGACCTAGTATGGCCCACTGGCTGTACACAAGGGTGGTTAGACCATTGTTAACATATGCGGCACTGGTCTGGTGGCCTAAGGTGACACAATCCAGTGCCAAACAAAAACTAGGCAAGATCCAAAGGATGGCTTGCCTAGGCATCACAGGGGCCATGTCTTCAACCCCAACAGCCGCCATGGAGGTGTTGCTGGATCTACCCCCCTTACACTTAGTTATTATGGGAGAGGTCAGGCTAGGACTATACAGACTAGCCTGCAATGGTAGACTGAAGATCAACCCAGGCTTCAGGGGCCACTGCAAAATTCAGGAGATCGTGAAGGAGCCCATGCTTGAAATGAGGTCAGACTTCGCGAGCCCTCGAATGTGCAGGGAAAACAACTTCACAGTGGAAATCCCTGATCGCGAGGCATGGCGGGAGGAGACGCCGGGCATACCACGGGACGCGCTCGTCTGGTTCACGGACGGATCTGGCGGGGAGCGTGGGACGGGGGCAGGTGTTTACTCGGAAGGACCGAGGGTAAGTCATAGTATTTCCCTCGGAGCCCATGCAACGGTGTTTCAGGCCGAGATGTACGCCATCCTGCACTGTGTGCGGGAGAACAAGAGGAGGGGCTACACCAACAAGCGGATCCTCATAGCCACAGACAGCCAGGCAGCCCTTAAGGCACTAAGTAGCCCACGGGTAAATTCCTGGCTGGTCAGTGAGTGCCGAGACGAGACAAGCGACCTGGCTGGGCAGAATGAGGTGACCCTCATCTGGGTTCCGGGTCACTCGGGGGTCAAAGGCAATGAAGAAGCTGACAGTCTCGCGAAGAGAGGGTCAGCAGAACCATTTATGGGACCAGAACCGGCTCTGGGCGTGTCAAAGAGCACTGCCAGGGGAGCCATTAAGTCCTGGGTCAGAAACCAACACAAGGTGTACTGGGCGGACTGTCCAGGGCTCAGACATGGGAAGTCAATAATTGACGGACCCAGTTCAAAGAGAGCTGTGGAGCTGCTAAACCTTAGCAGAGGACAGCTCAGAAACACAACAGGTCTCTTGACGGGACACATGGCCGTCAAGAAACACCTGCATAAAATGGGGCGGTTCGAAGGGGACCTCGCATGCAGACTCTGCGGCGAGGGGGAGGAATCAGCCCAGCACATCTTGTGTGAGTGTATAGCTCTGGACCGGAAAAGACAACTGATCTACGGTCACTCTAGACCGGAGACAGAGCAATATAAAACTTCACCCTACCAATCGCTGTGCAGACTAGTTAAAGGCACAGTGATTTTAGAATTGGTGGAGTAAGACTAGGGGTATGCACAATCAACCAAGGGTTGCGGTGCTATCGGGGCGGCAAGGCCGTGGACGAGCCCTGAGGGAACAAAAAAAAATGGTGGTATTTGTCTACAATGTTTGTTTTGGTTTTAATTCTTGTTGGGTCTCAAACTAGTGGTCGTAACTAGACATCAACGCTACACGTTGTGCCCGTACGATCACCAGATCAATTTTTATTTTATATCGTACCCTTTTTCTGTACTAGTACCTACCTTTTTATTTTTTCTTCCCTAACGGTTGACAATTTTGAGCCATATTACACATCAACAGAGAATAATTTTCCAGGTCTCTCATTTTCTTCCTGTCGTACTTGCCAAAATATTTTCCTTCTAGAACAATGGGTTGCTGCGGTTCTCCCCGGACATGCTGTACGAATTTTTCTTTGAAGTAGTTTTCACTCTTCAATAGTTTTTTCTTGCTTATGAACCAGGCAAAAGGTTTTTCAACTATGTTTCTCCTCACCGTTCTCTAATTTTATCCCATATAAGTCCTATTTTTGATTTGTTTCATTAATTCTTTAATAAATACCTTCGGGTGGATATATTCGATGTCCCCATTAATTTTTGTTCCGTTTTTATATTCACTCTGCATATTAATTTTCATTTTCTGGGTTATTATTTGATCTTGATACCTTACCATTCGTTTTTCCTTAGAGATTATTTGATATTTGGCTTTGAGTTTTATTTTTACTTCTTTTACACGTTCGTATTCATTCCGCGTTGATATTTTTACTTCTTGTTGATATTGTTCTACCTTTTCTTCAGTTACATCATTCATTATTTTTATTTCCACATAATATTCGCCTTCCACCTTTTTTATGCCATTGTTTTCTTTTAATTCTTCATACCGTTCATCTTCTTTCGTTTCTTGTGGATCCTTATCTCATATTTTATTTATTTTATAGAATTTTTTATTAATTTCTTCTTTGGTATTAACCTCCATCCGTATTATATTTTCTTTTTCTACCATGTTTTGTTTTATTTCTTGCATATTTTGATCTATTCTGCCTATATCTTCCTCTCTATTTTTTTCGTTCTTTTGTTCTCTTCTCACCATATGTTGTTCCATTCTCATCGTATCTTAGCTCATTCTCATTAAATATTGCATTATCATGTCAGTGCTTGGACCGGTTTGTTTCTCTGTTTCTTGCTTTTCCCCATTTCATCCTTTCTGCTAGGCATTTGGGCGTATTTGTTATTCTTATGACAGGATTTTATACCTGCGTCTTACACAGCTGGGCTTTACACGGCTGATTTTTACAGAGCCCCACGTTTGGGCGACAATTGCTATAGTTTTACTTTGGTATAAATACCTTTTCTTATATATTTATAAGTGTATGTATTTATTATGTATATAGTTAGTTTTACTACGACCTCTCTGTATATATACATATATATATATATATATATATATATATATATATATATATATATATACATATATATATATATATATATATATATATATATATATATATATATATATATATATATATATATATATATATAGTATTTTAATTTAACGATAATACCTACAGTTTATACTTAATGCCCATGCACAATTTATGTAAATTTTACGTTAAATTTGTATTGAAGTGTTAATAAAGAAATACATGTGTTTTGTGTTCCTGTTTATTTTAAACCCCTATGTGTTTGTGTAAGGTCTATTTTTTACCACTGTTAAATGGCAATAGATACAGATATATATATATATATATATATATATATATATATATATATATATATATATATATATATATATATATATATATACATACATACAATATACTTGCCCTTAGCTAAATCTCCTCGGCTGCTTCAGCTCCTGACTCTAGTCTCAGTAGTCGGTTCAAATTTAGAGATGGTGCCATATGCCATTAATTCTTATAATTTTATAAATATACCCCAAAGAAATACGTCAACAAATTTTTAAATAATAACCAATTTTTTTTATTGAGATTGGAAAAATCTATAATTTTGTTCTTAATGGATCCTTTACGGTTTAAATTGACTACCAAAGTTTTATATGGATTAAGTGACAGGATTTTAATTGTTTTCATTTTAACAAAAATGACCAAAATTTCTTTGGATTCCTAATTTGCAACACTATTTGCCCTCTATGATTTCGCTTGTTAAACACTATGGGAATTTGGTTTAAATTTCTGTTTATATTTATGAATTCTGCTATTACCATATAAATATTTATTTCTCGACAAAAAGTGATCGTTTGCCTCGATTAATAAATACTTAGAAGAACTTGCTTTAATTGTGATTTATAATAAGTATATGAATTTTGCGACACCTTGCTGTCTGACGTTTGGTGATGTTTTGATGTATATTAGCCGTATATTCATTTCTCGTGGTGATTCTCTGGTTTGGGACATCTAGTGAACCTTTTGTTTACTTGTTGGACATATTGGGTACTGTTTATGCACAAAATTCACTTAAAAATTCATAATTTATCTGGATGGAAAAATGATGCTCTTTTCTCGGCGTTCTTCAAACAACGAACTTCTAAAAAAACCGAAAATGGATATCGTCGAAAAATAATCTTGAAGCTTATTTCCTGTTCCTGTATTAAATTTATAGCAAGCTGTCTGGAAATTATTTTCAACATTCAATGTTCCGGTCTTTATTGGACTCAGCTGCATATACTGCCAGCCAGTGTAGCATGAAAAACCATCAGTTCATCCCTGACAGGTATGTCTAATTTAGAAACCCACCAAGTTCAAATCCTTCACTCTAATGACATTTACAAACAGAAAATTCCTAACTCTAGATATGAAGATTTGAACTTATTCTATGTATAAACATTAATTTCAACTTAACACTAGAAATACTTTTAAATGTTCAATCTTGCTTGGGAAGTCTTTTTAAAAACCACTGTTGTCTTTTGGAGTTTTAATATTTCACCTCTAATTAATATACATAGTGTTTTTTCAATACATTTTATTTTTAACTGATGTAAGTAAAATCTTTTGACAAAATTCTTTCGTTTAAAAATAACTTGTTTTTAGACCTCAAGCTATACATACACCTTTAGGTATGTAGCTTAATTACTTAATGTACTAATATCGTTCCAAATTATATAGGTTATAAATTTAAGTTTTAACAATGATTTAAGTAAAACATTTATTTTTTAGCATTCATATCTCTTTTATCCAGCACTAAATAACAGTAATAAAGAATATGTCTGGTGATAATATGTTGTTGTTTATTTTTTTCACGTGGCTAGTGTCATGTAATATGGATAATTTATATTGGCATGGTTCTGGATATTTATAGGCATGGATATAATTTACAAAAAAAAATACATACACATTTCGTGCAAACTGTAAGTATCGTTTAAGACCTTTTGTATCATAGCAATATATATATATATATATATATATATATATATATATATATATATATATATATATATATATATATATATATATATATATATATATATATATATATATATATATATATATATATATATATATATATATATATATCTCACCGATGACTCAAAAAATAATTAACCGATTTGGATGAAAATTCGCTAGTGCATTTCTCTTATTAATGGCTTCGACGAGCTTGTTAGCCAGGAAAGTCGAACAAGGTTTTCCGGGAAAATCTTGAGTTTATTTAGAAAAAAATTGTTTTGTTCCGAAACTTACTAAGCCATTTTAATAAAATTTGGTGTATATATTGCCTTAGGAAAATTCAACTATCTAAGTTTATTCAGTACCATAACGCACTTGCTGCGTCCGGAACTTTTTTGATCATTAGGCTATTCTCGTAACATTGACATTTTAGATTTTTATTAATATTTATGAAACTTACTGGTGCAATTGAATTTTAGATTAAATAAATAACCGCTTGGGACTTTGAATTTTGAAAAATGAATTGATTATTAGTTGCGCTTTAATTTACTATGCATTTAAGTGCCTAAATTGAAACCTTAGCTACACAAAATTATGTAAGACTAGATGCATTCTCCCAACAATTAGAACCGTAGACCGGTTTCGCTCTCATTAGAGCTCTTCAGTACGGCATACTAATTGTAGCAAAAATGCACCAAAAATAACACAGCTATCGTATAGCCAGTCTTAAAACACTAAGTGAGTGGTGAACGTGTCGCCACCTAGTTCGGAACCAAGTACTATGTTGTCACGTCCGCTCCAAATAACACAGAGTGTTAAAAATAGAGACGGTATACAACTAACTAACAATTTAAAAAATTGTTAGCCCTGGCTAGTTGTATACCGTCTCTATTTTTAATACTCTGTATTATTTGGAGCGGGCGTGACAACATAGTACTTGGTTCCGAACTAGGTGGCGACACGTTCGCTACTCACTTAGTGTTTTGAGACTGGCTACACGATAGCCGTGCTATTTTTGGTGCGTTTTTGCTACAATTAGTATGCCGTACTGAAGAGCTCCAATGAGAGCGAAACCGGTCTACGGTTCTAATTGTTGCGAGAATGCATCTAGTCTTACATACTTTGTCCCTATATTGGGGTAGAAATGGGCCAGGGCTAACAATTTTTTAAATTGTTAGTTAGTTGTATACCGTCTCTATTTTTAATACTCTGTATTATTTGGAGCGGGCGTGACAACATAGTACTTGGTTCCGAACTAGGTGGCGACACGTTCGCTACTCACTTAGTGTTTTGAGACTGGCTATACGATAGCCGTGTTATTTTTGGTGCTTTTTTGCTGCAATTAGTATGCCGTACTGAAGAGCTCTAATGAGAGCGAAACCGGTCTACGGTTCTAATTGTTGCGAGAATGCATCTAGTCTTACATACTTTGTCCCTATATTGGGGTAGAAATGGGCCAGGGCTAACAATTTTTTAAATTGTTAGTTAGTTGTATACCGTCTCTATTTTTAATACTCTGTATTATTTGGAGCGGGCGTGACAACATAGTACTTGGTTCCGAACTAGGTGGCGACACGTTCGCTACTCACTTAGTGTTTTGAGACTGGCTATACGATAGCCGTGTTATTTTTGGTACATTTTTGCTGCAATTAGTATGCCGTACTGAAGAGCTCTAATGAGAGCGAAACCGGTCTACGGTTCTAATTGTTGCGAGAATGCATCTAGTCTTACATACTTTGTCCCTATATTGGGGTAGAAATGGGCCAGGGCTAACAATTTTTTAAATTGTTAGTTAGTTGTATACCGTCTCTATTTTTAATACTCTGTATTATTTGGAGCGGGCGTGACAACATAGTACTTGGTTCCGAACTAGGTGGCGGCACGTTCGCTACTCACTTAGTGTACACAAAATTACACAATTTCAATACTTATTGCTAAAATCTCACACTAAACAACAAATTGGCTATGTATCTTAAAAAATAAGCTTACTACCTATCTTAGTTATTACGTTTAAGAAGTTTTTTTTAGGTCAAATTCACAAATGGTGGGTTAAATTTTTTTAAATGGCCTTAAACTACGCCTATTATTGGCATATCTAGTTTAAGGTCTTTTAAGTGACCTTTACTCACTTCTGTCCCTTTAGTTTATTAACCTTAACGTTCTTACACATTGGTTAGTACTTTTCCGAATGTCTTTCCGTCTCTTAAGGAAATACTGTTACACTTTTACTTGTTCGATTATTTCCCTTAGTGTTCACTGTTTTTATACACTTTCCTAACTCTTTCACTGATTAAAATACTAGCTATATGTATATTACTTGTAGACATGTATTCCGTATCACTGTCCATTTAGGTCCATGTTGTATTTTATTGAATTTGCCTTTTATTAGGTTTTCTATTTGCTTTTAGACGAAATTTATACTTTACATACCTTCTTGTTTTGAACATCATTGAACACAATTATTTTGTGTGCGGTTAGGTGTGTTTTATGCATGGGTGTATGTGTGTATATATGTGAACCTAGATAATACCACAATATATATATATATATATATATATATATATATATATATATATATATATATATATATATATATATACACATATATATATATATATATATATATATATATATATATATATACACATATATATATATATATATATATATATATATATATATATATATATATATATATATATATATATATATATATATATATATATTGTGGTAGATATTATATATATGCTGTGGTATAGATATGTGTTATCTACAGCAATTGTAGAACATTTTCAGAAAAAAATCTGGTGAAAAGTCGCATCATTTTTCAGGTGATTTGTTGAAGGGTCATTGTTGGGTGTTTTTGGTTAATAGAGGCATTTAGGTATCAACGTGGGACACTAAGTGCACTAAGTATCGGCATACTGACCCATTATTCGTCACCGTTGTGATGGACTACCGGAAATTAAACAGTGACGTTCGAATAATTAAAGGGCATTGCTGGTCATATCAGAGACTATAATGAACCCGTACGTGAACCGGGTGGACATTTGCAATCACGCCTTCCCTTGATTAATGGTTCAGGCAACATGCTTTACATCGACCTGTCCATATATCATGTCGGGCCGTACAGCCGATATGGTATTAAACTGTTTCAATTTACCCTTGGAAGCCTGCCCTGCAGACTGAGGCCACCATCCAATTAAATTCTATAATAAGGAAAAACTTTCTCAACTATCTCTGTTGAAATATTTTATGGGATAGGTTATTTATGGAGCGACGATTGTTTTGGACTATTAACATGCATTCGATCACTGTTATTAAACGGAAAATCAATTTTCGTTTCATTAGCCGTGCCACCAGCTAGCTAAATTTATTGGGTATAAATGTCAAGATATAAAGGGTTGTTCCAAATTATTGTGTTATAATTGGCAATTAACCGGAAAATAATTGATACCTAGGCATATTTAACAATTAAAACTAACAAAGCCATAACACAGGGTGTTCGCTTCGGCGATGCTGACCCGTAAGTGGAAATAATAAGGTTCATTTGGAATTCATATGACTATATACAGTGTGAAACAGCCGAATGGAATATATTCAGTATCTCAAATATTGTGCATATTTATAAAAAATTCAGAAATACGACAATTTAGGCTTAAAAATTACATCCTACAACATGACAACTTCGCCCCTACATTCAGCACCCTTCGAGTGATAGTCTCAACCCCAAAGTAGTTAAAAAGATCCTTGCAATACCTCATTTGAAAGATATCTTCATTCTCTATTTAAAAGTACTATGGTTTTAAAATTTATTTCGAACAATAACACAAGAAAAAATAATTTATCTGATTGATTAACTTCGCTACACTAAAACACTCACTAAAAAATTAACAACTAATCCCGTCTTATTCCTGACAATAAGAAAAAAATCTCTGGACGCAGCAAGTGCGTTATGGTAGCGAATTTTCTTTAAAATATTTTTAATAGCAAATATCTTTCTTTGATGAAAGCAGGCATCAAAGTTGGTTGCCTATATAGTAGAAACAATGTACCATATTTCATCGAAATAAATTTATTGTTTGAAAATATATAAACATTTTTTAAAAGTCTAGATGCAGCAAATGTGCTGTGGAAGTCAATTTCCATTAAAATGTTTTTAATAGCAAATGCGAGCAGGCATCAATCTGATTACCGATATAGCCTATGTGGTAGAAACAATGTACTATATTTTATCAAAATTACTTATAGTTTGAAAATATACAAAAATTTCCCGAAAATAAACTTTAATGTTGGTTTTCTAACCATCAAAGCTTACGTTAATAGCAAATTGAGTTATTGAAATTTGAAGGATTTAATGAAAATTCGGTTAATTTGCAGATTAGCTCCCGAACGCTTTCCAACAAATTGTTTTTAGAAAAATTACTAGGACCCCACCTGGATGCACAAACCACAAGAAAAATTTCTTATTTACACCCCCCAAAGAAGTTATGGGACTGGGAGTGAATAGGGGTGGTGTGCGGGATAGGCAGGGTTTAAGGGGGATATGGCTTCAAGATGTGCAAATGACAGCTTTCAAGCCCGCTTTATTCGAATTTTCTGCTCATATTTCCTTTTTACTACCTACCTCGCTCAGCACCCCAACTCACTCCTGGTCCCGTAACTTTCTTGGGGTGTGTGAACAAGACATTTTTCTTGCGGTTTCTGAAAACAGTTTTTTGAAAAACGTTCGGGAGCTAAACTGCAATTTTACCGAAAATTCGCTACCAAAACGCACTTACTGCGTCCAGATTTTTTTTCTTACAAAACGCATCATATTTCGATAAAAAATGCAAAAGCGCATTAACGAATTTGTTCTACGAAAATTAGCTAAAAAAAATTACTCACCCCTGCTCACTCCCGGTCCCGTACCTTCCTTGGAGAGTGTGAACAAGTAATTTTCCTTGGGGTTTGTGGATCCAGGAGGGGGGGGGGGGGGGAGGCAGGTTTCTGAAAACAGTTTTTTGAAAAGCGTTTGGGAGCTAAACTGCAAATTTACTGAAAATTCGCTACCAAAACGCACTTACTGCGTCCAGGTTTTTTCTTACAAACGCATCATATTTCAACAAAAAATGCAAAAATGCAATAACGAATTTGTTCCACGAAATTTAGCTAAAAAAAATTATGCACCCCTACTCACTCCTGGTCCCGTAACTTCCTTGGGGGGTGTGAACAAGAAAATTTTCTTGGGGTTTGTGGATTCAGGGGAGGCCTAGGCAGGTTTCTGAAAATAGTTTCTTGAAAAGCGTTCGGGAGCTAAACTACAAATTTACCGAAAATTCGCTACCAAAACGCACTTACTGCGTCCAGTTTTTTTTCTTATAAACGCATCATACTTTGATAAAAAATGAAAAAATGTATTAACGAATTTGTTCTACAAAAATTAGCTAAAAAAAATTATTCACCCCTACTCACTCCTGGTCCCGTAACTTCCTTGGGGAGTGTGAACAAGAAATTTTTCTTAGGGTTTGTGGAACGAGGGGGGGTTGGGGCTAGGCAGGTTTCTAAAAACAGTGTTGTGAAGAGCGTTCGGGAGCTAAACTGCAAATTTACCGAAAATTCGCTACCAAAACGCACTTACTGCGTCTAGATCTTTTTCTTACAAACGCATCATATTTCGATAAAAAATTCAAAAATACATTAACGAATTTGTTCTACGAAAATTAGCTAAAAAAAAATTATACACCCCTACCCACTCCTGGTCCCGTAACTTTCTTTGAGAGTGTGAACAAGAAATTTTTCTTGGGTTTTGTGGATCCGGGGGGGGGGTGTTGGGGGCTAGGCAGGTTTCTGAAAACAGTTTTTTGAAAAGCGTTCCGGAGCTAATCTGCAACTTTACCGAAAATTCGCTACCAAAACGCACTTACTACGTCCAGATTTTTTCTTATAAACGCATCATATTTCGATAAAAAATGCAAAAATGAATTAACAAATTTGTTGTATGAAAATTAGCTAAAAAAAATTATAGACCGTTAAACCATAACTTCACTAAACCTACAAATTAATATCCAAAAAGCCACCAACTTAACTAAACTGACAGCCAAAGCATCAAAGAAAGGGTCTATTTGAAATGGATATTTTGTAAATATTTTAGTAAAATTAAGGGCAATGACGGTTGAATCTGAAACTTAAGGGTTTGCAGAACACTCTTCTTGCAACATTTTCTTTTCACAATCGGTATTTCTTTCACATTCTTTGCCTAAACATTGCCAATTTTGACGTTTAAAATTGCGAGTTTGACGTTTTGAGAAAAACTCACAAATTTGTCTCTTTAACTGCCCATAACTTCGTTGTCTTTAAAGCTAGAGACCGAAAATTTTGGTACAGAGTTCACTCTTTATAATACAAACACGCCTACCAAATTTGATACTTTGTTATTTCCGGAGATATGAATTTTTTTAGAAAGGAAACACAAAATTTTCCGGGAAAACCTGGTTCGATTTTCCTGGCTAACGAGCTTATCCAAGCCACTTGCAAAAGGAAGGTACTTACCAAATTTGATCAAGATTGGTCCATTATTTTTGCGTTATCGGTCGGATATATATATATATATATATATATATATATATATATATATATATATATATATATATATATATATATATATATATATATATATATATATATATATATATATATAAACACAGATCTCCTCATTAGCGAATTAAAAAAAAATTCGCTAAAACGAAAAAACACATCGGATTTAATTTAATACATGTTTAAAATGCACGCCTTGAACATCCTGGCAACATCCTAATCGTCAATAGAAATATCTTCCAACATTAATTAACACCTGAGGCGTCACCGACTTACTCGCAATCGGTATTCTTCTTCTGAAGTCAGTCAGATCGCGTAGTTTAGTTTGTATACCATACATTTCACATATCCCCATTAATAAATATAAATAAACTCATTGATTGTTGTTGCCCTTACTTGGTGAAACTGGTCCATAATACATACAGACTGCGAGACTACTTCACTGGCTTCGCTGTTGGGTTTCGTCTCTGTAGATGAAGGGCGTAGCCAGCGCGTAAGTTAACTGGAACAAGATGACCTTATGAATTCTAGGTGTTCTCGGACGTTCTTTAACGTTTCTGTGACTAGTTTCGCTGCTTGACAGCATTCCCAGACATTTAAAAATTTAATTAGTACGAAATCATGATAACTACAAATAAATATCTGTTGCTATGTTATGATGTTTTTAAACATAAATTCATCAAATTGAAAATAAAATGAAACACAGATGACGAATGAGGCTTTTAAAGTTTCTACGTGATGTATGTGAATATTTAACATAAAAATAGAACTAGCCTATAATAACTATAATCACAGTTACAACATTAAAATAACTAAACAATAACAATAATAAAGCAGTCTCTATACAACGAAAGTATCGACATACATCAACTCATTATCTTATTACAACTTTTTTGAAAGAATAGTTAAATTTATTTTCTTTGACTTATTTAATTAGGAAGAAGAGTATCCAAGAAAGGGAAATTCATTAAATCAGTTTGCTCATTTAATCTGCCCATCTGTTGTTATTTTGTTGTAACTATTTATTATTGTAATAATGTTGTGGAATTAAAATTTAACTGAAACAATTGTTTCCAAAGCCCCTGAGGAAAAAATAATATTTCTGTAAAACATGCCAATAACTCAAAAACGACTGCAGATACGCACGCATAATGTTAAAGAAGGTTTCTCTCAAATTTAATTTCACATTGATTTCTGGCATCAGAAATGGTAGGTGTCTTTTGGAAAAATGAAGTTTTTGACATTTCATTCATATATATATATATATATATATATATATATATATATATATATATATATATATATATATATATATATAAAATTGAAACTTGCCCCGGATATGGGTTCTAGGGGTCCTAATTCGCGCTCATTTGAAAAAAATTTTGCAAAGTCTCACCATCGTTACCTCTTTAATATTGAATTTTTTTAAATGAAAATTCACTAATATCAAAACTAGAAGAGGAAGGCATAGGGAACTAACATACCACTAGAAAGCTTATTCAATCTAGAAGACATGAGGTCATAACATACACAGTGTTTTATTTAAAAATTTTGAGTTAACGTGGTTTTAAATTTTTAAAAACAGTGTACAATTTTCGAACACCTGTGTTAAGGAAAGAAATGCTGATTTAATATATCGAAGGGCACTATTATCTATTTGAATGTACCAATGTATGTAATGGTTGGTGGCTAAATGGCCCAGATATAGATTTTTTCTTAATTGACCTCATCTGCCAGATTTTCTGAAATAAACAAAAAATTTAACAAAATATAAAACCGACTTCACAAAAAAAATGATTTTAAAACAAAAATGCACTAAAAAGTAAAAAATAATTGCGTATTCTTCTGTCTATAACTCACAATCAACTTATTTTTTCTACTCAATGTACTATCTATGCATTTACCAATTTACCACGCAAGAATGTAGGTACACACTTAAACTTAACATCTAACTCAACACATACCTATGACTAACAAACAATTATCAAAATATTTATTTACAGTTCACCTAAGCAAAAAGTTTTTAATATATGTGTAGACTGCTTAAAAGACAACAAAATCATTAGGATCATATAATGTAAAATTATTGTTATTTTTGGAGTCGGTGTCAGCCAAGGAAATACGACAATACACCTTGCAATAATAATACGAGAATACCTTATGAAATCTATTTTACCAATGAACTTTTATACGACAAAATACTGTGGACCCTGAAACGACAAAATACCAATATCTAATTAAACCTTTTTACAAATGAACTTTAATACGAAAATATGCTGTGGCAATATCGATCTAACAACCACCTCCAGGGCCATTTCTAAGGAGACTTGTGAAGAGCGCAGAAATAGACATGAAAAAAGTTTTACAGAGGCAAAATATCGAAAAACGTACTCACCGTCTCGGCTTGATCTACGATCGTCAATCGAATGAGATGGAAGCGCAACGTGCTTACCGCCTCGGCGTGATCCATGATCGTCTATCCAATGAGACGGAAGCGCAACGTGCCCACCGCCTCGGCGTGATCCACAATCGTCTAGCCAATGAGACCGAAGCGCAACGTGCCCACCGCCTCGGCGTTATCCACGAACGTCTATCCAATGAGACGGAGGAGCAACGTGCCCACCGTCTCTGCTTGATCCATGATCGTCTATCCAATGAGACGGAAGCGCAACGTGCTCACCGCCTCGGCGTGATCCACAAACGTCTATCGAACGAGAGCGAAGCGCAACGTGCCCACCGCCTCGGCGTTATCCACGAACGTCTATCCAGTGAGACGGGGAAGCAAAGTGCCCACCGAGTCGGATTGATTCACGATCGCTTAATAAACAAAACACCTGAGACTCGTTCAGTTCGACTTAGTGGAATGCGCCAAGCCAGTCATATTTGTAGGGACATCGCAAATGAACAATCTTTTGTAGCGGTATTAATATTTTTGCTGATGTATGCTGCGCCGTTTGTAAAAGAAGTATTTATCCACAACAGCGTTCCAATTTACGAACAGATAAAATGATGCCCGCAGAAGTACCGCCTGCATTAGCCAGTTTGACAAGCGTTGAAGAACGATTTTCAAGTCGCATCGTACCGTTTTTAAAGATTGCTAAACTTAATAACCGTTTCAGTGAAAAAAAAAATTTCGGATGAAAACTTAAAATTTTCCCGGTAAACCTCGTCCGATTTTCCTGAATGACGAACTTTTCCAAGCCATTTACAAGAGGAAGGTACATGCCAAATTTTATCAAAATCGGCCCATTATTTTTTTGAGTTATCGGTGTGATAACTATATATATATATATATATATATATATATATATATATATATATATATATATATATATATATATATATATATATATATATATATATAAACATATAAAAATGTAAACTGACCCCGGCTATGTGTTCTAGGGGTCCTCGTTCGCGCTCATTTGCAGAAAAAAATTCAAAAGTCGGGATCTCTTCATTAGTGATTTTTTTCTACTAAAAATCACTAAAAAATCAAAATACAGCGAGTAAATGAAAATTCGCTTTAAATTTATTTATTTATTGAACTATGTATAATGTATATAGGATTTCTATTGAAATTTATTTTTGGTCTATAAACAATGTTTAACAATTTAATAAACCTTATGTGTTTATTTATACCCTCAGTAATTCGTGAATAAATTAATTCAAAAAGTTATCAAATTTCAAAAATTATTCTTGTGAAAGTCTATATTTTTGTATAAATGGATTTTTCACTGAAATTCTGAATGCCAGGAAACGTGTGACCTTGAAAATTTAAAAAATTACTGCCTCCTCTAACGCGACACTCACGAGCCTCCACTGTAATACACCTCAAGTAGCGCAATTGGAACGCAGGATATACGGTTTCGATTTTATTACTAATTTATTTATTATTATATAATGTATTACATTATTGTTAATTTATTTATTACATCGACAAACAATACAATGAAAACATCATCAATGTAGTCGGAGTCAATTAAATACTCATTATTAAGGATAACTCAAAAACTACTGGACAGATCTTGATCACATTTATATGAGACCACATGAGAAGCACCAGCTTTTAAATAAAAAAAGAATCATCAAAATCGGTTCACCTAGCAAAAAGTTATGAGGTAACACACAAGAACATCATCAATGTAGTCGAAGTCAATTCAATACGCATTATTAAGGATAACTCAAAAACTACTGGTCAGATCCTGATCACATTTATATGGGACCACATGAGAAGTACCAGCTTTCAAATTAAAAAAGAACCACCAAAATCGGTTTGCCTAGAAAAAGGTTCTGAGGTAACACACATAAAAAAATACAGGTGAATTGAGAACCTCCTTCTTTTTTTGAAGTCGATCAAAAAGTAGAATAACACAAAAAATCCTGTTTTTTACCAATGATGTAACAAATAAATTTAGACTAGAATTTTACATACGATTCAAAACTGTGATGATATATAGGGTGCTTTGTTTTAAATAACGTATTTGATGGAAATTTCCGGTATAACCGAAAGAGCAGCCATTTTAAAACTATTTTATTTAGATGGAACTTCAGCCATAATGGTCAGATTCAAGTTTTCAGAAAAAAATGTCAGATAGAAGTACGATAACTTTTATTTTAACTAACAGATTCCATGAATATATATATATATATATATATATATATATATATATATATATATATATATATATATATATATATATATATATATATATATAGGGTGATTCATGGAATCCGTTAGTTAAAATAAAAGTTATCGTACTTCTATCTGACATTTTTTTCTGAAAACTTGAATCTGACCATTATGGCTGAAGTTCCATCTAAATAAAATAGTTTTAAAATGGCTGCTCTTTCGGTTATACCGGAAATTTCCATCAAATACGTTATTTATATATATATATATATATATATATATATATATATATATATATATCGTCAATTCGCGCGAAAAGTCGAAAATGTCATTAAGTCCGTTCTAACAATAACGAATTGATTCAGTTATTGCTAGCGAATGTCAAGAACAATGCATTTCTCATGATAAAAAAATCACATGTACATAATTTTAAACGCGTTGAATTGGACAGTGAATGCAAAGAAATTTATCCTCAGGGATTAAGGTACTACCTGCCTATTCATGTCCAAATCCAATTCGGCCTGTTTTAGATTCAATAAAAAAATATATAAAATCCAAGTAATAAAGGGCAATTGCAATTTGACACATCACACTCAATTCCAACTGATTCGGTTATAATTGGCCAGCTTTGCTATTAAACAAACATAAATATTCATCTCGCAGGCAAATGGTGCGCTCTCTACAAAATGACATTTTGAAGAGGTATTTTTGCAAATTTCTGTTAATTACCACTGTCACCCTTTAATATTCTCGCTGACGTTATCGCAGAGCGCCGAGCTACGCCGCTAGCGGGGCTCTGGCTCTTTCGACCTCCTGCGACCTAATGAATGCATTAAATTATCTCTATAAACACGCATTTTATTAGAAACCCTTTAAATGATTAATGATAAAAAATAATTCTGGATAAATGTGGTCGCTCTGGCCCTAATAAATATTTATTACTTCCAGTATTTAATACCATTCAGAATATGAATTCCATCAGTTAATGGATTTTGTAAATTGATATTTGTTGGGGATTTTTCACTGTTTTTATTGTTCCAGACAATTTTCATTGTGAATCGTAACGTTTTTATATTTTGACAGATGAATCCGGCTTCGTCTGGATATATTTGGTATACACGAATTGTGAGCCTAAAAGGCTTATTATTATGTAGATTGCTGCTTTTAAGCATTAAAATTTGATTTTAACAGCTTTGTGTCGTTATTCTAAAACTTCATGAAACCCACTTAGTTTTCAATTTCATGCTTTTAGCGAATAATTTATAGATACAAATGAAATAGATTCAGTATCTCCATTATTGTGCAACGTGAAAACTTCTCTTCTACATCCAATCCCCATTGAGTGACAGTTCGTAACCTCCTCAAAATAAAAGATGAGGGATCTATTTACTCGGTAATAGGCAAGCAGTAGTAGTAATATATGCGGGACCTCAAGTGAACCCAAATCTGGTCTGTAGTAAGGTTACTATTTCCTATAAGTCCCACCCTAAAAGGTTTCAATCTATCAGATTTATAACTAGCAAGATTAGAACTAGCTTATAAGGTTGGAAGATCCTAATATTGTTTACTACTTACGCTGTTGTTGTGTTGATGCACTGCCTGAAGTCTCATATTCATCAGCGCTCCAAACTAGTGCCTGGTTACAATGATCTTTACTTAAAATTTCTCTTCGATATCTAAGAATGCGATATTAAAGAGTCCCAATTTGGTTGTCACCAAAGAGTCAAAAGGGTTCAAAGAGGAATTAGTCTTCAATCAAACAGACATGTTAATGTAACAAAATATTTAATTTATTCATATGGATTGAATTTGAAATGGTGAACAAAATAAGAGGTAACTCTCAAAGTAAACATTAATTTTTACACAAATAGAAATCAAATAAATAGCGAGAACTTCAATAACAATAAATTATTAGGTAATTTACATATGACAGAGTAATGATATAAATATGGTTTGTTTATTACTAGCGAAATCTGAGCACTTATATATTGATATATATATATATATATATATATATATATATATATATATATATATATATATATATATATATATATATATATATATATATATATATATATATATATATATATTGTTACAAAGCACTTCAATAGATGTATGTGCGGTGTTGCCACATCTCCAGAACTTCCCCAACATCTGGGAATTTTTGCACAATCTGGCAACACCGCCTCCCGCCCCCCTGGGGGTGCCTGTGGTGACCCCCCACAGGCGAAGTCTCAACCCTCTAGGACCAAAAATAACGAAGTTACCAACTTGTACCCTGTCGGAACGGATAACTGAGGTCTGCCCATTCCGAACACCCTGTATAAACACCCTGTATAAACACCCTGTATACGCAGAGAGATCTTATAGTACGAGAAACACCTCTTGTGTAACATAGGAGTGATGACCACATTTGGATCACCTGTATATACATCCCCCTGTATACACACGGGGCCGATCTGTATTCACAGAACCTTCTATCAAAAGAAGGTCCTGGAATATTCTGTAATGGAACGCTCGCGAAACAGGGTGGAAGGTATGACGTGTATATAAAGGCGAAAGCAGGCCAGTGCAGTTCAGTTCAGTTAGAGAATGTTGAAGTGACTTGAAGGAGCAGTAACCAGTGTGAAGTATTAAAGAGTAACTACTGTAGTGCCAGTATAATAACTTGTGTGCAGATTAGTGATTGTAAGGCCAGATAAACTAAGTGTTTTGTGAGAGAGACATTCTGGAACTTTTATTGTATCCATATTTAGACAGTAAATAAAGTTGTTTTGTTAAAATTAAAAGTCTCACTTATCCAGAACCCGGTGAAAACGTAACTATATATATATATATATATATATATATATATATATATATATATATATATATATATATATATATATATATATATATGAGATGCTGTGTGTTGCAGCTCAAAAATAAACAAATTAATATGTAATTATTTGACGTTTGTCAATTAACTTGGTCAGTTTTATATTTAGGTCCTGGCCAGTTCTTAGAGTAAGGCTCAATTTGGGAATATATATGTAAATATTTACGTGAAAACTCTATAGTAATTATTGAAACTAAGTGGTATTAAAGATAATGTACAGGTTAGATATTTTTACAGACAAGATTCACTGATTACAATTTCAAAAATGACATGTTTAAATTTACAAAAACTGAGATAATTTCAGGGATTAAAACAGGAAATTCATAATTATTCTAATAGCACCTCCCTGGCGTTATTCAAAACTAAAACTTGATTGAGTGTCTTTGAAAGTTCAGATAATAAAAATTCAGTTGCCAGATGAGTGTGTAGGACAAACTTTGATAGTTCAGAGAAAAATTTTGACACACCGAATCTTCTGCCTTGAATTACCTGGTTACTCTTTGGGGACGATGTCCAAACTAAATCAAATACTGGTAGCTGACACAAGTCTCAGTGACTCCAACAAGAGAAGAGAAGCTGGGAAAACAGTGATGCTTCACATTAGTGGTCACTGCAGGTGGATTTATTGTCTCACGCGTTTACAAAATCCTTTGACAACCAGGTCGATATTCTGAAATCGCTTGGTGGAGACTTCGCGATATACAATTAACACGTTGAATTTGCCCTGGCGAAATTCACTGCCAATTGACTGAAACTTCGGCGATAACCCGGAATTCTTTCGAAAGTAGCAAATCAACAGGTTGAGAGAAAGAGTTACAACTTAACTCCCGTTTTTATGCTAACTACGATGTTTATTTAAACTCGAAAATTATTAAAACACTTTAAACAATCACGGAGTATTGTTACAAGGTAGTATAGGTAACAGAACGACTTAAAAACCTCGTTTATAAGACAATTCGAGAGCCACCTCAAGTAAACGATGTTCACGCCACAGGCGTCAGCGTTAGACTCCTAGAGGCAGAGAGCCTTCGGCTGCACCTGACCCCAGCACGCAATTTTCAGTGTTATGAGCGTTAGTCGTTATTTGCGAGCTCTTTATCGCCTTCATTCTTCGAATGGGATAAAACGAGAGCCCCAATCCTTGGCGAAGTCACCAACGTCTTCTATATACACCTCCACAATAATGGACTTGTCCGTTCATTTACTAACCCATTTTCTAGATTTCATCATAATTACGTCAGCTTTTTACCTACAATTTTAGGACAATAGAGATGTTTATTTTCCCCAACAAAATGCAACGTTTTTCGATATTTAGATCTTGACGTATATTATAGGGAGCTCAGTACGCTTCTTACGATACAGAATATTTTAGCCAATTTTCACCAACACCATTTTGAAACCAAAACGTGAAATATTCAATATATATAGGGTTTCTGGTGACGTTTATTATGCTTGGGGGTCTTCCTGGTATTTTTAGACCAGTAATGATTCCACGTAAAAACTGAATCGTTACAAGTTGCAACTCCCAAACTTTGAGAAAGGAAGAATGACTTGTGATAACTAAGGAAGAAGGGCTTGTTTTAACTAATCTAAAACATACATTCATTCTCTATTGCAAAATTCTATGGTTTTAAAATTTATGTAAAAATTTACAGTAATAAAAATAACTTCATATGATTGACGACCTTAGCTACAGCACACTAAAAAAATTAATAACTAGACGTATTCAATTTTTTATAATGAGAACGCAGGCAAAACCAATTACAGTGTCCTTTTTGGACGGTATCAATTATTAAAAAAGTTCTGGACGCAGCAAGTGGCTCAGTCCCGTAGGGTGTTTACCTACGCCAGTTCGAAGCCGCTGCTACAGCAAATGGTTTGGGCGAGAGAGCGAGAAAGCGACTTCGTTAATAGTAGCTCTCAGAGAAGATGCTCTAGATGTGCTTTAAGGTATTCCGAGGGAAAAACCGCTGAGTTTTGACAGCACTAGACATCAATTAGAAATGATGTTTGGCGACCAGCATTTACAACAGTTTTATCGATTGCAGTTGAAAAATCGTTGTCAGAAACCGGGCGAAAGTCTCCAACATCTCCACACCGATGTTGTCAAACTGCCGCGATTAGCCTACCCCATAGCTCAGATGTAGTTTTTAAACCAGCTGTCGGTTCAAACCTTCATTGACGCCATCAGAGATACCGACACGCACCAGGCGCTGAGGATGACGACACAAAAACTTGAACGATGCTTCGGCACATTCCTTGGAGTTTGAAGCGGTAAAGCAAGCGTCGGAAAGTCATGTGGCAGTTTGCAGCCTCTAAGTCCAAGAAGAAAATAAAACAGATTCATCCAATGTCATTCAGCTACTAGAGAAAATAGCAGAACAAATAAAAACGTCTCATGAACACCCAATAAAAGCTCACCGTGAAAATTCCTTGCGCTGCTGGAACGGCGGCAAGGGGGGACATATAAGGGGCGAATCTCGGGCTCTAAGATCACGCGTAAGGGAGAAAGTGAAGCTAAGCCGGTAACCATTTCTCATGTTAGCGATTCTGGCAACGCTCTCGTCGTAGACGGATACGTAAGCGGTAATAAGACTCAAATGGTCGTCGACACAGGCGCACCTAGGACGATTATTTGCCGCGACATGGTTCCAAGATGGCGAGTAAGAGAGCCAGACACAGTGTACAGAGTAAATGCAGCCGGTGGTGATCGGATCTAGGTATTTGGCGAAACTGGCGTTAAGCTGCAAATTGGGACATGGAAGGCAAAGCAGAGTGCTATAGTCGCCGCCATATTATACCCGATTATAATTGGCTTGGACATACTTCAGGGTCAGTGGGCTAAACTTGATCTGGGCACTAACATCCTGACTATCGGCGGAAAAGAAATAATAATGTCGCCTGGCAGTAACCTGGTAGTGCGAAAACTCAACATAGAGGAAAATAGTAACGTCTGCCGTGAAAGTGCCATTCCACTGAAGAGAGCTGTGAAGCCGCAAGTGAAGAAGACATTACGTGAGAAGTACAAGAGGAAAGATGTAAAGACCACGTAAATGTGAAGCCAACCCAGAAAAAGGCCAGCGCACACATTTGTTGGAACAGAGTCGATGTCGACAGGATGAATAGGTCCCGCCGAGATATTTGTGCAAGTAGAAACACCTGAACAAGAGCAACTACACGGAAGAACCAGTACCACGTAAAAACTTCGCTTGAAGAAAGCTCCGACATATTGACGAGAAGGAAAACCATCCACTCTGCTGTCGGAATGCATATACGAATAGAAAGCGACCTCATGAAGACCCGTTATGCCGGGCGAGCTAATTCTGCTGGTTTTAAAGAATCCAGTACGACGCAAGGGACGGTCACCGAAACTACAGAAATTATGGGAAGGTCCTTGTAAGGTGGTCAAAGGGATCAATAACGTTGTCTCTCGCATTCAGAGGAGCCCGAAGAGCAAGATGAAGGTGGTCCATTGCACAGACTTACGCCATACCAAGAAATGTCAGAATTCAACCGGGACGGTCGAATATAAGAGGGGAGCAGTGTCACATTTGTCTATGAGAATTGAGTTTATGGACTTTGTTACTTCTGTGGTCAGTTGTAGTATGTTGGTAACAGCGAACACTCTGGAATGATATTTCTAGAAGGGCCAGAAGTGACAGGTGTAGAACAGTGTAAAAAGTCTAGAATCACAGTATAAATAGGCAAGCGGTACACAGAGTAAGTTAGTTCAGTATAGAGCTGTCCAGAACACGTGATTTAAATACCACCAATATGGCCGCTAGTAGGCACACAAACACAAACAGGGACTTATGCCAAAACGATAAGCTACATCCTTTAAATCTAGATTAAGCCTAAGTTTAATCAGTGTCAACAGTATTTGGTCAAAAACTGATAAAGTATTGTTGAAATGAAAAGTTATGTGTATTTTCAATATATCCACTATTCTTTCCAACTTTTTAAAAGTCTTGAGTCCTGTGTAATACTTGACTTTGATGTCATTGTCTTTTAAAAAATTGTAGCCCATTTCAATGTTCTCCAACTTTCTTTGAAACCCTTTAATTGACTCTAGTAAAAGCATAATCTGGCTAAAATTTTCTATACTAACATTTGTTTGGGTTCCTTTGTCGCTGATGTTACTGCCACCTGCTTCGTCTGCAGGATTTACATGCTGCAAATCTCTGCTTGTAGTGTTTGTTGCCTCAGTAATCTCAGCTGCTACCCAAAAATATACAATATTATAGGACTAATGTATTGTTAAATCATTTTTATGTACCTCTAGAACTTGCTCATTCAATTTGATACTCTTCTCTGCTCTTTCTTGTCTAGCAGCATTGATAGCAACTCGCTTTATTACTCTGTTTGATTCTTCTCCATATCCCATGAGTAGAGAAGGAACCCAGTCAGGATTATTTTGAACTATTAATTCAGTTGGTTTTCCTACAATTTAAGTAGTACCTCTTGTAAACGTTAAATCAAAACTGAAATGAAATTGTACCTGTGATAAAATGCTTACTGCATACTCTGCTATACTTGAGTGTAAATTCTGTTATATATTTTCTTTTAATTGCGTGTATCCACCTTAATCTCCAGATTTTGGAGAGCTCATTCAACTCTGATTTATGTGGAAATTGTAGTACACTCGGTATTCTGAAAAACTTGACTCTATCGCGTTTACCACGACAACGCAACTCGTCGTAGGCTTATTTTTGAAGTTAAAAAAATAGTACTTTATTTTTATACACAATTTACAAACAGATATTAGACAGGGGAGTAAATGTTTTCACTTGCTAGTTTTTCCCACAGCTTTCTTTTTGCTGTACTGTGTGTATGCGGAAGCTACTGTGGCATCCTGGAACCGTTATAACAGAAAAGGTGGCTCTTCGCGCAATTCTCCATTGCATATTATGGTAGACTAAATTTATATAATAACGGAAAATAGCGGTTATCCCAGAATTAAGGGACGGCTACCTATTGGTAAGTAGAGAGTATTAAACACTGGCGACAGTCAGTTAATTGTTTGACTCTCATTTCGTGAGAAACGTTCCTATTAATTTTGCATCACGACGTGTGGAAGTATTGCATCGGCGACAAAAATTTCAAGATTTTTTTCGCTTAAATATCATAAAAAGTGTCAAAACATATAGAAAACATGATTTGGGAACGCATTTTTTTTGTCTGTTGGTCTGTATGTCTGTCTGTTTGTAGCCACAGAACGAATTGAGATATCGTCTTCAAATTTGATATACAATTAGCATCCAACAAACTAACAGTTCGGAGTGTTTTAGGCTAAAATATCTCCAGGAGGTAGGAGATGTATGGGGGATGATGAAAATTGGAATGTTGTCGTTAAAACTCGAGTAATATAGCGTTTTAGGTTTTTTTATTAGAAAACTTTCAATTTCTCTAAAAATCTTGCATTCTGTAATGAAATTAAATTGGTGATTGTAGGTGTAGGGGTGGAATATCGGTAACAGAAATTTAGATTTTTTTTTGCTAAAACGGCGCAATAAGTCTCGAAGCCTATAGAAAACTTGATCCAGGAACGAAAATTCTTTCCTCTGTCGGTCGGTCTGTCGGCCTACAAGCCTCTCTGTTAATAAGCGCAATCACTTTCGAACTAATTGAGATATCATCTTCAAATGTGCTATCCAGTTAACACCCGACAAAAGAACGCTCCGAAATGTTTTTGGGTGAGATCGCTTCAGGTGATAAGGAATAAATTGGGGGTGATTTGGTAAAAATTGACATTTTTTTCGTTAAAACTCGAGTAATATAACGTTTCAGACGTTTATGGGTACAGGAATATTAATATTTTCTTTGTGGTCAAGTCACCGACTCTCAATTCCCTAAGAATGTATTTCTGAAGAGAGTAAAATATAACAGCTATGTGGAAGTTACGATTAAATTTGCAGCACTATTTTTTAGACAGCCGTGGGGATTGCCCCTTTACATACCAGTGACGAGCAGTGGAAGGGTATCCAAGCGTCTGTTACATAGTCTAAATTTTTGCTAAGGCCGTAGACTTAATAATGTTTAACTTTTATTAATAACTATTTTTTGTAGTAATTACCATAAAAGTGTAATTATAAATGCTGGAGCAAACGAGGCCAACGAGACATTAAAGAAAAGAGAAGGCAGAGGTAAAAGAGTGTCATTCTTGATGAAGTTTTATGAATCCATTGCTAAAAAAAGCAGAGAATTGCGAATTAGGCGAGAGCGTGCGAAATTAATAATTGATCGGAACGATTTTCATTTGAAGCGTAGCTAATAAAGCAGTGCCGTCTGCCATTGTTATTATTTATTCGTATGAATGGAATATGCTTCGTGCCACTGAATCCATTCCCACGTTGGCTGACTTGTGTCACTCATCTCTTGAATTTAGACGTCAACCGTGTTTCCCTCTGCGGAATCAAATATGTATTAGTAGTGCTAGTAACCCCGTACAATTCCACCCTTCAACGTCAAGCACCGACCTGTCTCAATCTCGACAAGCCTTGTATTATTTATTGACAACTGAATTGGAAATCTACTCAGTCGTTTCAAAACACCCATGCTACCTTCTCTGTCACAGGGAATATTATAAGCGGCCGTTGTATGTCAACCTAGAGTTTAGTTCTGGTGGGCTGAATATTTTAGGCTATTATTTTTGTTACTGTGAAGTGGGCGGATCTAAGAATGGTAGGGTGGACTGTAGCATTTTTGAAAGGTATTGTCAGATGATATCACTAAATTTTTAAATGTATAATGTCCTTAAATTTAGGGCCTTTAGTTATTATATTGTAACACATAGACAAATACTGGGTAAAAAGAATTTGTTTATTCAATAAAACTAACCCATGTAATCTGCTTATCGAATTTACTGCATTACAATTTTAGATTCAACAATCGCTTCAACAACAAATTTTGCTTATTCGGCACCAGGGGCGTGCGGTGACATTTCAAATAAGGGAAGCAATTCTCATAAACTTACCTATTTGTAGTGTAACTCAGTTCTTCTGTCGTTTTTGGCAAATTTTAATAATGTCGTCATAAAACTGTGGATTCTGGGACATTTACTGGACGACTTTATTTTCAACTGACAAAATTGAAATTTGGGAAAATATTTCCTGTCCTGTTGAATTCCTAACAAAACTCTTGATACGTTTCAATGTAAAAAAATTTCGTTCTAAAGGTGCACTAGTAGGAGGAATTGTTAATACTAATTCACATAATTTGAATACTTCAAGATATGCATTTTCCAATTTTGATTGTTTTAAGAAAGTTAAGAGTTCACTCGCGTTAGTTTTTGAGCCTATAACATCGGTTTCATAAATGACTGTAAGTTCTGATCTTAATAAGGCTTTGTCAAAAGAATGTACATGGTGGTGAAATAATGATTTGAATGAATCTTCTGGGAAAGGTATCCCTTTAAATCCTCCAAAATTACACAATTCAAGAAATTTCAGGTCACTAAGATGATCAAATCTGCAGTTAATTTGCTGCTGAATTTAATCTATGATTTCGTAGAAAAGGCGGCGGTAAGAAGTTTGAAGGTCTCCCACATTATCAGTGCGCAGACGCTTTCTTCGTGGCTCCACTTCTCCTAATTGAATTGTTTTTTCCCAGAATTTATCAAATTCAATAGCAAAAAACACTTTACATTATTTAATATGATATATAGATTGGGATAAAAATAAATTTAATTTATGAGCACAAGAGTGTACAAATAGAGCACTGGAGAACGTTTCCCGCACTTTAGCTTGAAGACCTCTCCGGCCATAGCAGCAGCCCTATCATAGCTTTGGGCAATTAATTTATTATCAGCCTCCTCAATATCTTTCATAATATTAAGCACAATTTTATATAGAGCGTTTGCGGTACGATCTTCTGTCACATTTTTAAAGCCTAAAAATTTTTATTGTACACTCCCATCCATTTTGACGTAACGTATTACTACAGATAGTTGACTTAAATTAGTTACATCGGTTGTTTCATCTAGGTCAATAGGAATGAAACGAGTCTGTTTAATTTCAGATTTAATTCTGTTCAAAATAATAGTGACAGCAGCCGAAGTTAAGCATTTCTGAATGCGATTTTATGTCCCGCGAAAAACGTTAGACTGTTCCAAGTGATTTTTTTAAATAAATGTCGTATTTGGCTATTAAAGAAACTAGGTCTTGAAAGTTTCCTCTACTTGCGGATGTAGTTGTTTCGTCATGACCCTAGAAGCCCAATTCATGCTGACCAAGCAAACACACAACATCAATAAGTCATTTTAATATGTTTCTGTTTTTATCAACCAGTTCATTGTGTTGGCGATGACTAATTTCTATCTGCTTGTCAACGGCGTATTCAATTCGCGTTTTTCCAAAGACACTTAATTGTCAAATGGTCTGTAAACGCGCTTTAGACATAACATGTCTTTTCACTACTTTACGTAGATTATTCAAGTCGGAAAACCCACTTTTATTCCACCCCCCCCTTTTCAGTCACAAATAGACTACCAGGCCAACAAACCAGTTTATTCCTGTTTTCACAACCCGTTAACCATTCATATTGTTTATAAGTTTTTTCCGCGTTGAAATGTCGAGTACATGTTTTAATTCTTGGGTTTAAGTTTTTTACAGCAGGTTTCGGCCTACCTTTATTAATAATAGCAAGTTTTTAAGCAAACGGTAAACCTGAACATCCTTTGGTTATCAAAAACACACAATACAATCACAGTTATTATTACCACTTGTTTGTAAAGTTTGTAAATCCCCACCCCCACCGACGCCGCTGTTAAAAGCTGATCTACTTGAAGCCATATTAATAATCAGAAAATGCCCATGTATTTAACATAGTCAACTGCTTATATCTACGAAATAATCAACGACATTCACTTTGTACGTGCACCGGGTCTTCCTAGTACAACACGTTCTAAAAATACGCGTACATCCGTCTAGATAGGGTTACTTATAAAGTTACCTGCTGACTACGTGTATTTAACCGAAGTCATTGCAACTCGTGCTGTTCGCTGGCGCATTTACTGCGACGACGTCCTTGCTAGGAGCGTATATACAAATACAGTATGATGCATAATAAATAATTATGTGTGTGAGCTTGCAAAATAAAAATTGTAATAATTAAATTAGTTTCAGAGTTTGATATTTAATATTTAAAATACAAAAGGGATTTTAAATAATGCGGTTTAGGTATGTAGCCGTTATTTTAAGGGAAGCAATGCTTCCCTTGCTTCCATGGACCGCACGCCACTATTCGGCACATGCGTCAAGCTAAACTGAAACTTGAACTTTTATATTCAATCTGTTCAAACTTACTGCCAACCATCGCTAACTTTTTATTTTTAGAGAATTTTCATAAAGAACATTTTGGTTATAGACAGGTAAAGATTATCGAATTTTAAACATTTTTGTCCAAGTAAGGACAAGGATCTATAGCCCCTTTAACCCACATCGTTGGCCAGTTTTCAGATTTTGTGTGTCATATATACCGGGTGTTTTTCAAAAATGGTTCACCCCAAAAAAAATTATTTTTTGAGAAAAAAAAAAGGAATTTGTTACGTTGGTATACGACATAAATCCAGATTGACTGACGTATTCAGTTGTTTTCAGTCACTTCTGGTTTCACCGGAATTGTCTGCAACTTTTGATTTTTTACTTGGACCTCCGATATTTTTGTGCTTCATTTGATAAAAAATGACATTCTGAATACAATGACACCTCGTATGTCAACTTCTGACATTTTCAATTAAAAAAATTCAATCTAGAGTGTTATGACTGTTGGAGAAACATAGATGGTACGCCCCTGTCTCTTTACTTTCATTCGGTTACACTATCCTTTAAGTTTCTACCTGGAAGTATTTATCTCTGGATTTCACAATCTTTCCCAATTTTCTGGTAATCTTTATCATCTAGCTGTCTGTATCGCATTAGGTTTACGCATCAATAATGCCATATAAAGAATACTCATATACCGTTAGATCCTTTATTGTAAATAACTTTAGCTGTTGTTGACATATTCTTTAGATACACACAGTAGATTTTCTTCACTAGGAATAATGCTTCTATCTAGTTGGCCATTCTGTATTACTGACATTATGTTATGTCAACTACGTCACCTAGCGTTACGCGAAAGCTCGATCAAAGCAAGCCTTTCGCAAGGTACAAACCAGTTCTACGTTCGACCTCCTCTTCTTAAATTCTTGGGATTCCGAGTTCCCAATTATCTACTTAAACACCGCTCGCGTGTTTAAGCCAATTCTACAGTGCCGTTCTACAACGAATCTCATCTTCATCGCTTTTTGGGACTTCTAAGATCCCGATCTTCTACCTAAACATCGCTAGTGTGATTACGCCACTTCAGTTCAAGCTCCAATCTTCCTACAGAAATTCCGTTCGTACAGTATTACAGTGAAAAGTCAGTGTTTTCTTCAAAATTAGAAAGTATACGCGCAGTTAAATGCAATAGCGAGTAGCTAATAAGATTGTGAAATCTCCTGAATAACCCATTAAATCAAGTGTAAAACCGCAAATTGTAAATAAATGTTAAGTTCAAAGTGTATATAGTAACAATACAACATATATAAAAATAAAAAAGTGTATTATTGAAATCTTCTGGAATCCAGTGCACCTAGAGTTATAAATACAGTCCACATACAGTCCACAGCTTCAACATATTCTTCTTACAACGCTAATTAGCAAAGCCGACTAGTTAGCGAGGGTGGGATCAATTCACCTGCAAAACATTGGGGACAGAAAACAAGCTCTTTCTGCCCCAATGACTATGTTACAAAACCATTATTTTTTAATGAAGGAGCCATGGAAAAATAGATTTGATGATCTATTGTTTTTTGTCTTTTATTCCTGGCAGGTTAAAGGACCCTCAAATCGTATTTTTAATCATAACTCAATTTTTTTTAATGGAATGAGGGTGGGTCAATAGCATATTCCGCAAAATCATTTTTTCATGAATAATTTTGGACCACACATATGGTATTTTAATCTATATTTTCGTCATAAACCATCTATTATAATTTAATATGATCGATAAGCGTAATGGCATTTGTAATAAGTAGGCTTGGAAATAACAATTTGTTGATAATAAGCAATGGAGTCAACTTGTGATTTCCAGATTTCCTTATTACAAATTCCATTACGCTTATGGCTCTAATCACATTAAATTATAATAGGCGGTTTATAACGACAATCTAACTCGAAATATAATGTGTGTGTGATCAAATTATTCGTAAGAAATGATCTTGCGGAGTATACTAATGATCCACCCTCGTTCCAATTGAAAAAATTGAGTTAAGAATCGATTCAAAATACGATTTGGGTATCTTTTAACCCGCCAAGAAAAAAAGACAACAAACATTTGATAATCAAATCTATTCTCTCCGGGAGAGGGGTGTACATGGGGCGCCAACATAAAGATTTAACATATCCTTTTCGAATATATGTGGCCTAAATTCTAACCTGAACTCCGTCCACCATTTCCTCCAGGCTAACAGGCCCCAACTCCTCTTCCTCACCGAAACCCAAATCAGCGCCAAAACAGCCACTAATCACCTTAATTTCCCGGGGTATGAGCTCCTTACTTCCTTTAGATTGCATGGAGGCGTGTGCGCATACGTCCGTAGCAATCTACCCTGCACCAGACTCCCCAATTTAGAAGCTGGAAGAAAAGACATACTATGGATAAAACTTTCTCTCAGGGCTGCAACTAAATTCATCTGTTGCATTTACCGGTCACCTTCTGACAACAACTTTGTCCAGCTCTTTGACTACCTTTCTGAAAAAACCGACTATCTGATTTCTGAATATCCTTCCTCCGAGGTCACTATTCTTGGTGACTTCAATATCCATAATAAGGAATGGCTAGGATCTTCAAAAACCGATCCACAAGGGAGCGCAGCGGAGGCCTTTGCAGTCAGCAATTCTTTAGCCAATATGGTTCAGCAACCTACTTACTTTCCTCGTATCCCAACACACAGCTCAAATCCCTTGGATCTCCTTCTTACTACACAACCTGAATGCTATAAGATATCAGTCACCGCCCCCCTTGGGCGCTCAGACCACGGCATGGTCACAGCTTCCTGTGCAATGCAACCCGAGGTCACACAGTCATCACACCCACGTATCGTTTGGCACTACAACTCCGCAAACTGGGACGAAATGCGGGATTACTTTTCCTCATTTCCATGGGCGTCTGTCTGCTTCTCTCATCCTGACCCCTCTGATATCTCACAAAACGTCACCGAAATTATCCAAGCTGGCATGGAATTATTTATCCCACGCACACAGAAAACCTCTTCAGCCACTCAAAAGCCCTGGTTCTCTAAATCCTGTGACAAGGCCAGACTTGAAAAGGTCAAAGCTCACAAAACGCTTCTACACAATCCCAGTCAAGAAAATCGTCAAGCATTTAACAACGTAAGAAACCGCTATGTCCGCATTCTTTCCAAGGCAAAAAAACTCGTTTAATAACCACATCAAAAACAAAGTCCTCTTAAGCTCCAACGGCGGCAAACCCTTCTGGACTCTTGCTAAATCTATTGGGAATAATTTATGCAAAAGCACGTTCCCACCTCTTGTCTCAGGGGATGAAATTGTTTCTACCGCCCTGGGCAAGGCTGAACTTTTTGCTTCGTTGTTCGCCGGCAATTCTACTCTCAACCCACCTCCAAATGTTCAACCACCAACAGTCCCCAATGTCGCGCATAAAATGACGGATATCATTTTCAAAACCAAAAACGTACGAAAGATGCTCTCTTCTCTTAATACCAGGAAAGCCTCTGGCCTTGACGAGATCCCAGCAATTGTTCTCAAAAAATGCGCACCAGAGCTTGCTCCTGTCCTGACTCGTCTGTTTCAGATATCTTATAATAAAGGCATATTCCCTAGTAACTGGAAAACTGCTCGAGTACAACCCATCCCCAAGAAAGGATCCAAAGCGCTTCCCAGCAACTACAGGCCCATTTCTCTCCTTTCAGTCGTCTCTAAAGTGATGGAAAAGTATATAAACACCAAATTACTAAAATTTCTTGAAAAGCACAGTCTAATCCACGAGAGACAGTATGGATTCCGCCAGCGCAGATCGACTGCCGACCTCCTTTCCTTTGTCACCTATTCTTGGAACAAGTCTATGGAACAACACGGTGAATCCCAGATTGTTGCTCTAGACATATGCAAAGCATTCGACCATGTCTGGCACGCAGCGCTGCTTAATAAACTTCCGGCCTATGGCCTACCACCAAAACGCTGTATGTGGACAGCAAATTTCCTCTCCAACAGGAGCATATCTTTTGTTGTGGATGGCCATTTCTCTAAACTGTATCCAATTAATGCAGGAGTTCCTCAAGGTTCAGCTTTAGCTACTTTGTTTCTTCTCCACATCAATGACCTCCTCTCGAGCACATCCAACCCAGTTCACAGCTACGCGGACGACAGCACCCTCCATTCAAATATACAATATTCTAAGCCTGTCCCTTTAGCCCAATTATATGAGGATCGCAGACTCATGGAGTGTTCTGTCTCCATGGATCTCCAAAAAATATTAGACTGGGGACGTAGAAATCTTGTACAATTCAACCCCACCAAAACTAAGTCTTGCTTTCTTTCTCACAAGAGATACACCAGCACTAGACCCATCACAATAAACAACCAAGTTATTCAAAGTAATGAGTCCTTTTCTCTTGTTGGCAAATCTGTGGATCAAAATCTCAATTGGCACCAACATGTCACATCAATTGCAGAAGCTGCTGCTAAGAAATTAGGTTTCCTCTTCCGGGCTCGCAAATACTTTTCACCAGCTAATCTCTATACCTTATATACTTCACAAATAAGGCCAAATCTTGAATACTGCTCCCACATCTGGGGTGCAGCTGCCGCTTCTACACTCACTATCCTGGACTCCATTCAGAAGAGAGCTATACGTCTCATTGGTGACCCTACCCTCACCCAAAGGCTGCCATCCCTTGCCCACAGACGTGCCGTTGGTGATTTCCCTCTCTCTCTTTTATAGATATCTGCCTGGGCATTGCTCAGAAGAGCTTTCTTTCATAGTTCCTCCGCCTGCTGCCCCCAACAGATCTACCAGGGCAACAGAGAGAATGCATCCTTTTACTGTCCAGGTTACCAGACATAGAACATCTTGTTATGTCCGCTCTTTTGTCCCGACGACTTCCAAGTTGTGGAATTCCTTGTCGGCACATGTTTCTCCTTCTCCTCCGAACCTCCAAACCTTCAAGTCCAGAATTAACAAGCTGCCTCTTTCCCCCTTGTCAACACCCACGGTACGATAGTATTTAGGCTGTAAGCCCTCGTGGTGTGTTGTTGAAATAAAAAAATAAAAAAATTCTTCCATGGCTTTTTCATTAAAAAGTAATTATTTTTACATAGTCATGACACTCTGTATATATTTATTTATTTATTTATATGCTAAAATTATACAGTGCATCTTACATAGAAGTTACATATATATATATATATATATATATATATATATATATATATATATATATATATATATATATACTGTGTGTCCCAAACTGGATGGGAATGTATTGCTATCTCCGTTATTACTAGAGATAGGGAGACGATTAAACTAGCAATGTTTTGTAGAATTTCATGCTCTTTCCAAATATGACTTGTATTTTGCGCTCTCTCTTTTCGTTTACGAGTTATTTTGAAAAAAATAATTGTCGATTTCTTTTTCTTCAATATCTAAGTAGGCGTTGATCTGATATGTCTTAGACTTGCACATTATCAGGACACTTTTTACAGAGTAATATTTTTGTGTTATTCTCAACTTTGGATTGTCATTTGTTTTTGAGTTACAGGTATCAACGTTTGTTTTTATTATGACAGCCATATTAGTTTTTTTTTGCTCATGTGATAGCCTGTGAAAAGATCTTTCCAATGATGTACAACATGATTGAGAAATATTGTAATTGCACTGACAAATTTGAGAAAACTCGTTTTGAGGATAGTAGGCTATGAAATCCAATACCAGAAAACAAATGACAAAAAAAAGTGTTCAAAAAGCAGTAGGCCATGGAGTCTAACAATAGACTTCTACTTTTAACATAATTTTCTGTAATGATTCACGATAAAAACATATTGTGATTTAATTTACAATACTTAATTTAGTAATAATGCTAGGTAATATTATGTGAAACAGTTTAATAACGAAACTCGGCAATAAAAAATAGAAACTTAAACTCCACAAAGCAACACAATTAGAAACGGAACTCAAGAAATAATCAAATAGAAACTTAAAAATACACTAAATGGAAAATTGTTCAATATGGCCACCGTTCTGTTCAATGCACTTTATACATCTTTTTGAAACATGCCTGCAAACTTTAATGAGGATGTTTTGGCTAATATGATTTATAGCTTCCGTGATTCTGTTTCGTAATTCATTGATATTTTGTGGTGGATCGAATTTATACACATCATTCTTCAGAGTACCCCAAAAATGAAAATTTATGGGTGTAATAAATTGGGGTTTTCCTCAAAACGTCAAATTCGCAATTTAAAACGTCAAAATTGGCAACATTTAGGCAAAGAACTTGAATCTAATACGGGCTATGGAAAGAAAATATCTCAAGAAGAATGTTTTACAAACCCTGAAGTCTTAGTTTCAACCGTCATTGTCCTTGATTTTACTAAAATGTTTCCAGAAAATTCATTTCAAATACACCCTTTCTCTGATGTTCGGCAGTAGAAATTCTGGACGCAGCAAGTGCGTTATGGTAGCGAATTCTGATTAAATGCTTCATATTTGAAAAGCGCAATTTGCTATTAACCAATAAGGTTGACCAAGAAACGGATTTTTTAAGGAACACTTTAAGTTTACTTTCGGAAATGTTTTTACGTTTTCAAACAATAAAGTTATTTTGATGAAACATGGCACGTTGTTTTTACTATATAGGTTATACTGGTAACCAAATTGGATGGCTGCTTTCTTTAAAAAAACACACATATTTGCTATTAAAAACATTTTTATGAAAATTCACTACCATAACGCACTTGCTGCGACTTTTTCCGTATGCACAAGTAATAACATGTCAGGTCTTGCAATAAGCGTACCATATATTTAATCCATTAGGTTCATCTGGGTTAAAATAAGTAAACCAAAGATAACAGAGTGCTTGCAACATGTAACCAGATTTTGCCACAATTTGTCACTTTGAGAGAAAGTGTGTTTCACTGGGGTGCTACTTATTGGGGGCCTGCCAACAATACCCGCCTGAGACGTAACAACTTTCCAAAATTCAAAAAAATATTTGGACATATATTTGCGCAGAAATAAAGAAATAGACCAAGATGTAAACTGTTGGAAAGCCTGGCACAATGGATCAAGTGGAGAAGCTACAATGAAATGAAAATAGCTGTTAAAGACATATAATCGCGGTTGCGATGTCAATGCTACATCGCCATTTGACTGTTATGATAATGTGTATGATATTTATCTTGCACCTAAATAGCAATTCTTGTATAATATTTTTTGAAAGTGTGTTAGACACACGCGTGCAAAAACCTGCATTTACCATTTTTATGCAACAATCCTGCCTTTCTTAAAGTGTGATAAGAGAATATCTTGGGTAAATTAAATTTTCCTATAAATGATTAAATCAGCATCCTGAAAAATGGATATACATCAAAGATGATACTTAAAGCGGGGACTATAAATTAATTATTAAGTGTAATTAATTTCATAGGCATAATTCATTGTGTGAGAGCAGATGCCGATGGCAGGCTGCACCTAATGGGCCACTTGTACAGCGACAGAATTAAATCGATTAGCACCGGTTGTCGTTTACAAGTCTCTCAGTGTGTGAAACAGTCGCACATATATTATCATTCTGATTTACCCGGTTAACGTAACAGGATTAGGTATAAATTGCTCAAATTAGTACAGCGCAGATTGTTGCAATAATTAATTACCTAGAGAAGTCATAGACTTATACAAAGTCTACCTTCAAGACTGCCAAATCTGGATATGAATTATATCAATGTTAATAATTTATTGGGGCTCATGTACAAATTATAATATGAATAATTTATGGCTGAATGTTTGTAACAGAGGTAGTCGTCGCAAATTAATTTACGCTACTGACTATGAATAAAGTTAATTGACAATAAGTTACTGTCAGTAACAAGCTAAATAGAAAAGAATCAGGACACAGCAAGCGCGTTATATTAACGACACTTCATAAGAATTGTACACTATTAGAGTACGGCACATTCTTTAAGTCATATACAGTGGGTTGCATTTAAGATGAGGACACACATATATTTTCACTATTTGAAGGAATACAGATGTAAACTTTTGCGCAGGCCTAAAGTTTGTTGGTCACTTTTTTAGCGAATTGTCATTAAGAAAATTTGTTAACAGAGAGGTCACGATGAAAAGCTTTTGGAACATTTTTTTCAGATGAGCGCAAATTTGGGTCCCTAGAACCTTAGAACCTAACCAAATTGTATGTTTTTCCACACACACACACCTATATATATATATATATATATATATATATATATATATATATATATATATATATATATATATATATATATATATATATATAGGGTGGCGCATTGAAAACGAAACAGACCGATTTGCGTCCAGATAATTTTTTTTTAGAAACGCTGAAACACGTCAATTTTAATGTTGAGGGGACATGTTCTGGCATAATACTCAACTTTGTCACATCAACCCTTTAAGGGTGGTGATAACAACCCTTATATTTTACATAGGGAACATGGGTCGAGTGTTACATCATTTGAATGATCTTTTTTTTCTGAATTCAGCACACTAATCCTTTTGGAAGTTTTATCAACTCGTGTAAAAATTATTCACAGTTGGAGTTGCAAGAACGTATTTCATTAACTGTGATAATAAATGCACTACTAAGTCAATTTTTCGTTAAAACAAACTAAAAAACAAAACCAAACGTTCAAAAATGTTTATTCAGTTAAGTAAGTGTTCAAATTGTTGACCACCAGCTTCCATAAAAAAGTACAAATTTTGTTCAAAACGAGCTCTGGCATTTTGGAGCATTTGTGGATTTACTAGACGGCATTCTTCACCAATGCGTCGTCGTAATTCTTCCAGAGACTCTGCTGCAAAAATTTTACTGTTTAAATGGCTGCATAGAAAGAAGTCTAAAGGCGTTAAATCCGGTGATCTAGGGGGCCACTCAATACCACCTCTACGCCCAATCCACTGCTCTGGCAACTCTCTGTTCAAAAATTCCCTAACACGTTGTGAAAAACGCGGAGGAACTCCATATTGTTGAAACACCAATTGATTTTCTTGATAGCGATAATCATTTTCAACAATGTCAATTAGTAGAGGGTAAACGATATCTTCTAGTAACTCCAAATACGTTTCGCCACTCAAATTGCCATCAAGAAAAATTGGTCTGATTAAACGGTCTCCAAAAATGCCAGTCCAGACATTCAACTTATGTGGAGTTTGAGTGTGGACTTCGTGAAAATTTCTTGGATTATTATCTGCCCAATAACGACAATTATGACGATTGACTGTAGAGTTTAATAAAAACGTACACTCGTCTGAAAAACAGACATTGAACAGAAAGTTTCCGTTCTCAGCTATTCGTGCAGTCATAACTTCACAAAACTCCAGCCGCCGATCAAAATCATCTTCATTCAGTTGTTGTACAAGATGAATTTTATACGGGTGAAATCTATGATGATTCAATATTCGCTGAATAGTTCTTCTTTTGATGTTTGAAACAGTGGTCAATTTTCACGTGCTCAAAGTTGGGCCTGCAGCAATTTGTTCTAAAACTTCAAATTCAGCAATCTCATTTCTAACCGGAAATTCACGTTCAGGATTCCCTTTTTTGTTGGCTACTGAACTACTTTGTCGAAACTTTGCAACTAACTCCAAAATGAATTTTCTGTTAACATGTCTGTTCGGATGTCGTTCATTAAACAAATTTGCGGTACGGTTGGCACAGTCATCGTTTTTGAAAAAAAGAGTAATTATTTCAACTCTTTCTTCTATAGAATACATTGTGAAATTAATTTTCGGTAGTACTATCAAGTATCAAACCGACCGATAAACTGAAAAAATAAACCGCATTTCTCTCATTCTGATAAGAAATGTTCTAATAGTAAGTTTTTTGTTTACAAACCAACAAAACATTGACTATGAGCACATTTCTTATCGAAATGAGTGAAATGCGTTTTTGCATCTTCAACTGTGAATACTTTTCAAACGAGTTGATAAAACTTCCAAAATATTAGTGTGCTGAATTCAGAAAAGAAAGAGCTTTCAAATGATTTAACACTCGACGACCCATGTTCCTTATTCAAAATAAAATAGTTGTTATCACCAAATTTAAGGGGTTGATGTGACAAAGTTGAGTTTTATGTCAAAACGTGTCCCCCTTAATATTAAAATTGACGTGTTTCAGCGTTCCTTGAAAAAAAATTTCTCTGGGCGCATTTCGTTTTCAATGCGCCACCCTATATATATATATATATATATATATATATATATATATATATATATATATATATATATATATATATATATATATATATATATATATATAAAATTTTAAAATACACTTTATTTGTAGCTAGATGAATGGCCCCAAATACAGTTTTAGCACAGCATATATATATATATATATATATATATATATATATATATATATATATATATATATATATATATTATGCTGTAGCTTTGGACTGAAAGTGTAGCATAATATAGTGGAAATCATGTCAAGTCGCTATAAAAATGATTCTAAAATATTTTCATGTATCTTTAAACTTAAAGAGAAGACGACATATTATAAGACCGAAACAGTCGTGAAATCTGTTTCAATGTCAATTATCCTTATTCTGTAATTAATTGCTACGTATACTTTGAACATAATATCCCGGACATGAAGCGGATCTGGGACATCATGTCCATAAAACGTTAGTTGACGTATGCTTAGATAGCTCACGGGGACCTTGCTCGTCTTCTAAGCTGAAGGTTACGCGATCGGTTCCAGTTCGATGAATGTATGCATTTAGTAAATTTTTAATTATAAAAGTCACTAATAGAAAGGTATCGGTTTATATATATATATATATATATATATATATATATATATATATATATATATATATATATATATATATATATATATATATATATATATATATATATATATATATATAATGCCGACTGTGCTGGTTCGGTACCGGCAACGACAAAACGGCGCTCTACCGTTTCCTTATTGGCATTGGCAAAATGCAAATAATATATACGGTATTCGGCAGTAGCTGACCAATGTTGGCTATGCGGTGAGAAATATCGCTTTTTCACAGTACTGGCAAAACGCTGGAGAAGTCCAGGGTAACCTTAATAGTTGTCGTCTGCTCGTCTCTCATCGTGAGCCGATACTGTTGGCGCATGGCCATTGTCGCTAACACAAAAGAAAACAGGAAACATTAAAATTAAAACAACATGGTGTATGTTTATGTGATGTAGTGCTGTGTGTCTGAAGCTTAATAAAAGTAAAAGTGTAAATTGTCTGTCGCAAGGCAATAGGTAAATTAATCAATTTTTAAATTATTTATAGTCTTATAGCATTATGTTAAACGTAGTATTATTACAGTATGCAAATCATGAGCACTTGGAAGTAATTTGCTTTCAAATCACACAAGTTTAGGTAACTGATCTTGTGTGCCAGCACTTGTATTATTCACAATTCTTCTTCCATATAATAATTATAAGAGAAGGGAGTAAGATTATTGAGATTGAGTCAATATTTGATGTTTGTAAGAATAGAAATTCGGGACGCAGCAAGTGCGTGACGGTAGCGAATTTGGATTAAATGCTTCATATTTGAACAACTCAATTTGCTATTAACCTATAAGGTAGACCCAGAAACGGTTTCTTTCGGGAACACTTTAGGTTTACTTTCGGAAATTTTTGTACGTTTTCAAACAATAAAGTTATTTTGATGAAACATGGCGCATTGTTTCTACTATATATGTTATACTGGTAATCAAATTTGATGCCTACTTTCTTTAAAAAAAACACACATACTTGCTATTAAAAATATTTTTATGAAAATTCACTACAATAACGCACTGGCTGCGTCCAGACTTTTTTTATAATAGATTTTTGACTGTATTAATTGTACCACTTAAATAAATAAATAAATTTGTTCGGACAATCCCTTACGAAAATAGAAATGATCTGGCACAAATTATTTCATTATAAGTTTTTTTTTCTTATAACATAGAAATCTAAATTTTGGTGTATAGTTTACTTTTTATATCGTAAACTTACCAAATTTGGTTATCATAGATTTTTTATTTTTTAAGATAATTTTTTTTTTCAAATGAAAACTCAAAATTTTCCCGGAAAACCTCACCTGATTTTTCTGATTAACGAACTTATCAAAGCCATTTACAAAAGGAAGGTACATGCCAAATTTTATTAAAATCGGCGTATTATTCTTTGAGATATTTTTTTTTCGAATGAAAACTCAAAATTTTCCCGGAAAACCTCGTTCGATTTTCCTGACTAACAAACTTGTCAAAGGCATTTATAAAAGCAAGGTACACGCCAAATTTTATTAAAATAGGCTTATTACTTTTTGAGATAATAATTGTTTTCGAATGAAAACTCAAAATTTTCCCGGAAAACCTGGTCCGATTTTCCTGACTAACAAACTTATCCAAGCCATTTACAAAAGAAAGGTACGTGCCAAATTTTATCAAAATAGGCCCATTATTTTTTGAGTTGTCGGTGTGACATATATATATATATATATATATATATATATATATATATATATATATATATATATATATATATATATATATATATATATATATATATATATATATATATATATATATATATATATATTGGCGAAGCTTTTGGCCAGTTTGACTGTTTTTCCATTTAAAATAGGAATATCTTTTCCCAAAAATGCTATATCTTTGAAACTGGTAAATTCATTTTGACAAAATTCAACTTATATATTCCCATTAAACTAAAGATGCAATTTTATCGAAACTTCGAAAGTCGTTATCTCTAAATACAAAATTTTCTTTATGAAAATTTGCTAATTAATAAATACTAACAGAAATGCAACAGATGGTAATATTATCAAGAAATATTACATGAAGTTGTTAAACGGAACCGTTTCAAATATGAGTATATACATCATCATAACTTACATCATCAAAGCATCCAAAATAAAGTATATCACAGACAGATACAGATTATCTCGTGTCAATTTTAAGGGATGATACTCATTTTATTAATAAGGTATGATGAAAATGTGAATGAAGTCACATTTGTCACCGTTAATGGTTTCCTATCCCTCGCAGCCTACCGTAGGTGGGTTATTTGAATTCTCCACAAAACGCCATGCTGAAAGATTAAAAGCCAGTTTCGCCTTATGCAACACTCGGCTTTTGTATTCCACAACGTTTCGTTGACAGATGCATTGTTAACGAGAGTCTCTTTAATAGTAGCGAAACATAAATGTGTCAAATTCGTTCTTCCGTAAATACGTTGATAATGAAATGAGAAAATAATGAATAAGAAAGTGACTCAGGAGACAAATCAGAGAAAGATATTTTAAAATTGGCTGAAATAAATTAGGAAAGTCTGAATATGGAATTGCTAGAGCAGAAAGCAGGTCCTTAGCAAACTGGTGATGGCATTTTATATTGCTGTAATATAAAGCATGTAGCGTTGCTCTGCTTAATGCTTCACTGCCCTGTTTTCAAATAAAAGAGCAAAGTTTCTCTTAGCTCCATACAAAATATTTGCTGGAGCTTTTAGTAACGACTGGAGTACTTACGGAAATAATCTATGAAGGTATATTATAAAGTGAAATCTTTGGATCGCTAATGGAATAGCTTTTCGCGTATTTTGCAACTCCAATATATAAAAATCTATCAGTTTGATGGCGTCCTGACTTTGTTTTCTAAGTCCAAACAACATATAACATTTAGTTTCTCCTATATCTAAGAGCTATTTAATAAGGAGCCAGATTTTTAAGCCTGATCATGGTGCTTATCGCTTAAATCAATAGCTGGGTGCAGCAAGTGCGGTACGGTAGCAAATTTACAAATAAATGATGTACACTGTTTAAGAGAATGTTATATTTAAACATTGAAACTGAGCGCGGTTATCCTACAGTTTCACTCGGCTTACCGGGCAGATTCTAGCGCAGACAAATTTACGTGTTCGGCTTTATGCGGTGTTTCTACTTCCTTCCCCTTTTTTCGACCCAATAAGGTATTATGATATATATATATATATATATATATATATATATATATATATATATATATATATATATATATATATATTTGTGTGTGTGTGTGTGTTACCTTAAAAAGCCGGTTTCAGTTGAAACACGATGATCTTCCTAGGAAAAACCAGTATTAGCTATGCTCTTTAGCCAATTCTAGTTAAACCTAGCCTAAACTAGAATTGTTTGATAATTTTAGTTAAAACAAGAAATCGGGAACGAATTGTACTGAAAACAGCTTGTCCTCGTTGAAACCAGTTTTACTGAAGTGCATTAGTTATATATATATATATATATATATATATATATATATATATATATATATATATATATATATATATATATATATATATATATATATATATATATATATATATATATATATATATATATATATGTCTGGACGCAGTAAGTGCGTTATGGTAGTGAATTTACATTAAAATGTTTTCAGATGTGTCTTTTTTTTAAAGAAAGCAGTCATCAAATTTGGTTACCAGTATAACCTAAATAGTGGAAACAATCTACCATATGTCATCAGAATAACTTTATATTTATAATTCGGAAATAAACAAAATATTCGCGAAAAAACTGGTTTCCTGGACAACGAATCTTATAGGTTAAAAGCAAATTGAGTAATTCAAATTTGAAGCATTTAATACAAATTCGGTACCATAACGCACTTGCTGCGTTACGAATTTATGTTCTTACAAACATGGATTATAATTTCATCGTCGAAATTCGATACATTAAAGGTCAGCTCAGAACTGGCACGGACCAGAGTAATTCGACTAACTAATTAAAACAATTCATTGTTTAATCCATTTGAACTCACCAGATTTTCCTGGCTAACGAACTTATCCAATCAACTCGCGAAAGGAAGGTATTTACCAAATTTAATCATCATTGGCGTATTATTTTTTGAGTTATCGGTGTGAGACACACACACACACACACACACACATATATATATATATATATATATATATATATATATATATATATATATATATATATATATATATATATATATATATATATATATATATATATATATAAACATATTAAGTCTGAAAACGAATTCCGATTTGGGTTCCAGGGGTCCTTAGTCCGGCTCATTTTAATAAACTTTTCCAAAATTAAAAAGTCGCGATCTCCTCATAAGCGATTTTTTTTAAAGAAAATTTACTAAAATGACAATACGGCATAAACCCAGAAATTCTCCTGCAAAAAAATTTGGCTGGTACGGGAGTTAAATTGTATGATTTTATTAAGTTGCTAGCTGTCTTAGAAATATTTGAAAAGTCTCAAAGTCGCGATCTCATAACCTAGCAAAAGTGTGCTTGCAAATTCGCTAAAAAAAGTGTTTTCCGTGAAAATTTAAAAAAGAATCCACAAAAATTTACTAATATTGCTTATGACCTCAAATTCGCTGTCATCTGAAAAATCTCTTTGAAAATTCGAAAGCAGTTACCTATCCAAAAGCGATTTTTTAAATGAAAATTCGATAAAAGGCCTTTGGACACTTACCGCGTCAAGAATATTATTTTCCTTAAACTATTAGAGTCTGATTGAAATACATCTACCTATGTCTTTGATAAAACTGAAGGATGTTTATTCGATATGGTAGGATTATCTTAAAGGAGCTTCAAACAAACACTGCATTAATCAAATGGTTCATGAAAGTTACTAATAGCAAATGTAAGACTAAATCAACACAGTGCTAAGAGCATATTAGCGTACTACATCGTGACCTAAGAGCTGGGTCGTCTTATTCTGATATTAAGCAGAGACTGTGTTATCAGAGAGGGCATAATAAGCAGAAACAACTTTGCCTGTGGAGATATTGTTCAGTGTTCAGTGCTCGCCTAGCCAGTGATACCAACAAGAAAGTTATATTAGTTTGCGAGAAGTCATGCGAAACGTATTATGGTGCACTAATTACATGTAAGTACGTAATACGTGAATGGTATGTGCGACTCTCCAACAACTCTAAACAATCTATTACATTAACAAATGTATATCTTTCAGTTGCAGTGAATAATTTCTTTCGAATACCTTGTTACGCTCGACTTTTTTATGTCGGCTTACATTTTTAGGACACCAGGCATATGCATTAATAACTGTTGGCATTTCTTTTTAAATTCATCCGGTCTTTGTTGTTTTAAAATTAAAATGTGCAAAATGTTGTTGCTAAAATACGATGTGCAGTATTTACGAAAATTCGCTGCAGGGCAAGCACCGCTCCGACTCTTCGCTAAAGCTGTTTACAAAATTATAAATTGCTTCAATAACATCTAGCGGCGTAAAATGCGTTGTCGAGATATCATTTTATAACAAAGATATTTCCTACATAATAATTTGTGCCTGAGACAAATACGTATTTAAATAAGTATATATTGAAACACATATTTTAAAAGATATAAAAAATTATCGCTGCTCGAAAAATGTAATGCAGGAGAAGACTTAGTTTTCGTTATTTATGTTTCGCAACTTTTCTTAGGCGACTAAGTATTCTTTAGTAAAATAATATAAAAAAGTCTGGGCGCAGCAAGTGCGTTATTGTAGCGAATTTTCGCAGAAATGATCTGGCACCAAATATTTTTTCATTACATTCTTATAACTTTTTTTCTTTTGACCTAGAAATATACATTTTTGCAAATATTTATAACTTTAATCTACTTACCAAATTTTTTTTTCGGGGAAACAATTTTTTCCGAAAGAAAACCCAAAATTTTCCCCGAAAACCTGGTTTGATTTTCCTGGCTAACGAACTAATCCAAGCCATTTATAAAAGAAAGGTACCTACTATATTTGATCAAAATCGGTCCATTATTTGTTAAGTTGTCGGGGTGATATATATATATATATATATATATATATATATATATATATATATATATATATATATATATATATATATATATATATATATATCGAAACTGATCCCGGATATGGGTTCTAGATTCTAAATTTTTTGAAAAATCAAAAGTCGGGATCTCTCTGTGTGAATTTTTTCTCCGAAAATTCGCTAAAACAATTAACTGGTACTATATTGGAATTTTGTTTAATCGGTCAATTTATAACGATCATATCACGAGTTCAAGTTATCTATCTCGTCGCCAAGTTTTGCCTAGAACTGCATTTTTGCCTAAACATGGACGCTCTCGCTATATGTCTATCTCTATCTAGTAACTATACCCGACATCACTGGGAACCCAGAAAGCATAACAGATTCTAAATTGGTTAAATTAAACAAAAGTTGCACAATTACAAGCACAACTCGAAGGTAGAGCTTTCAAAAAAAATCACAGCTTCCTAGATGTACGCGAAATACTAAAAACCGTAATTTTTTCTTTCTTCAATATCTCCGAAACTATGTTGCCTATCAACTTGAATTTTTTACAAGGTCCATAATTCGCGGTTATAGTTCCCATGATTGTCTTAAAATTTGTTTAAATTCATTAATTTCTGCGTTGCGATAGTCACTTTTTTTTCTTTAGTGGACGCTATATTAAATTTTTCCACCAAATATATGTTTACTTTTTTTCTGGTTACAATAATGTATCACTAAATGGTGTTTGGCTCGAATTTTTGTCAAAACTAATCAATTTTTGTTTTTCATAAACCCGAAACGTAATCAACATTCTTAGTAGTGTTTTTGTGGATAGCTGGTGTACCGTCTTTTTGAAAAAAAAAAGATTATTTTTCACCCAAATGGTGGCAAAACACCAACTAGTGAGACATAATTGTAACCAGAAAAACATCCAGATATTTTGGCACAAATATTGCCTTGGGCATATGCGAGAAATAAAAGAATTGTATTTTTTGGTATTTTGATTATATCTATGAAGCTATGGAACTTTTCTTAAATCTGTAGATACCCTCAAGTTGCTCTTATAATTGTGCAACTTTTGTTTAACTTGACCAAGTTTGTAGCTCTTACGGTTTCGGATATATATATATATATATATATATATATATATATATATATATATATATATATATATATATATATACATTTGTGTGTGTGTGTGGTGTATATTAGACCGATAAATCAAAAAAGTTATACGGCGATTTTAATGAGATTTAGCAGGTACCTTGCTATTATAGTTCGCATGGATAAATTCGGCAGCCAAGATAATCGGAACGGGTTTTCCGAGAAAATTTTGCTTTTTTTTCGGAAAATTGTTTAATCACCGAAAACAACAAAGTTATTGTAACCGAATTTGGTGCGTAGGTTTACGTTCTAAAAGGTACACTACACACCAAAATTGGGATTTCTATGTTACAAGAAGAAAAGTGATAAGCATTTAATAAGGAAATGTTTGGTGCCAAATTGTTTCTATGAAAATTTACTACCATAGCACACTTGCTGCGTTGAGACTTTTTGTTTGCTGCCTTCCCTTGACCTGTAAATAAGTAACACGTTTTAAGAAGAAGCAGTCATTTGTGTAGATATTTAATCAAAGCCAGTACATTTTTCACTGCTAAGCTGATTAAAAAAATCAGCAATATATTGTTCTTTGAAGAAAGTTGTTCCATTATGAAATATACACAGTTTGCAGAAAAACAATGTATATATTTGTGGATATAATGCAACGCACAAATAACAATGTTTGCAGAAAGCTGCTTCGTTTATTCCTGGAGTTAGGATTTAGCTGCGCAAAGCAAATTATGTTGCAAGTAATAGGCACATACGTAGCCATAATAACAAAGGTCAGCCGAGTATATTATACATCCAATACGCAGGTGATAGCTCTAGTTTTACGAAGTTTCATCAAGCCAATCAATATTGCTGTACAACGTACGTTACCGGCTTTAGCTTGGCGATGCCAGTTTTGTCCTAGCTTCCAACCCTCTATCTCAACTGTCACGAGGACGCAAGCGCACCTAGAACTTAATATATCACCTGTCTGTAAGCAATATTGCCCACCAAAAATGATGGAGCACTCTTACAATTTGTTTCCAACAGTATATGTTACTTTCCATTTAAAAATATTCGTGGGCATTTAGGATGATTGATGTCCGTCATTTAAAATGCACGAATTTTGTCTCCTACATTTATTTACATTAGAGGCTGAGAACGTAGTGGTGAAATGTGGAATGCAAACAAAGAAATGTGACACATTAAATTGTACTCATAAAGTCAGAAATACACGGAAAGGAGAAGAAATAAAATTCTTACAGAAGATTATCAGTATTATAGTACTTCAGCCATAGAATATATAATTATTAGTGTTTAGTTATAATTTTAATAATAATAATAATAATCCATGGAACATCCGGCGCATCTTCATTTGGATCCATCCGTACATATATATATATATATATATATATATATATATATATATATATATATATATATATATATATATATATATATATATGAAAGAGCCTTGGTGGTTCAAGGCAAGAACGTGTGTTAAGTTAAGTTAAGTTCAACAACACCACGAGGGCTCACAGCCTAAATATTATTGTACCGTGGGTGTCGACAAGGAGGAAAGAAGTAACTTGTTAATTCTAGACTTGAAGGTTTGGAGGTTCGCAGAAGAAGGAAAAACATGTACCGGCAAGGAATTCCACAACTTGGAAATCTTCGGGACAAAAGAGCGGGCATAATAAGATGTTCTATCTATGTTTGGTCACCTGGACAGTAAAAGGGTGAAATTCGCTCTGTTCCCCTGGTAGATCTGTTGACGGCAGCAGGTGGAGGAACTATGAAAGAAAGCTCCTCTGAGCAGTCCCCGTGCAGATATCTATAAAAAGATAGAGAGAGAGGTCACCAACGGCACGTCGGTGGGCAAGGGATGGCCGCCTTTGGGTGAGGGTAGGGTCACCGATTAAACGTATAGGTCTCTTCTGAATGGGGTCCAGGATAGCGAGTGTAGAAGCGGCAGCGGCACCCCAGGTGTGGGAGAAGTATTTGAGGTTTGGCCTTATTTGTGAAGTATATAAGTATAGAGGTTAGCTGGTGAAAAGTATATGCGAGCCCGGAAGAGGAAACCTAATTTCTTAGCAGCCGCTTCTGAAATTGATGTGACATGTTGGTGCCAATTGAGATTTCGTTCCACAGAAATTCCAACAAGTGAAAAGGACTCATTACTTTGAATAACTTGGTTGTTCATTGTAATATGTCTAGGGCTGGTGTATTTCTTATGAGATAGAAAGCAAAACTGAGATTTGGTGGAGTTGAATTGTACAAGATTTCTACTTCCCCAGTCTAATATTTTTTGGAGATCCACAGAGACAGAACCCTCCATGGGTCTGCGATCCTCATATAATTGGGCTAAAAATACAGCCTTAGAATATTGTATATTTGAGTGGAGGGTGCTGTCATCCGTGTAACTGTGAACTGTGTTGGATGTGCCAGAGAGAAGGTCATTGATGTGGAGAAGAAACAAAGTAGAAGCTAAAGCTGAACCTTGACTCCTGCATTAATTGGATACAGTTTAGATGACTGGCCATCCACGGCAACAGCAATGCTCCGGTTGGAGAGGAAATTTGCTGTCCAGGTACAGAGTTTTGGTGGTAGGTCATAGACAGGAAGTTTATTAAGTAGCGCTGCGTGCCAAACCTGGTCGAATGCTTTGGATATGTCTAGAGCGACAATCTGGGATTCACCGTGTAGTTCCATAGAGTTTCTCCAAGAATGGATGACAAAGGAAAGGAAGTCGGCAGTTGATCTGTGCTGACGGAATCCATACTGCCTGTCGTGAATCAGACTGGATTTGGGGAACCAGTGCTTTTGACTGGCTGAAGAGGTTTTCTGGGTACGTGGAATTAATAATTCCATGCCTGCTTGGATTATTTCGGTGACGTTTTGTGAGATATCAGAGGGGTCAGGATAAGAGAAGCAGACAGACGCCCATGGAAGTGAGGAAAAGTAATCCCGCATTTCGTCCTAGTTGGCGGAGTTATAATGCCAAACGATACGTGGGTGTGATGACTGTGTGACCTCGGGTTGCATTGCGCAGGAAGCAGCAATTGGACATTGAAGTCACCAATAATAGTGACCTCGGAGGAAGGATATTCAGAAATCAGATAGGCAGTTTTTTCAGAAAGGTAGTCGAAGAGCTGGACAAAGTTGTTGTCAGAAGGTGACCGGTAAATGCAACAGATGAATTTAGTTGCAGCCCTGAGAGAGAGTTTCGTCCAAGGTATGTCTTTTCTTCCAGCTTCCAAATTGGGGAGTCTGGTGCAGGGTAGATTGCTACGGACGTATGCGCACACACCTCCATGCAATCTAAAGGAAGTAAGGAGCTCATTCCCCGGGAAACTAAGGTGATTAGTGGCTGTTTTGGCACTGATTTGGATTTCGGTAAGGAAGAGGAGTTGGGAGCCTATTACCCTGGAGGAAATGGTGGATGGAGTTCAGGTTAGAATTTAGGCCACATATATTCGAGACGGATATGTTAAATCTTGATGCCGAGCCCCCCTGTACATCCCTCTCCAAGAGATTGGAAGGGAGGGGTATTTTATCTCCGGAATTTTTTGTACAAGGAGAAGCCATCATCATTTTTGTTTATAAGGGAAACTGACTCATCCACTAGAACCGGAATGTCCGTTGGGACTTCACCGGCCCCTTGATTTAAGGGGTGGTACCTCCTCGGGCGTGACAAACTCCTTTACTATCACGTAAAGGAAAAGTCCACTACCACTTACCTAGTCCTATTCTTTTAGTTAGCGCCGGACCCACAGGGGACAACCCTCTGAACCGAAGGGTACTGGGTTCGATCCCAGGGTTCTCCGTTCACTTTTTCAGTACAAACTGTAACATTAACATCAACCGAGGTTCTGGCATTGTATTTGAGCAAGTTGAATGTCTGCACGTTCCGCCCTTCGGAGGGGGCGTTAAGCCGTCGGTCCCGTGTCCATGCGATGTTGGGCATGTTAAAGATCCACACCCTCCTTACAAAAAGTTAGGGGTTCGGCAAAATTTCCAGGATATTGAACCTGCGTAGATATTTCCATTAGAGGCGCTTACTGCTGAACTACACCACGCCATATGCGAGGCAGATGATTTAACACCGATACAATTAAGGGAAAGGGAAATGAAAAGTCACCATCGAAGTGATCAAGAACAGCTGCAACCTTGGTTGCAAAAACCTCTCCATGGGTGGCATCCGAATTAGACCTCCCACGCACATGTCGACTAATCGGCGCCGAACTAGTGGTTCGTGTCCGGACTCCATACAAATGTTTACAGAGACAGAGAGTGTTTTTGCTGGCCATACAGGATCAGGTCATTCCAACAAAAAACCACCTGAAGTATATAGTTGTAAATAATTCAGTCCAAGATGACAAAAGCAGATTTGGGTGTCAGTCATCGGAGACTATCCAGCACGTCAGCAGAGGATGTCAAAGGTTTGCTGCAACAGAGTACAAAAAGAGTCACGACACATTGCGAGAATAAGTCATAATACTGGCTCTTAAAATGGGACTTTTAAATCTTAGTAAGGATACTGGGATCGGACCTTGCTCACAGTGCGAGTTGCCCACAACAGGCCAGATAATATAATACTACTGGATAAGTCCTTCAAACAAGTGACGGTAATTAATGTGGCTATTCAGAATACCAATAATGTAGAGAAAAAGTACAGCGAGAAGTTGTTTAAGAACAGAGACCTTGAGATTCAAGTAAGGAGAAGTGGTGAGCAGATAATATCCGAGTGATCCCGAAACTCGTGTTATCAATTGATGTGGTTTCCAAGAATTTCCGAGAGAACATTAAAATACTTTATTATGCAGAAAGCGGTAATACTTGCAAGTGCTCATACCGTGCGGAGATTTCTGGGAAACGAGGACATGTTGTATTGTGGTTCAGGGCCCGATAACTTGGAAAGAGCTCCATCTGACCTCAATCTATTGAGATACCTGGGATGAGCTAGTGTTCCCCTTTGAGAAAGTGTTAAAGCTTTTCAGGCTAAAGTCATAATGATAATAATGCGGCTAATAACAACAGGTTTAGTCAGTAAATATACATTACAGTCAAAAGTAAAGCTGCAACTGGCTTTAGAACACAAAAAATGCAGAATAATGGTATTCTAGAAAACTGTCGCATGGTAAGAACGGTCTTAAATATGCCAACACAAGAAATAGAATGAGGTTTACTAACAGGCCCCTAATTTCTACAATCAGATGTTAACTCTGATACCAAAACAACATAATAATAATAATAATAATAATAATTATTATTATTATTAAAAAACATCGGTGCAATAGAACAAGTTTCTTTTAAATGCATGTTTTGGAGGTCTCTATCTCTCCATATATATATATATATATATATATATATATATATATATATATATATATATATATATATATATATATATATATATATATATATATATATATATATATATACGAGGTTTGTTCAATTGAATCCCATCTTTGGTTCAGAAAAAAATTATTGGCAAATATATTTAAGGCACATATCCCATTATTTCAACAAGTGATGTATACCCTGCTTAAAGAATTATTGTGGCTGCTGCTCGGCATTTTGTACTTCTTCGTCCGACTGAAAACGATTACCCTTTAACACCTTTTGCTGTAACCCACTTTGTGTACGATACTATGGACAGATCCTATACTCACACCAAGATTTTCTAAAACTGCTCTGATTAGCATTCGACGATTTTCTCTAATCAGCCCTTATACACATACTACATTCCTGTATGTTGATGCAATACTCAATGCACCTGGTCGCGGCTTATCATTCGTCTCCTCTCTTCCACTCTTAAATTTTCGACACCATGCTTGACAAATGGATACGCAAAACATGCGTTTCCATACACTGCTTGCATTCCCGTATGAATTTGCAATGGTTGCAAACCTTCAGCACACAAAAATTTAATGACCGCACACTGATTATATTTGGACGGATTGTTAACAACAAACGCCGTTTTAAAGTCACAATACTTAAAATCGCTGTCAAATACAAATAATAAGAACTGATCAGTGTGATGTTTCTAAACACAACTAACATTGCAGAACGTTAGCTGAGTGATTACAACTATTTCCAAGGCTGACCTGACCAAAGACGTGTTTCAATTGAACAAGCCTCGTATATATATATATATATATATATATATATATATATATATATATAATATATATATATATATATATATATATATATATATATATTATAACAATAATCATTTAGGTCAACTTTCCACATTTAAGACTTATACGATCAGCTACCTGCAGTGCTTTGACGACGACGAGATCCCCTTGTTTAAATTTTACCTTCTTTATGTTGAGTTGCCCGGTTTTAACTCAATGTTATTTCTTTTTCTGTATTTGTATTCCTACATGTGGTATTCTGTATTTGTATTTGTAAAGGATTTGGTACGAACGCGCTTTATAATTCTTTATTACTCGAATTTCCAGACGACGTATAATATGATTATTTTGCTTTGTGTGACATTTTACTTTTTCAAATTCTTCATTTAAATTTCACTATTATATGAATTTATATTTCTCTTCTTATTATCATAATTTTCATTTTCATACTTTATTCTATTTATGTATTCAACTTCTCCTTCTCCCCTTCTACATTTTCAAATTTCTTGTGCAGTTCCTTTGTTTTCTTTATTATACTGTATTGGACATATTTAACCTTAGACATTCGGTATAATTTTTCTTCAAATTGGTTTACCATCTCTGGCTTTGATTTGTGATCTTCTTTCTTCCAATTTTGCAGTTCATTGATGTTATCTTTGACTCTTTGGTATCTTTCATGTATATTTCTTCTCAGATTATATTCCCTGGTTTACACATTCGTGTTGAGCGTTGCTAAATTTGTATTACGAATATCCATCCATTTTCTTATGTGTTCGAATTTCTTTTCTACCATCTGATTTTTTCTGGCTTGCATTCCTCTATCTTCTGTGTGAGGCTTTCGTGCATAATTTTCTTGGTTTTTTAACAACGTTTCCTGGTACCTTCTCTTTAATCAAATTGCAAAATCTATACAGCTTCTTTAGATCAATAACACACTGGTTGTCATTGATTAGCGTACCTGTGTTGACTGTTTTGTTCTACAATATCTGCCCCTCTCTACGCAACAAGCCACACAAGGAAATTCGCCGTCTTGTAATCGGGGATGTCTCGTAAGGCTCAATAGACTAGATGGTCGCGTCGGTATGAATTGAGATGCCAGTGTCGAATTTTCTTTTCTATTTGATTTTAATATGAGGAATTTATTTCAAAATAATTTTCAAACCTCTCCTTTCTATCTGAATTTTTTTTATCTTCTTGATTCACTGACGTCTCCCTCTTCTCTCCTTCACAGGACCAAATCCTGAAATTATCCATATCCACCTCCATTGCCCTCTGGTCCTCAAAATCTCTGCTTGGTGGTGTTTATTTTTCCCTTTGAGATCTGATGTCATGTTGTATTTATTATTGCAAAGTCATTAGTAAAAATTTACGTCAAAGTGGTCGGTAATGAATTTTAATATTCAAAACACATGTTAGTTTCTACAGCACACAGTACTATTATAATATGATAATTAATTTTAACAGACATTAAAAGTAACATTAAAATGCCTTGTTTTATTAACAATTTGAACACTTAAAGATTCATGTGTACTATATACAAAACATTTTTTGCTTTGGCCAAATCTCGCAAATATAATTAATCTAATTTTGCTAATGGGCTTCTACGAGTTGACTTAATTTGTATACATCCCGGACAACAATAGGCGTATTCTGTTGACAATTAATTTGTGAGCAAAAGTTTTCCCCCATAAGGGTCTATTTTCTGATAGTATATAATACAACAGTTGTAAGTATATCATATATATATATATATATATATATATATATATATATATATATATATATATATATATATATATATATATATATATATATATATATATATATATATATATATATATATATATATATATATATATATATATATATATATAAACACAAATAATATGCACATATATGGATTTTTTTGGTCGTTTCTTCAACATGGGTCTATTTCTGTGACTATGGCCAATCACCGACGTCATAGTGATCAGTTTTACCTCACTTTCCTGGAAATTTTGGCGAACCATGCCTTTTTGTAAAGAGGGTAGGGATGTTTCACGTGCATGGACACGGGACTGACAGTTTACGCACCCATCGAATGGCGGAAAGTGCAGTCATTCAACTTGCTCAAATACAGTGCCGCAACCGCGGTTGATGTTAATGTTACAATATGTACTGAAAAGTGAAAGGAAAACCCTGTGATCGAACCCAGTACCCTGCGGTTCAGACGCCCACGTTCTTACCACTGAACGACCGAGCCTCTTACATATTAAAATAAACATACATACATATATATATATATATATATATATATATATATATATATATATATATATATATATATATATATATATACATATAAAAATTGAAACTGAACACGGAGTTCCAAGGCGGACTAGTTCGGGCTCAATTGGCGAAATTTTATTTCAAGAGTCGCAATCTCTTCATTAGTGATTTTTTTATATGCAAATTCACTAAATTTTACATATTCACCTTAATTTATAAATAAATTATTTGTTAGGATTTTTGATGGAAAAACTAAAATATAAAGAAAGAGAGAGAGAGAGAGAGAGATACAAAGATTTTGTTTATGAAGGATACGGCGGCAAATAAATATGAATTTGCGTATAAATCTTAAGTCAATGTCCCGTGTTGTTTTTGTCGCTTTCTTGCACCTTACACGGTGCGCCACTGCGGGGTAGTTATTTTGACTCGCTCCATGGTGCCAGGGTTGTTCCCATTCAAAACAAGAGCCCGAACAAGTGTTACTTGTCGTCCCTGATTTACTTTGCAGGGGTCCTGTAGCAATCAATTTTACCCGATTCTGGTCAAACATAGATAACCCATGTGGCGCGCCGTTTTTTGTTAGATAAAATGTTAACAGGTTAACGGCTCCACGATGAGCTCGCTAAAGATAGTCAATAGAAGGATATCATATTTTTTGCATCCCTTGTTTTACGTCAGCGCGCTTACAGGAAATATAAAACTGTGATATATAACCCGTTGAATTAAACATCTATTCTTTGGAAATATACGATAAAGCATGTTTCTGCAGACAGAGAATTACTACCAGGCTGTAAAAGAACAAAATGTCTAATACATTAATTTTCTATGAGGAATACTCTTTTTTTTTTGAAAAATATTTAGTTCAAGGCGAAGTCTATTTACCTCGTAGACAACAAAACTTGGTTTTTGTCTCACAAATTTAGTCTTCACTTAAAAATCTTTTTAAAGTTAGTGCGGACTAGAGCCCCTATGATCCATATCTGCGGTCATTTTCAGACTATATATATATATATATATATATATATATATATATATATATATATATATATATATATATATATATATATATATATATATATATGTGTGTGTGTGCGTGTGTGTGTGTGTATAAATTGGAATTCAAATACCAATCATTACTCAATTGACGAGGGATAAAATCATATTGATAAACTTCCTATATATTGTTGATAACCTAAGAGACTAAACAATTCAAATTGTATGTAGGGAGAGCCCAAAACGTGGTTTCCTACGTTACCAATGCTGATAAGGTAAGCAGCACTGCAACAAGATCCTAGGTAACGTAGTTATTTCCAAAAAATATTAGAAACTCTGGCAACGAATTTTTACCCATATTCTTCGTGAATGACAAAAATTTGTACATGCGATGCTGAAATCTGAGTTGCACAAAGAAAACTAGGTTCTATTGTCTAGAATGTCTTGATTTCCAGACAAGATAAAGACAAGAAGTAATTTTAGACTTCAAGACAAGACAAGAAATTTTATGTCAATAACAAGATTTCTTGTCAAGAAAATAAGAAATCTTGAAATATCTTGACTAACAATGAAAACGCTAAAACGTATTAATTTGTTAAAAAGATAACATATTTTAACATAACATAACATATTATTTTAATTTATTAAACAAATTTTTTGCTAGAACGATTCACAAAAATGTAAATTAAAATCAATAAATGATAATCCTGTTGAAATTAAAATTGCAAACTAGATTTTAAATATCAAATTTAACACATTTTTAAATCGGAATTCATAAGCCATGAATTAAAGCACATAAGATTTATTATGGAATCAACGCCTAGCCGATTTCTTGGCTTTGTTATTGTTAAAGCTGTTCTTGAAAATAGCCTTTCCGCAGGTGCAGATGTTGCTGGCGTTCCGAGAAAATTCTTGGCCATTTTCGATAACGACGGGTAGACATTTTCATGTCTTCTCTACCAATCAAGTATATTCTCAGAATTTTCTGTCCTAGGCTTATTGAAGTATTTTTCAATTTCATACTTCCAAGATTCTGAGTTATCATTATTAGCTTTCTTAAATAGGTAAGTAATATATAAATCAAATTCGTTATCTTCTTTTTCAAGACTCAGTGCTGATTCTGGTATTGGATTCTGTAGATCATTCTCCGCGGATTCTTTAAAGTAGCTAGCTTTAAATATTTCTTGAAATTTTTGAACTGCCTCTGATTGTGGATGCTTTCCCCATGAAGAAGAGGAAAATGCTTCGAGTTTATGTCGAGGATCCAAAATAATAACTATACAGTATAACCAATTAGTTTTGTTATAGTGTTTCAGTATTTTATCTCTCGCAGCTTGAATGCAGTAAATTATTATCTCATCGGTAGCGTCTCTATCAACTTTATTATCAAGTTCATGAGCCCATATTTCTAGTTTGTGTAAAAGTAAGTTAAGTCCAATTACCACCAATGGGAGTGTGCAATATTTTTCCCCTTCGAGTATTAAAGAAAGTGTTTTGAAGCTTCTCAGATACTGACAAAATTTACTGATCAGAATCCATTCTTTATGTGATATCTTCCAATTATTTAGATTTTCGATGTTAACGCAAAATTTAGTTAAAGCATTTTTCACACTTAAACCACATGTTAGGATCTCAAAAGTCGAATGCTATCTTGTAGGTACATCTAATTTTGGCATAGTCATCTTACAGTTTACGGCCTCGCAAGCACTGTTAAGTTTAAGCTGCATTTGCTCTGAGTTTTTGATTTTTTTTAGAAGGTATCTAATTTTACTTACAGGAGAGTTGAAATCTAAATCAGTATCATTTATATCATTTTCTGCTTCGATCTCATCTCCAAATACTCCAAATCGTTTTCGATGTCTAAACTGTTTCGATTTGGTTCAACAACTTGCATAAAATCCTGGACAGCTAAGCTTAGAATATGTGCGAAACACACAAAATGCTTATTTTTGTGGTCAAAACCGGGAACTAAAGTTTCCAAAGAACGCATCATTGTAAAGTTAACAGCCGCATTATCAGTTGTCACACCTTGAATGCAGTCCAGCACATCATAAGGTTTTAGCACCTCAAAGAGAATATTTGCATCGGATGCACCTGTATGGCTTCCCCCAGCAGGCACAAAGTCTAAAACAATTTACTGACACAACGTGAGCTGTAATGCCATAGTAGCCCTTCATACCAATAGATGACCACCCATCAATAGTCAACGAAATTTTTGATTCACTTGCTTTCAAAAACCTCCTTACAGAATTCTTCATTACCTCATATTTATGTATAATTTTTCTTTTTACGGTATTACTACTAGGTAGAGCCACTTCTGGATTTAAATATGAAAAAAGATTTTTGGTAACATCATCTTCGAAGAAATTAAATGGCAGATACTTTTTTGTAATAAATTATATGAGCAGTTCGTCAACAACTTCTTTGTTTAAGGGATTAACTACTACCTGAAAATAAGGACATAATGTTTATACGAGTAAGTCCTATAGATTGTTACTAGTCAAATAAACTTCTTAGTAAATTCAATACCTATATTTTAAACCAGATAAGCTCAGGCATCCTATAAATTATTATTAGTAGAAATAAAGGGATAATTAAACTGAGTTTCTTGACCCCGAAAACCCTAGAAATGATATACAACAAGACTTTTAGCCCCCCAATATCTGCTATTGGAGGGGGGTCTTAACCCAAATAGATAATTATTAATAAAAATAAGTTTCCTAACTCCAAAAATCTTTAAAATTATATACAACACGATTTTTAAAATGTATACCCCCCCTTTGTCATCACAAAAGTGGGGGGGGGGATTGAAAAATATAAAATAATAATTTTCCTTCATAAGAATAAAAAATTTAAAAAAAGTTTTTAATTAATAAAGCGATTTTTTTTTGTATATTATCCCCCTTCCCCGAGAGTATTTTTGTGTTTCTCTCGTAACTATTATTAAGGGCTCTGTGACGTGCACTAAAGTGGGTATTATACAAACTATTATAATAAATCTCAACTTACATTATCTTTACTTTGACTTCGGTTTATCCAATTTAAAATACTAGTACTAGTACATCCACTTCCACTTGGCGCAGAACATTGAACCTTGCATCGATCAGGCTCTCCTTGAGAAAACTCTTTGTCAAATAACGTACCATGCTTTGCTTTTAAGTGTCTTTTTAACCCAGAAGTTCCAGAATTTTTCATTTTCAGGTATATACTTTTGTTATGTTTTCGAAAACATGGTATACATTTGGCTAATTTATCATTTTTGTTTTTGCCGTTGGTACTGGTGTCCACCTCAATTTCAAAAAAATCACAGAATTTGTTTCTGCCAGTATTGCCACGAGTACCACTATCCTGCAATGGTGAATGCTGCTGCTTTTTCCTTTTGCTGCCGCTATCGCAGATAGCTACGGTTTCAGTTTTGTCATTCTCACTCGCATTAGTCGTAGTCGCGTTGGTCTCACGGATCATTTTATATTTACTAAAACTATAACGCTTACGTTTTTGTCTATTGCTTGTTGGTAAATATTCCGAGCCAGAATCGGAGACACTGTCACTCATAGTAAAATAAGAAAATAATAATATAATGTACTTTTTACCACCACTATTCACAAACTGGCATCAAATATATAACAAAACAGGTAAATACTACCACTTTGTAATAATGACCTTACTTAACTACACGGCGTAAAGCGTGCAACTGCGCGACGTCATTTGCGTTTGTCAGAAAACAAATAAAGATCGGGGAACCACCAGATTGCCGTGTTAGCACGCAACGCAATTAAAGGTTCGCCGGCGGGGAATCACCATGTACGGTGTCACCGGTCAATCAAGAAATTTCAAGATCTTGAAATTTCTTGAGTAAAGACAAGATACAAGATGTCAAGAAAACGTCAAGACAAGATTTCTTGATTTTTTCTCAAGACAAGACAATAAGTTATTATCAAGACAAGAATTCTTGTCTTATCGACCCGTAGTCACACGATACGATCACATCTTACCTACTATCAAAGTTTGGAAAACATTGTTTCTGCGAAAAGTGCTTTGGTTTCTACTCGTTTCTTTTGAACAGAAACTCTCCACCCTCATCTGAAAAAAGGCCGCGTTAACTTCTGGGTGCACACTATTATCTGAATTTGACCACATCACAGAACTACTCTTCAATTAATCACAGAATACCAAATAAGTGATGAAATAAAAGTTTGCTAATGAGCAAACTGTGAAACGTTATATTACTCGAAAATTTAATGAAAAATGCCAATTTTCACCAAATCACCCCTTAGCTATTCCCCACCTGCTGAAGAGATTTTAGCTGTTGGTTTGTCGGGTGCTAACTGTGTACCAAATTTGTAGACGATATATCACTTTGTTCGAAAGTTATCCTGCCTATTAACAGTCAGACATGCAGACACACAGACCGGTAGACAAAAAAATGTTCATTCCCAAATCCTGTTTTCTATATATGTTTTAACACTTTCTGCCGTTTTGGCGAAAAAGATTTAAAATTTCCGTCACCGATACCATTTTACGTATTGACTATGTGGAAGTAATAAACAACTTCAGTCAAAAGAGCAAAAACTCGGGACGCAGCAAGTGCGTTATGGTAGTGAATTTTCTTAAATATGTTTTTATTGCAAATATGTCTGTTTTCTTTTTATTTAAGAAAGCAGGCATCAATTTTGGTTACCAGTATAACCTATATAGTAAAAACAATGTGCCATGTTTCATAAAAATAACTTTATTGTGTGAAAATGTACCAAAATGTCCAAAAGTAAACTTAAAGTGTTCCCACAAAAACTCGTTTCTTGGTCAACCTTATAGGTTAATAGCAAATTGGGCTATTCAAATATGAAGCATTTGATCAAAATTCGCTACCATAACGCACTTGCTGCATCCAGAATTTCTTTTCTTACAAACATGCATTATATTTCGATGGAAAATGCAAAAATGCAATAACATAAGGCGTGTTTGATTAAAAAAATAAGAAAATTTGTATCACCAACGACTCATGGGCCACCCTATGATGGTAGAAATATATTTTTAAGATGTAGCTCAAGACACCCTATAATTAATATATAATTTTTTTTTCATATCTTGTATAATAACGGATATATCGAGCTTTATTGATTATTTACGAAAATTCGACAAAAATGTTATACCATTAAACGATAAACTCTATAGCTTAGGCTACTGCCAAACATCAGAGAAAGGGTCTATATTAAATTAATTTTCTGGAAATATTTTAGTAAAATGAGGGACAATGACGGTTGAAGCTAAGACTTCTGGGTTAGTAAAACATTCTTCTTGAGACATTTCCTTTCCATAGACCGTACTAGATTCAAGTTCTTTGCCTAAATGTTGCCAATTTTTGACGTTTTAAATCGCAATTTTGACATTTTGTGGAAAATCCCAATAAATTTTTATTTAAATGCCTATAACCTTTTTGTCTTTTGATCTACAGAGCAAAATTTTTGTAGGTGACTTACGTATAATGATATAAACCCGCGTACCAAATTTGGTTGCCCTTACTTTGTTAATTTTTGAGATATAATTTTTTTACAATTTTTTTCGAAAGAAAACTCAAAATTTTCCGGGAAAACCTGGGCCGATTTTCCTGGCTAACGACCTTATCCAAGCCATTTGTAAAAGGAAGGTACTCACCAAATTTAATCAAAATCGGCCTATAATTTTTTGAGTTATCGGTGTGATACATATATATATATATATATATATATATATATATATATATATATATATATATATATATATATATATATATATATATATATATATATAAACATATAAAAATTGAAACTGACCCCGGATATGTGTTCTGGGGGGCCTAATTAGCGGTCATTTGAAGAAATTTTTTCAAAATTCAAAAGTCGGGATCTCCTCATTAGTGAATTTTTTTAAAGAAAATTCACCAAAAAGTAAATCCATTAAACGCCTACCTGTTGTAGTACTAGATTTTCGTCAACTTCGCTAATTCTACTATCATACTTGTTTTTGGGTTTTCAAAATAAACCATATTCTTTTACATTTCCATCTAATCCATTAAGATAAGCATAGTGTGGTTACCGCCTTTCCGTATATTTATTAAATTATTTACACTAGCAACGCCAGTGTTTCCATTATATTGGTAATATGTTTTTCTCCCTTTTCTTCATTTGTAAAACTCATGATATCCGAATAAATGCTATAAAGACAATGTGCAGAAATGCTATAAACATCAAAGTTTGCCTGAACTGTGAATATTTAGATCGTTAAATAAATTTATTGGCGTCTCTTCCAAAGCACTCTTCGCAGAAACGGTTTTTCCAAAATTTTGATAGCAGGTAAGATGTGATCGTTTCGTGTGATATATCATGGTAATCATAAAAAAAACAGACTTTTTAAAAATTCATAAATCCAATATGGCGTTCATAAGAAAAATAAAAGTTAAGTATTGTAACTCTTGCATCAAGAACGCCTTGGAAAATATGATGAGATTTAGATTGACCATAAAAACGTGTGCTAACAATGCAGTAGCGGCTCGTGCCTTAATGCATTGGGGGTGCGTAAGAAAAAAAAGTTCGGGACGCAGCAAGTGCGTTATGGTAGTAATTTTTTATTAAATGCTTCAAATTTGAATAACTCAAGTTTCTACAAACTTAGAAAGTTGAATTTCGCTGCATAGTAGGGTCTTATCAACGGCAACATATCCACCAAATTTCATCAAAATGGTTTCGTAATTTTCGGAGAATTTTTTTTTTCAGAAGAAAACTCAAAATTTGAATAACTCAATTTTATAAAAATGTAGAAAGTTGAATTTTAGTGCGTGGTAAGGCCTTTGAAAAAGGCAGCATATCCACCAAATTTCATTAAAATACCTTTGTAATTTTCGGAGATAAGAATTTTTTTTAAACAAAACTTAAAATTTTTCCGGAACACGTTATCCGATTTTCGTGACTAACGAACTCGTCCAAGACATTAGTAAAAGAAAGGCACTTGCCTAGTTTCATCGAAATCAGTTGCTTATTTTTTGAGTTATCGGTTGGACATATATATATATATATATATATATATATATATATATATATATATATATATATATATATATATATATATATATATATATATATATATATATATATATATATATATATATATATATATATATATATATATATATATATATATATATATATATATTGAAACTGACCCCGGATATGGGTTCCAGGGGTCCTAGTTCGCGCTCATTTGAAAAAATTTTTGCAAAGTTTTTCCATCGATACCTCTTTATTAGTGAATTTTTTAAAATAAAAGTTCACTAAAAATGAAGGGCTCGCCTATTTTTTCCCCGAAAAAGTATTATAAAGAAACCTACTTACTAAATTTAATAATTATTAACTACTTACCAAGTTTTCCTCTAGTTAGTTATACGTTTTAGTAATTAAAATGTCCCTTAAAAAGTTAACTTTTAAATTTAAAATATCCACTGAATTAATCACAGTATCACAATTATTTTGTTCACTTATTAAGCAACCAGAAGTAGTAACCATAATAATAATAATAATAATTGTCTTGTTAGAACATGTAAACAACAACGAAATGATCTAATTAAAAATCAATCCGACGCGAAGACGAAAATTACTAGGTAGTAGGTACACACGCTGTGCCAAAAGCCCACTACAAACTGTAAGTGTGTAATTTTATAGCGCACAACAGATTACTTATTCGGTCGTTTTCGACGAAGATCATCAAGATTCGGCGATCATTTCGCACTGAAGTATCGCATTTCCTGAGAGCGCCGAAAAATACACACCTCCGCCCGCCTGCTTTATATGGATATGGATGTATATAACCTGCAACGATTAAAACTATACTTATTCTGATTCTGTATTCTGTATTAATGGCTGCCGACTCTCTGCGATCCTCGATATACTAATTTTGTTTGTTGAATGCAGGAGGTAAAAAAGTAAATAAAAATTTATTAAAATATAGCATAGCAAAAAAAAATTTCCACGGCAGGCGGCAGTGCGCGCGCACGGGCGCACTTATTGAGAAGCCGCCCCTGTCAACAATGTGATAGTTAAAAAATTCGGGACGCAGCAAGTGCGTTATGGGTGAATTTTCATAAAAATCTTTTTAATAACAAATATGTGTGTTTTTTTAAGAAAGCAGGCATCAAATTTGGTTACCAGTATAACCTATATAGTAAAAACAATGTGCCATGTTCCATTAAAATAACTTTATTGTGTGAAAATGTACAAAAATTTCCAAAAGTAAACTTAAAATGTTCCCGAAACAACACGTTTCTTGGTCAACCTTATAGGTTAATAGCAAATTGAGCTGTTCAAATATGAAACATTTGATCAAAATTCGCCACCATAACGCACTTGCTGCGTCTAGAATTTATTTTCTTACAAATATGCATTATATTTCGATGGAAAATGCAAAATTGCAATAACATAAGGCATGTTTCATTAAAAAAAAAGGAAATTTGTATCACCAACGACTTATGGGCCAGCCTGTGATTGCAGAAATATTATTTTAAGATGTAGCTCAAGACACCCTATAATTAATATATACAAATTTTCTTCATATCTTATATAATAACGGATATATTGAGCTTTATTAATTTTTTACGAAAATTCGACAAAAATTATATACCATTAAATGATAAACTCTATAGCTAAGGCTACTGCCAAGCATCAGAGAAAGGGTCTATTTGAAATGAATTTTCTGCAAACATTTTAGTAAAATGAAGGACTATGACGGTTGAAACTAAGACTTTAGGGTTTGTAAAACATCCTTATTGAGACATTTTATTTCTATAGCCCGTATTAGATTTAAGTTATTTGCCTAAATGTTGCCAATTTTGACATTTTAAATCGCGACTTTGACGTTTTGAGGAAAACCCCAATTTATTTATTTTTAAATGCCTATAACTTTTTTGTCTTTTGACCTACATAGCTAAATTTTGGTAGGTAACTTACCTGTAACGATGTAAACCTGCGTACCAAATTTGGTTGCCCTTACTTTGTAAATTCCGGAGATATAAATTTTTTTCGAAAGAAAACACAAATTTTTCCGGGAAAACCTGGTCAGATTTTCCTGACTAACGAACTCATCCAAGCCATTTGCAAAAGGAATTTTTTCACCAAATTTGATCAAAACCGGCCCATTATTTTTTGAGTTATCGGTGTGATACATATATATATAAATATATATATATATATATATATATATATATATATATATATATATATATATATATATATATATATATATATATATATATATATATATAAATATATATATATATATATAAACATATAAAAATTGAAACTGACCCCGGATATGTTTTCTGGGGGGCCTAATTAGCGCTCATTTGAAGAAATTTTTTCAAAATTCAAAAGTCGGGATCTCCTCATTAGTGAATTTTTTTTTAAGAAAATTCACTAAAAAGGCTAGTTCTTTCTGAATTGGCCTGAAAACAACAACAACAAAACGAAAATTGATAATTTCTGTTTTTTTCGAATAATTAACAAACTAAAACTGACACCTCAAATTTTCTTTCAGATAATTGATCACCATAGAAACGCACAACTTTGCCCCAATTTAACCATCCTCGTATCTCTTGCGGTTTACAAGATCCCAATGGTGAGGCTCGAATTTGAACTACCCTGTATATATCAATTAAAATACACGCCGAATATGGGCTCTAGGAGACCTAGTTCGCGTTCATTTGGAGAAAAAGTTTCAAAATTCCATATTTGCAATTTCAATAACGATTTCTTCTAATAAAATTCAGTAAAAATATACCTCATGGCCACCTTAGTTGGCAAACAGTATTGGCAACATTAGCTTTATGCAGAGCACGTCAACCATAAACTTAGTCGTTTTAACGCAGTGATAGTATGTTTTATATATGTTGTAATTTCTATATCATTTATGCATATTTTGAAACCAAATAGTCTGATCTTATGTGAAGTTCATAATTTAGCTTACAATAGATTATTATGTCAGATATTACAGGTTTGGTAAATACAAATTGTGGTTTTAGTAATATTACCGGAATGAAAAGGGTTCCAATATTCTACGGCACAATGTATCGTTTTTAATGACTGTTATCATTTATATCTTAGGTAGCAATAATGGATCGAAAATGAGGACAACCACCTGAACGTTCTGCTAAATTATTTACCGCATTAGTTTATATCATATATAATTCACCAAACGACGTCAATAATGTCTAACAATAAACTCTGAAAATGCTGTTCTTCTAATACGAATTAATAATTGTGTATTCCTTCTTGATTGCTGAAGCCATTATGGCATTTTATAGTAGCTGTATTCCATTACACTAAGAGGCCAGTATTTGTTGAGGACATTATGAAGTATGAATGGTTTATTGATAACACTAATCTTTGTGCCCCTCTGTTCTTAGTTTTGATGTTGCACATTATACGTATTTTACTCCATTTTATGTGCTTTGTATGTTATTTGCCCAAAAATGCAAAACTATGATTCACGTTGCCTTCTCAAAAATATTGTAACCGCTTACCAGCACTTTACGAATTGGACCGTAACAGTATTATATAATTTAGGTACATTATCCACCTTTTAGGAAGCATGCTCTTTCAACAGCATTTAATAGTTTATTTTCCCTGCATTATAAAAATAATGTGATGGAACTGACGACTCGGTCAATGGTTAGTCCTACATAGTCTATGTACAAGAATTTGGACTTATTAGAGCCGAGAAAACATAGTTGCTAGTCACTAACGACATGACGTAACTGCAATAAACCTTGAAATATTCTAGACCTAGCTAAATATTACTTTGGCTGCGTTTTCCTTGCCTAACACACTAACAAGCTCTAGTAAAAGCAAAACCAGTATGTATGTGTTATAATAGTGATTGCCAGAATGCATTAAGTTTAATATGTTCTTAGGTTTGTGTATTTTAAGCGAAAAGTATTTTAGGTTACAAATAACATCAACTGAAATGATAGCTTGTAAAGATTGCGTTTCGTTACTACTTTAAATATCCAAAATAAATCCGTAAGAGACTTAATTAATAACCACTAAGTGAAGATTGGAACCTGTGATGAGCACTGATAAGTACACTTGGAGAGCCCAAATCACCACAACACATTTTAAAAAGACCTGACGATCGTTTCACTAACCAAGTTAGCGTCATCAGAGGATGAAACATTCTAAATACTTAAAAAACTAACATCAACTTATATACCGGATCTCAGGTAAAGAGATCGAACCGAGATGAGACACTAGTCGTAGGCAAATTCCACAGTGTATTGTATTTTTATCGCCTGACCAGGTCTTTGCGCTATCCTTATTGCTTTATCTAAAAGTGTCCATCTGTAATAGTCTTGAGAAAGTTCAACGACCGCTAAATTAACAACGGTTCTTTTGGCGGCAATAACTGTATACTTGTTATCGGTAAAAACGTGCCGAAAACGTGGGAATTTTATTTAGCAAAGTAATCTATCAAGTGACTCGTAATTGGCGCTGGTGCACTGTTCATACATTCTTTGTTGCAACTATATTTCGCAATATATACGCTCTCAAACCCATTCAGCTGACCTGGTTTTCTAACATTTTTTATTAATTTCAGATTTTCTTTATCAACGTGATGATTACTATCCCAAATATGTCGGGCGACGGCAGACTTATCTACAGTGCCGTAACGTAATTGGGATATGTGTTCTTTGAATCTGATTCCAATCGATCTTTTTGTTTGTCCGACGTATTTAGGATTACAATCTTTACAATTATTTCATAAATTCCCGACATTTTTTCCGCGCTATCCTTGTCTTTTGGATTACCTAGCAAGTTTTTTAAAGTATTTGTTGTTGAAAATGCTACCTGTAAGTCGACTTTTTTAAAAATGTTGTCTAGACCCCTCGTGATTCTAGGTTCAAATGGTAAGCAAACAAAGTTTTTTTCCGATTTTTCTCTTCTGATAACTAGTCTTGAATTTATTGATAAGATCAAAGAGATTAAATTGACCGAAGGCGAGGTTTTAATTTCGTTCGATGTAACCTCATTGTTTCCTAGCGTTCCCACGGAGCAAACTTTAACATATTTAGAGCAGTTAAGAATAAAGACACTTTAGAATTCGATGTCTATAGAAAAGAAACCACTACCTTAAGCTACATCCCGAGAGACTCACATCATACGTACGCACAAAAAATGGCCAGTCAGAATTTTTTAGTAAATCGGTTAATTAATTTTCCTTTAAACAAAAGTAGATATACCAAAAAATTAAATTATATTAGGAACGTGGCCGAATATAACGGATACACTGCTGGCTTAGTGGAAAAATTAATCAACAAACAGAAAACAAAGAAAATGGTGACGGAATCAACGACGTTCAGAAGAGAAAAATCGGAAAAAACTTTGTTTGCTTACCATTTGAACCTAGAATCACGAGGGGTCTAGACAACATTTTAAAAAAAGTCGACTTACAGGTAGCATTTTCAACAACAAATACTTTAAAAAACTTGCTAGGTAATCCAAAAGACAAGGATAGCGCGGAAAAAATGTCGGGAATTTATGAAATAATTGTAAAGATTGTAATCTTAAATACGTCGGACAAACAAAAAGATCGATTGGAATCAGATTCAAAGAACACATATCCCAATTACGTTACGGCACTGTAGATAAGTCTGCCGTCGCCCGACATATTTGGGATAGTAATCATCACGTTGATAAAGAAAATCTGAAATTAATAAAAAATGTTAGAAAACCAGGTCAGCTGAATGGGTTTGAGAGCGTATATATTGCGAAATATAGTTGCAACAAAGAATGTATGAACAGTGCACCAGCGCCAATTACGAGTCACTTGATAGATTACTTTGCTAAATAAAATTCCCACGTTTTCGGCACGTTTTTACCGATAACAAGTATACAGTTATTGCCGCCAAAGGAACCGTTGTTAATTTAGCGGTCGTTGAACTTTCTCAAGACTATTACAGATGGACACTTTTAGATAAAGCAATAAGGATAGCGCAAAGACCTGGTCAGGCGATAAAAATACAATACACTGTGGAATTTGCCTACGACTAGTGTCTCATCTCGGTTCGATCTCTTTACCTGAGATCCGGTATATAAGTTGATGTTAGTTTTTTAAGTATTTAGAATGTTTCATCCTCTGATGACGCTAACTTGGTTAGTGAAACGATCGTCAGGTCTTTTTAAAATGTGTTGTGGTGATTTGGGCTCTCCAAGTGTACTTATTAATTAATAACCGACAATCCAATATCTGTAAGGCAATTTATGTTTTGATTTCAAAATTATTTTGATGAAGAGTTGCTAAATCTTCACGTACCGTAAACCCCTTTACTGCATTTCTAATTTGTATATATGTTTGTCAAGGAAAATTGCGTCGCATTTCCTGGAACAATATTTCCAAGAAATAAATATCGTTGCGACTTGGTCTGTGTTTGTCCGTATCGATGATGTCACCTAAAAACGACCGTTTGAGCGTTGAACAGATATTTCCGGCAAAACCTTTAATTGTAGGCACGGGAGGTGAGACGTCAGGAAAAGGGGGTGAGATCTGAACGAACGGCACGTTAGCTCGAGAGGAGTCGGAGCTGGCACGTTGCCGTGTGAACACCTTTTAGTTGCGGTGGCTAAGAATTATCTTAAAAAGCGGTGATAAAAACCTTTCTGTTATCTATACTACCTAATAGTAATTGTCAGTGATTGTTTAAAGCCATTTAGGCGGCTTTTTAATTTAAATAAACGACGTGTTTGGCATAAAAACGCGAACTAAGTAGTGACCCTTTGTTTCCGACCTGGTGTATTTTTTACGTTAATCAGAAAGAGTTTCTGGGTATTAGAGAATTTTGAGTCAATTGGCAGTAAGTTTCACTTGAGCCAATTCATGTTTTAATTGTTGTTTAAAAAAGTTTTCGCCAAAGTAATTCAGCGTATCGATATAGGGGACAAATCATCTCCTAGTATTGGAGCAACAAAATCCACCGGCCCAATAACCGCTAATGGGAAATACCAATCATTCTCTCCAGCATTCCCTCTCTTGAGTTTGTGTCAGGCACTGATATCTGTTCCCAGTTGGAAAGCATCTTCATAGGGTCATCAGGTAACTCAATGCAGAAGGACTTGGTGAGTCGATATAAATCATATCTCTATAAACCAGCAGAATTTGTCAAGCAGCAATCTGATATTTGAACCCTTACAACTTGAACTTTCAAAATAACGTAACCAAACTTGAACTTAAACAGTGTCAGGGAGGTGCTGTAAGGATAACTGTAAATTTCCTGTTTAATCTTAGAATTTTGTCAATTTTATGAATTTAAATACATGTTTCCTGAAATTGTAATTAGCAGATTTCGTCTGTAAAATATCTAACCTGTACATTCTTTTTAATATCTTTCATTTTCAATCATTAATGTAGAAATTTCACGTAGGAATATTTTTCTAAATGGAGCCTCACTCAAGGAACTGGCCAGTTCACTAATTAAAAAATTAAGCAAATTGATTGACAAACGTCAAGTAATTTACCTAGTATTTTGTATTTGCTTTTGAGCTGTAAAATTCACCATTTGATTTTTAATATACCTCAGGTAGCTAATGTCAATATTTTAGTGACATACAACCATCTTTATCTTATTATTTTGTCATATGTATGATAATTTCTTTTTTTTTGAATTTCTTGCTGTTTATTTGATTTTTATTTGTGTATGATTAATGCTCATTTGAGATTTACCAACCATGTTTATTTAATTTTGTTTGCTATTCCAATTTTAACTTATATGAATAAATTCAATATTTTGTTACATTAACATATCTGTTTAATTGAAAAGTAATCCTTAACCAACATTTCTCACATTTGACGGCGACATAATAAATAATTCTGACTGACGCTTATCGAGATATCTACAACTAAAGGTAACCAGGTTTTGGTCAGGGGATCCAACAAATATGGGACGTCTGACAAAACAACTCAGAACTAAGTAATAGTAAGCCTTATTATTATTTTCATTACATCTTGTGACCCTTCCAATTATTATCATCTTGTAAACAATAAAATCTGATAGATAGATACATTAGGTTAGAGTTCAACAGCTAATCGTGACCTCACTACCTACCGGATTTAGATCCATTTGAGGTCTATCTTTAGATAGCAGCTTTTCGGCTTACTACATAATACTTTGCATCATATATTGATGGCAAAAGTTATTTTGTTTGAAGGAGGTTACAAGCTATAAAAATAAACATAATAACACAGAACTAAATAACAAGAACAACGAATAAAATAAGTTATATATAACAAGAACGTCGACATACATTAACTAATTACAATAATCACGACTGTTCTTCATCATAAGGGGTTGCTGGTCCTCGATCGGGCGCCCACCTAATAGGCGGATAGGGGATTGGTTTCCAGATATGGGTGGTAACGGGAAATGGGATAACCGGGGCGGATTAAAACTAGCACATGATTAAAGTCAGCAGGTTTATCAGTATCAAGACTGCGGCTTGAGAAGAAGGGCGCTATCTTAGAGAGTGGAAAGCGCAGCTGGAACAGTGTCGGCGTCTTCCATACTGCTGTGGCAAACAGACACCTACTACAATATAATATTTCTATTAAAATCCAGATGATTAAAGAAAATAAATAAATGGACCTAGGTCTGTGGCACCCTTCAAGTGGGGAGATAATGCAAATAATTCCCTTGCGCGTCAAAAAAAAATAATCCAGGTATATAATGAGGTGGATAGGGTAGCGACATTGAAGGTTCGTAATCTTCTTATAGCTGAAAAACTTGCCAACGTGAAAGCAGAAATGCCCCACCTAGAGATCAAGATACTAGGCCTGAGTGAAGTTAGGTGGCTAGATGTTGGCGAACTAATCACAAAACATGGGACGATTTATTATTACGGCATTGTCACGCTCATATCAACCAAGCCGTGTGTTGTAAATTTATTTTTCTCGGCAACTGTGTCATGTTCCTAAAGCTTAAAACATCCCACTGCATTAAGAATACTATACAGGTGTACGCTCCAAAGAGCGACAAAGCGAGTTATACCAGTTTATAGACTACCATGAGGCTAACCAAGATAGGCGAAATAACAATTAAACTTGGAGACTTTAATTGCTAAGTCGAGGCTGTTATTGAAGGCGATAAGGTTGGAAATTTCAGACTCGGTGTGAGAAACGATAGGGGTGAACATCTCGTGCACTTCTGCACCGAACAGCAACTTTTCATCGCTAATACACTTTCTAAACTACACTTTCGACGACTGTAGACGTTGAAATCGCTGGCTGACAGAGAGGGATACATAATTAGCAATAAAATTGATTTTAGCCTAATCACAGCCGAACTGCGGATATTGCCCGCCAAGACGTTTCTGGAAGGTGATCTTTCCAGTGACCACAAATAGGCAAAAATAATAAAAATCATCGATGTGAAGAGCCCGAACCCCACTGAGATAATGGAGGCGACGGCAGACCCCACAGAAGTCATTGACAGTCAATGGAAGGCCGTAAAAGAAGCGATTTCCGACACGCAGGATATCGACATATGACCTGCGAACAGAAAAAAGAGACAAATATGGATGACCGATGAAATTCTACAGCTGATGTCTGATAGAAAAGAACCGACGTAGATGAATATAGACAGATATAATGCACTGAATAGAGAGATCCGATCGAGATGCAGGAGAGCCAAAGAACAATGGCTATAACGGAGCAATGCAAGAAATAAAAGTCTTACAAGATAAATTAGACTTATTTAATATGTACAAACAGCCAGAGAAATGACAGGACGACAATGCGATGTGGTATTCTGAGAGGAACTGACAATGATATATTGGTTAGCATCGAGGAGAAGTTAAAGAGATGGCAAGAATACGTCAAGGGACTTTTTAAACATAGGAGGTTGTACAAGCTGTCAAACTGAAAAAGAAGGACAGAGCCATCGGAAGAAGGCGCGTGACTAAGGATTTTACAGGAGCTGTTTATTATCATCTATAAAATGGGCAGTAATGGACTGCAATGCTGCCATTGAACAGGCTAACCTCAGTATTTGCTACCCCGCCTAAGAAAAGCAAAGCCACAAATGGTAATGTCTACAGGATGATTAACCTGACGTCCCACAATCTTAAACCATTGCTGCGCATTATAGACTCTATAATCTACTAGAAGTGTGAACAGCCAGTGTGAACCCCGTTTGGTTTTAGAATGGGTCTGGGAATTGGCGAAGCCCACCTTTTGCTTAATGTGCTTATACAAAGATGTACAGATATGAACGTGAATATGTACGCGTGCTTCGTCGACTACCGGAAAGCGTTCAGCTGCGTATCACACAAGAAAATGGCAAAAATTCTTAGAGACACAGTGAAAGACGCCGAAGACTTGCTTATAATGACGGAACTTTACTGGCACCAGTCAGCACAAGTGAGAGTCGACACAGCAACATCCGAATAGGCGGAAATACGGAGGGTTGTGTGACAGGGTTGTGTTCTGTCTCCTCTTCTGTACAACCTGCATTCTGAAACCATATTCAAAGCGGCGCCTGAAGGCATGAACATCGGCATCGAGATTAAAAGTATAAAAATTATCAACATGCGCTACGCTGACGATACCGTGATGTTGCTTGGCAGCCTTTCGGATTTGCTGTGGGCTATGGATCTCCTCGTGGAGCATTTTGGTCTCTTCATGAACATCTGAAAAATAAAGTTGGTGGTATTCTTTAAACACCCAAGAAAATTTGTTCTGCGCATCAACGATAAACTTGGAAAACAGGACATTTAGGTACTTGGGAGCTATCGTAAATGAATCATGTGATCTTAGGAAAGAAATTAAAGCCCGAATTTCAAGCTCGTAAAACATTTACCAGCATGAGGAACCTTTTCACCACGCGATATCTGTATCCAACTCGGGGCACGATTGCTCCGCTGCTACGCCTTCTCTGTGTTACTTCCAGCTTGGAAATAGAGAACCGTGTAGGCGCTTTTGAGGTGTATCAATACCGAAGGATGCTGTGCATCTCTTGAGTGGTAAGAAAGAGAAACGCCGGGGTCTTCAACATAATGAACAAATTGCGAGAACTGATAAGAACCGTCAAAGAAGGAAAAATTCCATACATCGGACACGTCATGCGAAGTGAAATATGTGAGATTCTCCGGCTAATCAATAAAGGAAAAGTAAAGGGAAAGGGGTCTCTTGGTCGGCGCCAAAACTCTTGCCTGGGGGATCTGCAGAGATGACTTGCACATACATTCACCGAAATCTTCAGCGCTGCAGTTTTATGCTTATAAAACTAAATAGTAGCGAATTAGATCGCAAACCTATATAGGGAGACGGCGCGGAGTCATAAGAAGAAGAAGAAGCTTATTGATCGGTTCGACGTATTTTGTGTGATATATAAAAAATGGGATGAAAAAATAAGCGTTTCTAGGGAGGATATCAATCAAGTCGGTTTTCTTATTTGAAAAAAAAAATGGTTGTCTTGGATACCGTCTTCGTCGCAACTATGACTGTCTGTCTTTAGACACTTGGTTCATTTAATTGTAGCTTCCACACACATCAGTTGCGCCGGATTTGACAAATAAGTTTTCCGATTGATCTCTCTCTTCCCTTATTTTGAAGAGTTTGTCCTTCAGTTATTGTCGTCAGAAGGTTATTTGGTCTCAGAATATGTACAATTAGTTTTGTGTTTGTTCTGGCATCCTTGTTCTCTCACCTCTTCTAGTACTCTTTTATTCGTCTTTCTATCAATGTATATTATTTGGGTCATATTGATACATCTACTATTATCTATTGAACGCTAGCGTGGGTATCGCGATTTTCCTTTTTATATCTACTACATTTACTATTATCCGTAATAATACTCCTGTGGTATGCGAATACCTATACTAGTTCAAGTTGTTGACCCTTTAGCTGTTAACTGAATTTCTCAGTCCTATTTTTTTCCATCTTCATTACTTTTAAATATAAATGTAGGGAATCTTGTCTGGCAAGGGACAAACCACCTGTGAAGCGAGTGCAATGTCACCTAGTGGTCGTAACCGTAACTCTTTGTCTCTGGCACTTCTCTTTTAGTAAACATCCTTACAAAATTCAAACGTCATTGTCCTTCATCTTACTAAAATATCCGCAGAGAATTCGTTTTAACTATATGCTTTCGTTGATGCTTTGGTATCAGTTTCAGTTCTAAGGTTTGTGGTTGAATAGTCTATAATCGAAATTTTAAGGAGATTGCGTCTTTTGAATTTTGAAATGATTTCTTCAAATGACGGTGAGATATGCCCCCTGGAACCCATCTCCGCGGTCAGTTTTATCTTTCATATGTCTAGCTAATAATATATCCGCTGCTATAAAAGATATAAAAATATTATATACGCTAATTATAGAGTCTTAAGCTCAACTTTATAAAATTATTTTGACAATCGCAGGGTGGCCTATAGGTGGTTATTTTCTCTTAGGGCTCGTACGCGGCTTTGGCGCCCCGATAGCACCGCTCCTATAGGTCGTTGGTGATGCAAGTTTTCATCTTATTGCATTTGCATTTTTTCGTCTTTTATAAAGTATGCTTTTACAAAAAAAAATCGCTAATTATCTTCGAGTAACTTCACTGGTTTTGTAGCTTTTCACGTTTTTGGCACATATCAAAAAAAAGTTCGGGACTCAGCAAGTGCGTTATGGTAGTGAATTTTCATTAAATGCGTCAAATATGAATAACTCATTTTTCTATTAACTTAGAAAGTTTAGTTTTGGTACGTAGTAAGGTCTTTATTAACGTAATATATTCACCAAATTTTATTAAAATAACTTTGTAATTTTCGGAGAAAAAAAATTTTTTCAAAAGAAAATTTAAAATTTGAATAACTCAACTTTCTATAAACTTACCAAGTTGAATCTTTGTACGTTGTATGGTGTCTTCTAAAGCAATATATTCGTACAATTTTATTAAATCAGCTTTGTAATTTTGGAAGAAAAAAATTTTTTTCGAAAGAAAACTCAAAACCTTCCTGAAAAACCCTGTCCGATTTTCCTGGATAACGAACTCATTCAAGCCATTAATAAAAGAAAGGCACTTGCCGAGTTTTCATCGAAATCGGTAAATTATGTTTTGAGTTATCGGATGGAAACATATATATATATATATATATATATATATATATATATATATATATATATATATATATATATATATATATATATATATATATATATATATAAAGATATAAAAATTGAAACTGACCCCGGATATGGCTTCTAGGGGTCCTAGTTTGCGCTCATTTGAAAAAAATTTTGAAAAGTCTCACCATCGATACCTCCCTATTAGTGAATTTTTTTAATGAAAATTCACTAATATGGTGCGGCGTCTTGACCACTAGATATCAAAGTCCTGTGAAAATGACGCTTTCGTTTATATAATTCGTCGTAGAAACCGGGATGCCATATTCAGGCCGCTCTCGAATAGTGATTGAATCTGAAAAAATTCCGCAACTGAATTTTATTTCCACATCGTCACAAGGTGTGGGTAGTATCGCATTGGCAACACAAATTTAAAATTATTCTTTTTGGCTATACCTTGTAAAAAGTTTCAAAACTCATAGAAAACATGATTTGGGAACGATTTTTTTTGTCAGTCGGTCTGTCGGTCCTTCGGTCTGGCGGTCTCTCGGTCTGTCGGCCCGTCGGTCCGTCGGTCCGTCGGTTTGCCGGTCTATCAGTCTGTCGGTCTGTCGTCATGTCGGTTTGTCGTTCTGCCAGTCTGTCGGTGGGTCCTTCTGCCGGTCTGTCGGTCTGTCGATCTGTCGGTCTGTCGGTGTGTCGGTCTGTCGGTCTGTCGGTCTGTCGATCTGTCGGTCAGTCGGTATGTCGGTCTGTCGGTCTGTCGGTATGTTGGTAGCCGCGATAACGTTAGAACGAATTGAGGTATCGTCTTCAAATTTGGTATAGAGTTAGCATCCGACAAACTATCGGCTAAGATTGTTTTTGGGTAAAATTGCACGAGGAAGTAGGGGACGAATGGGGGGTGATTTGGCGAAAATTGATATTTTTTCGTTCAAACTTAATTATGTAACGTTTTAGCGTTTGTTTATTAGCAAACTTCCAAATTCATCAAACATCTGGTATACTGTGCTGAAAGTAAATTAGGAGTTGAATGTGTGATGAGGAATATCGGTGACAGATATTTTGAATTTTGTTTTGCTAAAATAGCGTTAAAGGTTTCAAAACATATATAAAACATGATTCTGGAACGAATTTTTTTTATATGTCGGTCGGCCTATCGGCCTGTACGCCTGTCTGTTAGTAGGCGCAATAACTTTTGAACGAATTAAGATACAATCTTTAAATTTGGTATCCGGTTAGCACCCGAGAAAAGAACGCTTCGAATTGTTTTTGGGTGAGATCGCTTCAGGGGGTAGGGGATAAATGGAGGATGATTTGGTGAAAATTGACATTTTTTCGTTAAAACTCGAGTAATATAACGTTTCAGAAGTTTATGGGTACAGGAATAAGAATATTTTCTTTGTGATCGTCATCTACCCTGATTTAATTTCATGAGGATGTCTTTTTGAGGAGAGTTGATTATCAGAGCTTTATGGAGTTTTGATTCAATTTGCAGCACTATTTTCAGAAAGAAGAGCATATATGTTATGTTTCAGAAGTAAAGGGCATGCTCCTCTGCTTTCACTTTGGTATAAGGCTCCCTATACCTAGAGGCTTCAGTTTTGATAATATTTATGTAAATATATATTAGCGGACCATAATTCATGTAATTTTCGATAAAAGAAATTGAAATATTTCAATTAATTTTGGTATAAAAGAGGTATGTGTGTGTTCTGTTTCTTTAACGTCTGGCCATTTCCTCGACTATATCCAATCACCGTGGCCAGGAAACAGTTTCACCTTACTGTACTAGAAATTTTGCCAAACCCCTGCCTTTCTGTAAGGAGGGTAGGGACTTTTAACATCGCATGGATACGGGAGCGACGACGTTACACCCTCTCCGAAGGGCGAAACGTGCAGACATTTAACTTGCTCAAATACAATGCCACAACCTCGGTTGATGTTAATTGTACAGTATGTACTGAAAAAGTGAAAGGAAAACCCTGGGATCGAACCCAGTACCCTTCGGTTCAGCGGTGCACGTGCTTACCACTGAGTTACAGAGGCTTTCAAAAAGGTAAGAAATCATTAATTTGATAGGATTTTCTATGTTTTATTCTCATAATGCATATATATATATATATATATATATATATATATATATATATATATATATATATATATATATATATATTTATATAAAGATGTAGGTAGTCAATAAATTGTTTTCCCAAATGTCAAATGAAACTTCAAAGTGACAGACTTAAATAACGTTCCTATTTTGAGAACATGTGGCATGAAAATATGAGTATTTTCCGCTCTAATTTTTCTTGATTTCCACTGGTTAAAATTTCCGTGAAAAGTAAATAAAAGTCAAGACACAGCAAGTGCGTTATGGTAGTGAATGTTCATGAATTTTTTTAATAGCAAATATGTGTGTTTTTTTAAGAAAACAGGCAATAAATTTCGTTAGTATGACCTATATAGTAGAAACATTGTACCATATATCAACAAAATAACTTCATTGTGTAAAAAGTGCAAAAATTTTTCAAAAATAAACTTAAAGTGTTCCCGAAAAAGCTAGATTTCTAGCCAACCAACCTTATAGGTTAATAGCAAATTGAGCTACTCAAATTTGAGGCATTTAATAAAAATTCGCTACCATAACGCACTTGCTGCGTCCCGAATTTCTTTGCTCACAAACATGCATTATAGTTTCGTGCTCGAAATTCGATACATTAAAAATCACATCAGAACTGACAGACTGGGGGAATTTGACATTCTAATTAAAACAAAGCACTGTTTAATCTATTTGAACTGAGTAGATTTTAATAAAAATTCGCTACCATAACGCACATGCTGCGTCCCGAATTTATTTTCTTACAAACGTGCATTATAATTCAGTAATCAAAATTCGATACATTAAAGGTCAGCACAGAATTGGCAGGGACCGGGGGAATTCGATTATCTAATTAAAACAAAGCATGGTTAACCTGTTTGAAGTGAGCAGATTTAAATAAAAATTCATTACCATAACGCACTTGCTGCGTCGCGAAAATTTATTTTCTTGCAAACATGCATTATAATTACGTGGTCGAAATTCGATACATTCAAAGTCAGCTCACAACGGGCACGGACCGTGAGAATCCGACTATCCAATTTAAACAAAGCATTGTTTAATCTATTTGAACTAAGCAAATTTTCCTAGATAATAATTTTTTTCAAGCCACTTGTAATAGAAAGGTGTTCAGCAAATTTGAGCGTCATCGGCGCATTATTCTAAATAAAGTCTAAAACTGGGTTCTAGGGGCCCTAAATAGTGCTCATTTGCAGAAATTTTTTCAAAATTCAAAAGTCGTGATCTCCTCATTAGTGATTTTTTTTAAAAGAAAATTCACTAAAAACTTTTGTAATTTTTTTTTCAACTTTAATTACAAGTTAGATATACAATTTGAATTTTATGCACTTGTTCAGGAATTTTTCGTATAGAAAATATCTAGCCTTTTACCAGGGTTTTGCAATTTTTGTCAAATTGTTTGCAAATTTTCATGTATAATTTTCTTGCTTCTGTCAAAAAGCCTTCTGTCAATGATTATATCTTGGCGGGTATAGTTTTGGTGTTAATTGCTCGAATAGTTTCGTTGGCCAGGAAGTTTCGAGCAGTTTTTTCGGGAAAATTTTAATCTAATCTTCGGGAAATTTTTGGGCTTTTTCAAACAATAATTTTTTTGATAAAATATGGCACATGGTTTCTACTATAAAGGTTATATTTTCTTCTAAATTCGAGGTCTTTCAGTAAAAAACCATATTTAACATTAAAAATATTTCCATGAAAATTTGTTACCATCACGTACTTGCTGCATGCTAATTTTTTTGAGAATTCAGTGATAAGATTCCGTAGATATGGCATATAGTTAGTATATAGGGCGGCGCATTGAAAACGAAACAGACCGATTTGCGTCCAGAGAATATTTTTTTAAGAAACGCTGTAATACGTCAATTTTAATATTGAGGGGGACATGTTTTTGACATAAAACTCAAGTTTGTCACATCAACCCGTTAAGAGTGGTGATAACAACCCTTATATTTTAAATAGGTAACATGGGTCGAGTGTTACAGCATTTGAAAGCTATTTCTTTTTTGAATTCCGCAAACTAATTTTTTTGGAAATTTTATCAACTCGTTTAAAAATTATTCACAGTTGAAGATGCAAAAAAGCATTTCATTTACTCTGATAAGAATTCTGATGATAGTCAATGTTTTATTGGTTTGTAAACAAAAAATTGACTATCAGAGTATTTCTTATCGGAATGAGAGTTTATTATTTTAGTTTATCGGTCGGTTTGATACTTGATAGTACTACCGAAAATTAATTTCACAATGGTATATTCTGTAGAAGAAAGAGTAGAAATATTTACTCTTTTTTTCAAAAACGATGACTGTGTCAACCGTACCGCAAATTTGTTTAATGAACGACATCCGAACAGACATGTTAACAGAAAATACATTTTGGAGTTAGTTGCAAAGTGTCGACAAAGTGGTTCAGTAGCCAACAAAAAACGGGATCCTGAACGTGAATTTCCGGTTAGAAATGAGACTACTGAGATTGAAGGTTTAGGACAAATTGCTGCAGACCCAACTTCGAGCACGAGAAAATTTGCCACTATTCCAAAGATCAAAAGAAGAACTATTCAGCGAATATTGAAGCATCATAAATTATGACATCCGAACAGACATGTTAACAGAAAATACATTTTGGAGTTAGTTGCAAAGTGTCGACAAAGTGGTTCAGTAGCCAACAAAAAACGGGATCCTGAACGTGAATTTCCGGTTAGAAATGAGACTACTGAGATTGAAGGTTTAGGACAAATTGCTGCAGACCCAACTTCGAGCACGAGAAAATTTGCCACTATTCCAAAGATCAAAAGAAGAACTATTCAGCGAATATTGAAGCATCATAAATTATGACATCCGAACAGACATGTTAACAGAAAATACATTTTGGAGTTAGTTGCAAAGTGTCGACAAAGTGGTTCAGTAGCCAACAAAAAACGGGATCCTGAACGTGAATTTCCGGTTAGAAATGAGACTACTGAGATTGAAGGTTTAGGACAAATTGCTGCAGACCCAACTTCGAGCACGAGAAAATTTGCCACTATTCCAAAGATCAAAAGAAGAACTATTCAGCGAATATTGAAGCATCATAAATTTCACCCGTGTAAAATTTATCTTGTACAACAACTGAATGAAAATGATTTTGATCGGCGGCTGGAGTTTTGTGAAGTTATGACTGCACGAATAGCTGACAGCGGGAACTTTTTGTTCAATATCTGTTTTTCAGACGAGTGTACGTTTTTATTAAACTCTACAGTCAATCGTCATAATTGTCGTTATTGGGCAGATAATAATCCAAGAAATTTTTACGAAGTCCACACTCAAACTCCACAGAAATTGAATGTCTGGACTGGCATTTTTGGAGACCGTTTAATCGGACCAATTTTTTTTTATGGCAATTTAAGTGGCGAAACGTATTTGAAGTTACTATAAGATATAGTTTACCCTCTACTAATTGACCTTGTTGAAAATTATGATCGCTATCAAGAAAATCACTTAGTGTTTCAAGTAGATGGAGCTCCTTCGCATTTTTCACAACATTTTAGGGAGTTTTTGAACAGAGAATTTCCAGAGCAATGGATTGGGCGTAAAGGTGTTATTAAGTGGCCCCTTAGATCACCGGATTTAACTCCTTTAGACTTATTTCCATGGGGCCATTTGAAAAGTAGAATTTACGCAACAGAACCGGTGTCTCTGAAAGAATTACGACGACGCATTGTTGATGAATGCCGTCTAATAACTCCACAAATGCTCCAGAATGTCAGAGCTCGTTTTGAACAAAATTTGTACTTTTGTATAGAAGCTGGTGGTCAACAATTTGAACACTTACTTAACTGAATAAACATTTTTGAACGTTTGGTTTTGTTTTTATTTTTTTAACGACAAATTGACTAATTAGTGCATTTCTTATCACAATGAATGAAATACGTTCTTGCAACTCCAACTGTGAATAATTTTTAAACGAGTTAATAAAACTCTCAAAAAAATTAGTGTGCTGAGTTCAGAAAAGTAAGAGATTTCAAATGATGTAACACTCGACCCATGTTCCCTATTTAAAATATAAGGGTTGTTATCACCACCCTTAAGGGGTCGATGTGACAAAGTTGAGTTTTATGTCAAAACATGTCTCCCTCAATATTAAAATTGAGGTGTTTCAGTGTTTCTTAAAAAAGATTCTCTGGGCGCAAATCGGTCTGTTTCGTTTTCAATGCGCCAGCCTGTATATACGTCAATACTTCACATCTTCATCAACGTTCTAATATAGTAGCTACTCAAAGTACGACACATAGTGCATGATACAAATATTAGTTTCTGTGTGAGATACTTAGACAGTATCGTCAGCTGCATGCTCGCACATGCACAATTTGTATAGCTGTACACCCTTATCCATTAGTTTCGACTAATGAACACGTCTACAAACACCGGGGAACGCATAAGTTATGATTAAACTCCAGCACTACAGCCATCTTAGTTTTTAGAGTATGGCCAGAAACTTATATAAAACTGAACTAACTTTAGCCTGGTAGAATAATCTAGAGGATATTGCATGACAGGGGACGACAGCCCGACTCTTCTACCAAACTATGTCGAAGGAGTTTTGAAGGAAATAAAGCTTCCCAACCTCGGTAATTGGGAAGTTCAATGGGGTTTTCTGACAGCTAATCTATCACTTGCGCTCATTACGAGATAATAGTTTAATTGACTAGACTTGTACTAGGCACTGTGTTTGGAGGCTTTGTTTAATTTTAAGACGACTTTTAGGCGAGCGTTATTTGAGTCGCGCTAATTGCTGACTGGTATTCTCATGTTACCTCTGACTTTTCAAGATTAATCTCACAGAAAACAGAAATGTAGTATTTAGTTTTTAGTGAATTTTTGTGGAAAAAAATCACTAATGGGGAGATCTCGACTTTTGAGTTTTGAAAAAAATTCTTCGAATAAGCGCGAACTAGCCCCCCTAGAACCCACATCCGGTCAGTTTTACTTGCATATATATTAATATATATATATATATATATATATATATATATATATATATATATATATATATATATATATATATATATATATATTTATATGTTGACTGGTAAGTAGTTGCATTCCTTTGAGACAATGATAGTACTGTTTTGCAACATAGTAAACCATATATCATATTCTACAAAGTCCTCTGGTTTTCGAGTTATTTCACTTTTAATGATTTTTCGAAAATTCGTCATGTGTTGCTACTAATATTCAAATTTTAGAAGAAGTGGTAAGCACTTCCTCAATTTTTTTCTTTCAGATAGTGTAGGCATTAACTCACGCTGTGCAATCATTACTATGTTGAACATGATAACAGTAAAGAAATGTAAGGGCAAAAATTATCAGTATCGTGAAAAAATTCAAATCAATTTAACATTTCAAAGAGGTTTACTTTGAAAATTTTGTAACAAAAATTTTCTACAAGTACTGTAAAAAAGTTAACTAAAAACGTCTCGTAAACTATTCTCAAAATGGTTACCCCCATTTCCTATACACGCACGAGCTTCTTTGAAAATTTCTGCTTTAGTACTCCTAATAGAAAAAATGCTTTTGATTTGTCCTGCTGCTTGCTGAATTCTCTAAATTAGTTGCTCTCGTGTGCGAATCTCCTTCGTAAACGATTTGTTTCATATGACCCCATACACATAATTCTATTGGAGTTAAATCTGGACTCCTTGGCGGCCACGGTATTGGTTCTTCCCTCCCAATCCACTTGTTTGGAAACCAGGGATCTAATAGCGCCCTCACGTTGCGACAATAGTGAGCCGGACACCCGTCTTGCTGGAAAATAATATCACATCTGTTTGCTAGTGGTACGTCATCCAGAAACTCCATAAGATCATGTGATAAAAAATTTTCATAATCTTCACCATTTGGGTTGTCTGGGAAGAAATGCGGACCTACCAGATGATTATGTTAGGTTTGAATGTGAGTGGGCCATACCGGTCTCCCCACTGCGACCATAATGTCTATTGTGGCTCACGCCTAATGGTCTATATTTCTCCCAACAAAGCCAGCCTCCTGCAGAGGTCGATAATCTTTGTGGCCGAAAGTTGATCCAGATCTTCCGGAGCAAGTTTTGTCTTGCCAAAGAGCAGGTATCTAGTCCTGTCCGCCGCCGGACAGGAACACAGTACGTGCTCTGCTGTCTCGTCACTCTCCATACACAGCCGGCACTCAGTTTCCTGACCGACTCCAATTCGGTGCACGTGGTGAGGCAAGCGGCAGTGTCCTGTATACAGGCCGACTAGGGTTCTCAATTGTTGTATGTTTAGTTCTAGAAGTTTTTTAGCCCTTGACTCAGACAGGCCATTTATGAAGGCCTTAGAGTGAGCTAATCCTGACAGATTTTGCCATTGCTGGATTGTCATTATTTCTGTCCAGGTCTTTAAGGTGCGTTTTGCTGTGCGTGATGTTATCCCAGCACCGGCTCCGGTCCGATAAAGTCCCTTTGGGCACCACTCCTGGCAAGCGCATCGGCCGCAACATTGCCATCATGCTCCGAGTTCCCTGGTATCCAGACCAGAGACACCTCATTACAGATGCCCAGTTCGTTGAGGGTAGATTTACAATTCCGTACCGTTTTTGAATTGCAACGGTAGGAACAAAGAGCCTTTATTGCAGCTTGGCTATCTGTATATATCTTTATCGATTTGTGTGTGCACTGGTTTTCTATACTTCCCCTTGCACACATTTCGATGGCATACACTTCTGCCTGGTGTATGTTTGCGTACTTGCCGAGGCTAGTTGATAGTCTAGCATAGGTGTTGCCCCCATATGCGCCGGCTCCTGCTTCTATATTCGTTTTGGAGCCGTCATCATACCAGCAGAGATCGGCTCTCAATAGGGTCGTTTGATTTAGTTCCCAGTCCTCCCGTTCCGGGAGGACGCTCTTGAAAGACAGATCCCTACTGATCTTTGTAGGCATCAAGTCTGAGACCATTCCCAGAATCCCATGACCCTCAATATCTTAGAGGAGTCCGGGCCCTTCCAGACTGACTTCCTTCGGCAATCTGTCGGCCGTTTGTTTTAGTCCGTACGTTACCCACCTCGCTACCCTCTCCAGCCATATGTGAAGAGGTGGAATATTAAGGAGGACCTCCAGAGCGGCTGATAGTGCGATGCTTATCGCTCCCGTTATCATCAAACAGGCTTGTCTCTGTAGATGAGCCAGTTTGGCCCTCGCGATACCACGAAGTGTCTTGGGCCACCAAACTATGGCTCCATATGTTATCATTGGTCTCATAACCACTACATAGAGCCAATACATCTGTTGAGGGTTTGTTCCCCAGTTATTTCCACAGATTCTACGGCATGTCCACAGGAGCAGTTTAGCCCTGTGGATTACATTCTCTATCTGTACGTCCCAGTTGAGCATCTTATCTAGGGAAACCCCCAGATATTTTGCTTGTTACGTAAATGGAATCGTTTCCCTCATAAGAATAGGTGGTTTTAATCTGTCCAGCCTTCTTCTGCTGGTAAATGGAACAATGATCGTTTTGCGGGGGTTCACAGACATCTGTTCCTTCCGACACCAAGCATTCACTACATTTAATGCCTCTTGAAGAGTACTTGCAAGTTCCTCCTCAGATTTGCTTCTAACCATTATGACAAGGTCATCAGCATACGCCTGGACCTCAACCTCCCACAGCCAGAGGATAGCCAGCAAATCCGCCACAAAGAGGGACCACAGCAGGGGGGATAGAACTCCCCCCTGAGAGCACCCCCTGGCAGCACTGAAGCTGACCACCTCCCCCTGCAACGGGGTAATAACGGTCCGATCCAGCGACAAATGGTAGGTTCCACCCCTCTAGCGATAGTGGCTTCGTAGAGGGAGATAGGTAATGCATTATTAAATGCTCCTTCAATGTCGAGAAATGCAGCCACCGCCACCTCCCCGTTATCCAGGGGGTGTGTGATTTTCTCGACGAGGTTATTGAGTGCTAACTCAGTAGATTTGCCAGTTTGGTAGGCATACTGGTGGGTATTAAGAGGGTTGTTGACTAAGATGTTCCCCCTAATGTGTCTGTCCAGTATTTTTTCTAATCCCTTCAGGAGAAATGATGTAACACTGAGAGGTCTCAGTGATGTGGGTAGGAGGTCAACGTTCCAATTTGGGAATGTAAACCCTCCTAATCCAGATGGGTACCAATCACACCAATCCAAACATTCACACTGAATCGTTATTGATAACTTGTTACCTTAGTTAATCTGGGGTTCTCCATAGACCAATAATGAGAATTCTGTCAATTGAATATTCCTTCTTTAGTGAATTTTCACTCCTCGGTCCATAGAATAGACAGGAAATTTCTATCTCTATTATCAGCGTTCAAGGGAAAATTGCAAAATTGGAGCCTTCTTGTTGGATCACCGAGCTGCAATCCTTGAACTGGCTTGTAATGGTAAGGGCGCTATCCTTCCCGATACAGAACTGACCACACTTTCCACTGCGAGTCGCCCAGAGAAAAGGACACTTTCCTAGTGCTTGTCGTGGGATCTTCTTCGAAAGAGTCTAAACTTTTCTCATCTACCCTAGAATTGAGCCTCGATGTTGAAACTTTGCGAAAAATTTAATTACCGGAGCCATTTTCTTCCAAACACTGTGGATTGAGCTACGCGCCGATCAGCAAAGCGCCGTACATATTCACGTTGAGCTGCAGTCGCGTTTCCATTACAGAAATTCAATAAAGGCACTTGATTTCGTTGCAAATCAAAAACACTATGGAGTTAAATATGCTCCTAACAAACTAGGCAGCTGCAATTATGTGTCGCTAGTCTGGATACCGAATCACTTGGACCTTGATGGAAATGTAGCGGCCGATGCGCTTTCTACAGGTGGTACCGAAGGACATTATCGGCTGGGGATACTCTCATTCACAGCAAAACGCACCTTAAAGACCTGGACAGATAGAAGGAAAATCCATAAATGGCAAAATCTGCCAGAATAAGCACACACTAAGTCCTTCATAAATGGACTTTCAAACTCAAGGACTAAAAACCTTCTAGAGCTAAACAGACAACAACTAAGAACTCTGGTCGGCCTGCATACAGGACACTGACGTTTGCGTCACCACATGCACCGAATTGGTCTCGGTGAAGAGACCGAGTGTAGGCTGTGTATGGAGAGTGACGAAATATACTTTTTCTTAGTTTCAGTTAATAAGCGTGGTTTAGTTTTGTATACCATACTTTTTACATATCTCCATAGGAAGAAGTCCAGTAGGGTAAGATCGGGTGATCGTACTGGACACAACGAACCTGGCCTTACATTCGCAGATTTGAAAATACTGTGTCTAAGTACTGCCGCACATTTATTATGTAATGCGCTGGTGCTCCATCTTGCTAAACATATATCAATGTCGCGGGAACTTGTGTGTTTGCTTCATCACGATTAAGGTTTGCCAAAGTTGGCAAGACGTTATTTTGGATCACTGCTAAATAATTATCTCCATACAAATTGTCATCCATACGACAAGGTTTTCAACGATTACTGCCCACACATTAATTTTTTTAGAGTATTGCGTATGTTTTTCTCACATCCAGGGTGGCTTTTCTTTAGATCAATAGCGAAAATTTTGCCGATAAGCATGGCCGTGAAGTATAAAACTGCACACATCATATAACTAAACTAAATGTTCTAGGTGGATACAATTGTTATGTTACATATCCATCATTAGTGCACAAAAAGACGTTCTTCTAGCAACATCATCTTTTATGCGCTCCTGAGTTTTTATCAATCCATTTCATTTTCTGTTAATAGTTTAATAATTGACGAATGACTAACATCCAATGTTGTGGCTGCTTGTTGACTCGATGTATGTGGGTTTTCTTCAAACTCAAGCATTATATCCAATTTGGAAAAACTATTCAGTGCACTAAAAGGTATTTTATATCTGCGTTACATCCCAACTAGCAATTTTATGTTTTATTGTAGTCATAAGAACGTTTATAAAACAGTTTTTATAAAACATGAATGTTCCTATAAACGTTTTGGTAACGTTTATACAACGCTTATAAACGCAAAAAGGGCGCAGGTTTATACAACGCTTTAGTTCTTTAGCTTATTTTATAAGGGATGTGTAAGGTATTATAGAATAATTTTAGAAATGTTTACCGATCTGTAAAGGAATATGATATACGATACTTATAAAACAGTTTTATAAGGAACAATAATAAAACTAGCAATCATTTACCATGGTGCCAGTTCTAGAGCCTTAATAGAGTTACTATAAAACATGTTTTATTAGAATTTCTTTATAGTTTACTTTGCAACTTTTGTTGCATACTGCAATACCTATAAGAGTGATATGTCTTTTAAATGTTTTTGTTAGAACTATTTTATCCTAAAATTGTTCTCTAATATTATGAAAGTAATATAAGTACTAAAATATGCTGGCGTAAGAAATAATGTTAGTACGGTATGAAAATTAAACTTCAAAAGTCTCCGTTTGGCTACCAGCAAAATGGATTTCACCTGCGAAGAAAAATCATGGACGTGGTTCTGCAAAAACCATATAATTCATATCTCTACTTATTGTATCATGATCATGGGTAACTAACCATTAACAACTATTTATGGCTAAGTACGGTCCTGTGCCCTAATATTTGGGCAAACTGATGATCATATTGACAGTGTGGCTTCAATGGCGCAGTAAGCAGATTGTTACACAAACAGCGCTTATAGAGCTTTAAAATAATATGTTTCCCATTGCTGCACTGAGAAAGATCTGCGCATAGCTCTATAACACATATGGTGTATTTAATTGCATTTTCAGCAACACTTACACATCAGTATAGTGCTAAACACGCGTTAGCTGCGATATTTATGCAACATAAATGTAGTAGCAATATGTGACTTAACCTCAAACCCAAATTGTTGTTTGTTGTGCTGCTTACTATGTAAAACACTACTAACATGTTTATTAACAAATTTGTTACTTTCTAAAATATTTTTATATTTATTGACTTTCCTTCGAAAAGCATCGTTTCTTTTTACCTGTTTCCATCTATATATTGATTGTAAATTGGACATGTTTAGAAATTACACGCTACAAAATACACAACTTGTCACGAAATAAAAAGTATATAACGGTGCTTCTTACAAAAGCTATAATATGTTTTATAAAGATCCCAGCGAACGCATAAAAATGCAAAGGGATAATTTTGTACTATAATTGTTTTCTAAGTGTTCTATTACAGTGGCATTCCATCCAACAATAAAATAGTTTTTTAACACCTGCGTTCAAGTAGACTATGCTATTTGCAGCTATATTGTATCGTAGAAAAGGTTAGTAAAACTGTTTTATAATTGCTCACATAATCACTTAAAGAAAAGCTTTATAAATGTTTGCAAGTTGACAGATAAGTTTGGAAGATCGTTGTTATAAAGCCATTACAGAACAATTTTGTTCTGTAAGGTAATATATTCTATTACGATTGTTGTATAGACGTTTAAAAACAACGAAAAAATAAATCTCTAAAATGTTTTATAGTTCTGCTCTAAGAACATTCTAAAATACATTTAAAGAAGCATTTTGCTGCAAGAAGCTAAATACTCACCTTGGTAGTCTTAATAGAACAAAACTGCTTTCGAAGAGCAGCAATATAACAGTAACAAAACAAATTTGCATTATTACTTAAAAATTATAGGACATTTTTGTTAGTTGGGATGTCCAAGCTTACGAAATTGTTTCTCAATTTTACTAATTATCTCTTGCGATATAGGTGGCAAATCGAGAATTTTTTGAAGTGGGCGAGCAACTTCAATCTGTGATCGTGTTTTATCTCCGTAGCCAATCATCTATCGCATTGTTTTTTAATTCATTTTGTTAAATAAGCTATGTTTCTGAATTGCAGCTAACAACTGACAACTACTCTCATCGGGTTACAATCACACCGCAAGTCCCTAGGCGTTTTAAAGAAAACCAGCATTGCCAACTATGAAAAAATTCAAACTTTTTATGCCTTTTTAAATAATACTGTTTAAAAAACGACCCTAAAATTCCTTTTGTTTCCTATCTCATTATCACGAATGAAACGTCAATTTTTCAATAAACTTTAAAACCAAAGCATTCTTTGATAGAGAATGAAGAGGTTTTTCAAGTGAGGTATCAGAAGCCCCTACTTCTTATTTGAATATGTGGGTGTATGTATGGATAAAGTTTTTACGTTGCATGATGTCATTTTTTAATCGGAAATTGACGTGCGTCGCGATTTTTATAAATATGCACAATAATTGAGATACTGCATTTATTCTATTTGGATGTTCTGCAATGTATACGCACAGAAATAGTGAGGCGTGAGTGAAAATAAATCTTTGCAATGGTTATAGAAATGTTTGTGGAAGAAGAAAGAGAAGGAAAAGCAAGATTGATCAAAATTCAGAAAGTGACATTAACTAAAATTGTTTTGACAGTTTGATTATTTGAGGATTTTTACAAAATTATGTTGATACAAGCACAAGCACAGCTTCTTTGTAAGACATAATGTTAAATTTTGACCACTAATAAATGAGTATGAGTATGAGTATGAGTAACGAAAAGCAGAAACAAAATTTGAATTTGTTAAAATTTCCGTGTGACTTGTCGCTGCATTCTATTTCCATTATTCCATGGGACATTTTACTTTCTCCAGAGACCTTGGAAATACGACTGTATTAAAAATTATAATAACTCAACGTTAAAATACACCGAAAGTAATATATTCATATTTAGAGTTTCCGAATTCACCTCAATTATTCTCCGAATTCAACACCTAAGGGAAGAATGATTAATTAAAGCGAACCCCTTTCGCCATTATCTGCGAATTCAGAAAGCAAGCGTGGCGAGGCACTAATGGCTCCAACCGCATAGTCCGCAATTATAGCAACTTTAAACATTCATTTCAACTAAGTGTTAAATATCACACACCAAGGACATCCAGGTATCAAGGTTAATGTCTTCAAGAAATAGCCAAATCACAGCTTTCACACTGGGCGTTGTATGGAGTGGCTGTAGTTGAGAGAGATTTAAGCAGTAGATGTAAAAGGGGAGATCATCGTAAACATCTGTTGCTGGAGATTTGCATAATCTTGTTCTAAGCCTACGTTTTCTTGTGAGAACACCTGTTAGGTTATTCCAGAAGTTTAATGAAAAAACTAATCTTATTCAACCAGCTTCCATTTATTAAGACTATATCTTTTGGGTGAGTACATTAAATTAATTCAGTGGGGGCTAAGGAATGAATTAGCTCGTAAAAGTAATTAAGAAATCTTAAAACTGAAAAACGTCCACCTATTTTTGCTTATAGCGAAAATAAGCGTCGTTTTATTTGTGAATTTTCGTAGAAAGAAATCACTAACGGGGAGATCCCGACTTTTGAATTATGAAAAATTCTTGCAAATGAGCGTGAACTAGGACCCCTAGAACCCATATCCGGGGTCAGCTTCAATTTATATATATATATATATATATATATATATATATATATATATATATATATATATATATATATATATATATATATATATATATATATATATATATATATATATGATTAAATTTGGCAGCTACCCTGCTTTTGTAAGTGGCTTGGATAAGTTCGTTAGTCGGGAAAATTTTGGTTTTTCTTTCTGAAAATTTTCGTATCTCTGCAAGTAACAGAGCTATTACAACATTTGGCACATGCGTTTCTACTATACAGCTTACTCTACGTGACAAAATTCAGATCTCTAAGTTGAAAGGAAAAAAGTTATAGGCATTTTAAGAAAAATAATTTGGATGCCACTGGTGACCAGAGGAAAGCACAAGAAGAAAATATTTTGTGTGATTAACAAAACCAACTGAATATTACATCCAACGGTTAAGTTTTCTTGACGCAAAAACGTCAAGAACTGGCAGATTTTTTATTTTTTTTGAAAATTTGATAATTTTTCTTGTTCAAACGTCAAAGTCGCGATTTTAAACATCAAAATTTGCAATTTTCAGACAACTAATTTGGAACAAATACGGATCCTGTAGACGATATGTCGTAATAAGTGTGTTTTACAAAGCCTTAAGATTCAGCTTCAACCATCATTGTCCCTCATTTTATTAAAAAAATTTCAGAAAATCCATTTCCAATAGACCCTGTTTCTGATGCTTCGGCAGTAGTTTCAGCTATAGAGTGTTAACCATAAACTCTATAGCTGAAACTACTGCCGAAGCATCAGAAACAAGGTCTATTGGAAATGGAAGTAATAATCTATACTTTAACAAATTTTCGTAGAAAAAATTCGTTATTGAGAAGACCGCGACTTATGAATTTTCAAAAGATTTCTTCAAATGAGCGCGAACTAGAACCCCAAGAACCCATATACGGGGTCACTTTCAGTTTTTGTCTATTTACACATATATAGGGTGACGATTTTTTACAGCAAAGCTCAATACCTCAATTATTATACAAGATATTACAAAAAAGTATCTACGTTAATTATAGGGTATTTCGAGGTGCACCTTGTAAACTTATTTTGACAATCATAGGGTGGCCCACAAGTCGTTGGTGATACGCACTTTCTTTTTTAATAGAACACCCCCTTATTTTACTGCATATTTGTGTTTTCCAGCGATTTATAATGCATGTTTGTGAAAAAAAAAAGTATATAATTCATCGCTTTTTGAGTTATTTCGATTGTTTTGCAACTTTTCACGTTTTTGGCACATATTTAAAGCACATATCACAAATTGCGAAAGGGCGTTGGCCAGGAAAATCGGACCAGTTTTTTTGGAATTATTAAAGTTTATTTTCAGAAAATGTTTGTACTTTTTGAAACAACAAAGCTATTTTAATTAAATACGGTATATTGTTGGTGCTATATAGGTCATACTGTCAACCAAATGTCCTTCTTGTAAAAACAAGACATATTTTCAATAAAAAGAATTTTTACGAAAATTCGCTACCATAACGCATTTGCTGCATCCCGAACTTTTAGTGAATTTTCTTAAAAAAAATTCACTAATGAGGACTTTTGAATTTTGAAAAAATTTCTTCAAATGAGCGCTAATTAGGCCCTCCAGAAAACATATCCGGGGTCAGTTTCAATTTTTATATGTTTATATATATATATATATATATATATATATATATATATATATATATATATATATATATATATATATATATATATATATATATATATATATATATATATATATATATATATATATATATATATATATATATATATATATATATATATATATGTATCACACCGATAACTCAAAAAATAATTGGCCGATTTTGATTAAATTTGGTGAAAAAATTCCTTTTGCAAATGGATTGAACGAGTTCGTTAGCCAGGAAAATCTACCCAGGTTTTCCCAGAAAATTGTGTGTTTTCTTTCAAAAAAAATTTATATCTCCGGAATTAACAAAGTAAGGGCAACCAAATTTGGCACGCAGGTTTACATCCTTATAGGTAAGTTACCTACCAAAATTTAGCTATGTAGGTCAAAAGACAAAAAAGTTATAGGCATTTAAAGAAAAATAAATTGGGGTTTTCCTCAAAACGTCAAAGTGGCGATTGAAAATGTCAAAATTGGCAATATTTATGCAAAGAACTTGAATATAATACGGGCTATAGAAATAAAATGTCTCAAGAAGGATGTTTTACAAACCCTAAAGTCTTAGTTTCAATCGTCATTGTCCTTCATTTTACTAAAATATTCCCAGAAAATTCATTTCAAATAGACCCTGTCTCTGATGCTTGGCAGTAGTCTTAGCTATAGAGTTTATCGTTTAATGGTATATAATTTTTGTCGAATTTTCGTAAAAAATCAATAAAGCTCAATATATCCGTTATTATATAAGATATGAAAAAAAATTGTATATATTAATTATAGGGTGTCTTAAGCTACATCTTAAAATAATATTTCTACAATCACAGGATGGCCCATAAGTCGTTGGTGATACAAATTTCCATTTTTTTTAAATGAAACACGCCTTATGTTATTGCATTTTTGCATTTTCCATCGAAATATAATGCATGTTTGTAAGAAAATAAATTCTGGACGCAGCAAGTGCGTTATGGTAGCGAATTTTGATCAAATGTTTCATATTTGAACAGCTCAATTTGATATTAACCTATAAGGTTGACCAAGAAACGTGTTTTTTCGGGAACACTTTAAGTTTACTTTTGGAAAGTTTTGTACATTTTCACACAATAAAATTATTTTGATGAAACAAGGCACATTGTTTTTACTATATATGTTATACTGGTAATCAAATTTGATGCCTGCTTTCTTAAAAAAAAACACATATTTCTTATTAAAAACATTTTTATGAAAATTCATTACCATAACGCACTTGCTGCGTCCAGAATTTTTATGTTTTATTTTGACGTTTGGAGAAACAATACTGCACATACATTTTGAACAAGAGCTCATTTTTGTTTAAAACGCCTAAATAAGTTTGTCACCTTTGAGTGGGAAATTATAATTTTGTTATTGTTGATATTGAAAAAACCGGTTTGATTAGGTTGTCGATACTTTACTTTTCTAAATATGAATGAAGTTTCGTTCTGGAAATCTTTTGTATAACTTCAATGCAATTTGTAATACAAGTTTCTTTTAAAAAGACTTACACTATCTACAGGTATAGCAAAAGCGAGTTCTTTAGCTTCATAGAAAATTGAATTTTGGTAATTTTTCTCAAAGAAGTTAGAGTACAAGATTTTTTTGATAATAAACAGATATCAGTGATAACACTTTCGAAATAATTCTTCACATGTGCGCGTACTAGGACCTATAAACTCGATCTTCAAGGGCTGTGTAAGTTTAAAGTATTAACTTTACTTATATGCCGTATAATAGCAGTGTACAATGCTTATGAAAATTCGCTAGTATAAAGCACTTGCTGCGTCCCGAAAATTTTAATATTCATCTGGCCGGGAGTAAAAGCTTCTCTTGTAGGCCTTACTTTCCTCGGGTAATGTTGCTCTTTTGCTCCACTGTCCCACAGACACAAAAAGCAACAATATTTTGTATACCCCCGTTGCAAACTTAGTAGGAGAGCTATTACCTTAAAATCACCGCAGATCTGCCAGTCGTATGCATCATAATGAATTAATTGAAGCAAAAGTTTTATTGTCTCATATGTTTCTTTAGTGCAGGCAGCATGACCCACTGGAATGAAAGGCCTTTTTTTTAGCAATATGAAGAAGTACAGCTTTCGAACTAGTCTGATGAATCAATAAATAAACGCCATTCTCAAAGAAAACCCAAAATAGTGCAAATACCCAAACTTTAGTGCCTCCGTAATTGTGCAGCCTTTATAGCCTGTTATGGATAGTCCACCAACAAACCAATAATATAATTTATATGGATGAGTAATACATCTTCTTGAAGAAATTGTTAGTTGAAAAATGTAGACCGAAAAACTAAATTTATTGAAATGCAACTAACGCAATTTAGGCTGGTAGAAAACAATTTATTTGACGAAGACCGGAAGATGACTACTGAATTGTCTCAGAAATGAAATAGCTACCTACAAAAGAAAGTACTAATGTTGAAAGACTGATAAAAACGATAAAACTGCTCCTAATATCATCTGATCGGTAAGAAATACAAATGGTGTGGGCATGTTTCTAGCAGAGCTATGTAAAAAAACGCAAATATACATATGCATATATATAATCTCACCGGAGATTGTCTCTAAGGTCTCCATGTGTTCAACCCTAGGCCTAAGAGGGTTCAAATCTAGGGTTGAACACACTGAGACCTTAGAGACTATCTCCGGCTAGATTTGGGGAGTAGACAGATTGAGGCCCCATAATCGAATTACAACAACCCAACCCACCTTTGTCCACCGCTCTAAGGAGTAGGAAGATTGAGGCGTTAGAGTTCATGTCCTTACATATTTCCTTTAGCTCTTCAAAATGAGTCCAAACAGGAGCCGACATATATATA